>JALJCO010007462.1:0-12068 GCA_023101725.1 Atherinomorus stipes
CTGTCACATTGAAGGCTGCTTCGTCACACTGTTTCATGGAGTTGTTAATGACACTGCAGATAGGGCGTGATGATGAGATTTCACCCATCTTTTCTTCTAAACACTAAGATCTCTGTAACCTGCAAAATCATTAAAGTATCATTCACGCATCAGTGGACATTCATAATCTGGTCTTTACACGTCAGATGATTTTAGCTGTTGTCAGGCACCAGAAACACTCACTGTCCAGCCTGATCTCAAGGAGAAGTCTATCAGGATCTAGACTTATGATGTGTGCATCACACCAAAGTCGACATATCTTAACAGCACCAAGGACTTGGACGTGAGCAGCCCGCCCTGTAGCCGGCCCCTCTGAAAAACCTTTGTTAAAAGCTTCTCTGCTCAGATACGCGGAAATTTGTCAGACTACAATGTTAATGTCAGCTTTATTTATATAGCCCACTTTAAAGACCCACAACGTAACTTTTCCACCTTAAAAATAAGCATTTCTGACTCATTTTGATGGCACACCAACATTTATTCCGTGCATTTTTGAGCCTTCACTTCCCAGAAGTGTCCCGAGGTTCAGAAACTGCACTACGTAACTTTGCTATCCACAACGCGGCCGTGACATTGCAGGCAACTATTGTTTGCACACCGCGTCATGTATTAGCAAACAGATATGAACTGGACATGAACACAGTGGGGGTTTTGAACACCCATCATGTCGAATTCAGCAAAGAAACGCAAGGAAACATTAACGGAGGAAGAGGGGAAAAGAAAGAGAAGAGGGGACAGAACAGGAGTCCAGATAAGACTGTGAATCACAGTGCAGGTAGGATGCAAGATGGATGCTAGTTTAGCCGTCGATAGGGGGCATCACTGAGAAAACTGCTAAAAGTTGTATTGTGGGTCTTCAAAGGGGCCGACCAAAGTGCTTTGCAGAATAAAAGTCAACAATGAATAAAAGCAACACAGAAAAAGCAACACAATAAGAACGGCAAAATTACAACAGATAAAAGATGGAATAAAAGTATAAAAGTGACCCTTCCCAGACGAAGGCCAGGTGAATGAGTGGATCTTAAGGTGGATTTTAAAAATCAGGAGACTGTTAGCAGACCTCACAGGGAGGGGCAATGTGCTCCATAGCCTGGGAGCAACAATTGCAAAGGCTCCATCTCCTCTGGATCTCATGAGGGATAGAGGGACGTCCAGGACCAACTGGTCTCTCAGATTTTCTGCACAGGCTCTCTGGTTGGAGCTGATTTTGTTTTTACACTTTCTTCCTTTTGTATAATTCAGTAATTTACTTTTTATTCTTAACTCATCATGGCTCTCGTTAATTTTTTTTAAATTATTTTCTTCCACAACGGGCAAGATACTGTGCAGTTATCAAAAATTTCATGGAGCATGTCGCGAGCAGTCCTTCTTCTCAATGAGTCCGATGACTTACTGCGAGTGGCTGAACTACAAATCATTTATTTTTACTACAAGATGAGGTCATCGCCGCATCACTCCCTGTGTTAAAGATATTTCCTCTTCATGAAGAGCCGTCTTTCGGTCATTTGTATTTGTGTTTGCTTGTAGATTTGTCTCAGGAAGAGTTTAATATTCTGTAAATTCGTTTTAAAATTTGCAAATCTGTTTTATGGTATATACCTCTGCCAAGGAGGTAATGTTTTCGGTAGCGTTGGTTTGTCTGTCTGTCAGCAACTTTACGGAAAAAGTACTGGACGGATTGACCTGAAATTTTCAGCCGTGTGTCTCAGCCTAAGGACGAAACCAATACATTTTTGTGGTAATCTGGATCATCTGAATCCAGGAATTTTGGAAGGATTCTTTAGCGAGATCTGCTTGGCGGAGGTCTGCGCTCTCCGAGTGCTTTTCTAGTTTTCAAAATATAAATGTTTTTTTTTATTATTTTTGTTCCCCCGAGGGGAAATTAGGGCTCTGCATTTCACCCATCTCTGTACTGAGTTATTATTTTTTATTTATTAATGTATTGTTTTAAACCTAAATGTGTTTGGAGCCTCTCAGCCACTCTAGTCTTTTGGTGGTTTTCAGTTTAGTGCTGTAACAAAACTGTCCAAACTCAGCTTCTCTCAAGGTGATAATCACAAATTCAGAATTTAACATGACAGGAGTAATAACTGTTGTTAGTGCTGGGGAAAACAACAACAAAAAAAACATTAATTCCACAGATTAATTTCTTTGTAATCATCCATTTATTATGACGGTTAAAAAGTGTTGGTATCAATGATACTAGTCCTTTACTTGATATAAAATCTGTACCAAATCTTATAGTACAACACATCATTAGTGCTGTAAATCAGTGAATCTCCACCCGGACTTTAAACCAAGCTATGTTTTATGATCTCATTAGCGTGATTCTCACCATAAATGATGCATTCTGATCGAGTCTAGTCTTGTCCCGTCCATCTCAATTCGTCTCTGTGTGGACATGGTCTTCATTTTAATCACACTTGCTTCGAATGGTCATTGGGGGAGGGAAGAAAAATTATTTTCTGCTGCGTCTGAAGGCAACCAAACCAACCAAACATCTGTTCAGTTTACTCATTCAAGTTTAGGTAGCATTTATTTTACAAGATAGATTTGAAGCTATTTAGTAAACGTTTAGGAGAGAGATGTAATTAAAAGGCAGGATGGATGATGTTTTCCAGGAACATTTTTTTTTACTACACTGCCCGGCCACAAAAAAAAGTCGCCAACAAAAAAAGGTCAAACATTAAACATTTCGTTGGACGGCCTTTAGCTTTGATTGCGGCAGCATTCGCTGTGTTTCCAGAAGCTTCTGCAATGTCACCAGATTTATTTGCATCCTGCTGCATCAATTTTTCACCAAGATCTTGATGATGATTGTAGAGTCTGACCACAGCACATCCCAAAGATTCTCAATGGGGTTCAGGTCTGGACTCTGTGGTGGCCAATCCATGTGTGAAAATGATGTCTGATGATCCCTGAACCATCTTTCACAATCTGAGCCCGATAAATTCTGGCACGGTCATCTTGGAATATGGCCGTGCCATCAGGAAAGAAACATCCATTGATGGAATAACCTGGTCATTCAGTATATTCAGGTATCAGCTGACCTCATTATCTGAGCTCATACTGTTGCTGAACCTGGACCTGAGCAACTGCAGCAACCCCAGATCATCACACTGCCCCCACAGGCTCATACAGTAGGCACTAGGCATGATGCTGCATCGCTTCATCTGCCTTTCCGGCCACATTTCTTCCTGGAAGACGATGGTCCACTATCCTTCCAGTTTTTCAAAATGCGTTGGACTGTTCTGAACCCAGTTTTAGTAGTTTCTGCATCTCCTTAGATGTTTTCACCTCTTGATGCCAATGATTTGACCCTTCTCAGACAGACTAACATCTTTTCCAAGACCACGGATGTGTCTTTCCACATGGCTGTCTAAAAAATGAGAAGCAAGTCATTGCACCAGTTGGGGTTAAATAACTTGTTGCCAGCTGAAAGATAATTGCCCATGCAGTAATTATCCAATAGGAGGCTCGTACCTATTTGCTTAGTTAAATCCAGGTGGCAACTTTTTTTTTGGCCAGGCAGTGTATATTGCTTAAAGTCTTCTTCACACCCCGATTACAGCCAATGAATTAAATGTTCTGACACAAAAACTTTGAAAAATGATCACCTGTGGAACAAACAGGACTGGAAAAATCCCAACCAATATATGTCCATCAAACTTGACTGCTGTTTGTCCATCTCCCACCCTCCCTCACAGAGCACACAAACATGGCTGCTTACTGCTATCTATGCAGCTGTTTGCTCTTAAAATCCACCGAAAAGAAAAAATAAAACGGATATGGATCAAGTCATGGAGGTGTTGGTGTTTGCAGTGTGGATGTTTAACACCACAGAAGAAGTTGGAGGAGAGGGAATTATCACTTACTGCTGTTAACTGGCAAGCTAACAAGTAATCCTCTTGGTTGTTCTGGGTTATCTTCGCCGACAACCATCGGCACACACGTTTCTGTGCTCTGGAGCCGTGGTTTTGGATGGGTGTATTTTTTAAAATGTAGCTTGCTTGAACCGTTTTTTCCAGGATCCCCTACCCTGCCTTTAATGATTCTCTGGAAACAATAAGCTGAGGGAAAAAAACAAACATAATAAATGCAGAGAGGAAGGAGAGCAGTTAATGATTTGGGGGTTGAGGAAAAAAAAAATCACATTTTATTAAAAAGAAGTATTTGAAGCCGAGGTCAGGTCTTCTTAATAATTATTATTCTTTTTAAAATTTGATTCATTTAACCTTTACTTGTCTAGGTAGTCGAGACTGCAGTCTCATTTATAAGACAGACATGTTTTGGACAAAAAGATTCAGTTACAGTTAATCATCATCTCCAGTTGAGCCAGTTTGCTTGTTACCTTGAGGTTACAAGAACAGTTTTCTTGTGATGACAGGTCATTTATTTCATCGTCTCAAAGAAACAATATATATATATATATATATATATATATTTATATATATATATATATGAGTTGATTGAGGTGGGCTCACAAAGAAATAGCTACTGTTACACCTGAAAATAGAGCCCACGACGGCCAGGGAGGGGAGGGGAGGCAAAGGGATGCAATGGGAGGAAGAGACAATGGGAGAGGAGAGAAGAGGGGAGGAGAGGGGTGAGGAAGAGAGGGGAGGAGCATGTATGTAGAATTCTGGGAATGTGCAGTTGGAAATACAGTACCTCATCGTCAGACACATAAAGATACAATGAAATATCGTGATATTTCATTGTATCATATCAATATTTAAAAAAATGCTTTATCAATATTTTTTTCTAACAAAGTCTCGCGATCGTTCTATACAAAATCTGGTGAGATTTAACTAAGTAAGTATGTAAACTTTATATAGTGCTTTTCATAGACAGAGGCACAAAGAGCTTCACAATGATAAAAAAAAAAACTCAGAACATATAAAAAGATAAAACTTTGTAAAGTAATAGCTCTATTTGCAACGATCCAGCATGAAGAAAAGTCCTGCTTCAGCACTGATATCAAAGCCTGTAGCAGCTTCAAGTTAAACTTTACACACAGTGGAAAGTACGAGTTAATGCGTGTAGCCAGCTTTTCATTCACCACTCACTTTGAGATTATAATGCACTGACTGAAATGATTATTTTTAATATGCACTAATATCTGTTTATACATGCTCCTTTAAGAAGAGCCACTGCGCACTTTGTTTTATTGTATTACTAATTTCATATGAATTGCTGTCATTTATGTGCAATTGATTGACAATATTTTGTTATAATTTCAAATGGATTCACTTCGGTCAATAAATTCTGAAGATTATAGATTATTGCAGAATCGCTGTATCGTGATATCATTGTTATTGTAGGCAAAATATTGTAATAGTATTGTATCGCTAGGTACCTTGTAGAGATGCACTGATCCAGTTTTTTCCGATCCAATCCGATACCGATACCAGGGCTTGGTGTATCAGCCGATACCTGATACCGATCCAATACTACTTTTTGTATGAATGAACTGCATTCCTTGCCATGTGAGTAAAGGCATCAAGCTCGACAAAAACATTTAGCCTCGTTTAAAGAAAGGCAACAAATAAACATGGATAGAAATGTACTTAATTTTATCTTTTAACAAATGACAAAGTGTATATTTATTACGACATTATTAAAAACAGAAATGACTGGATTGGAATGCTGGATCGGCCACGTTCATCCAATATCCAATCCAGCTAATTTGTCAATTAGCTGGATTCCCACCCCTCCTGATAAGTAATGGATGTTCCTCCATCCGGCATATTCAGCTTGTGTTCATAGCTGGCTGTGCAGCACAGCTCCTACTGGGATGCCCTCTAGATCCAGTTGATGTGGTGGGAGAAAAGATAATGGCTGAGCTGTCATCAATGTTTAACAGGGATTTATTCCTTTTAAATGTTCACTTTTAGGAGTATTGGCACTGGAAAAAGGATTATCATTTAAAAATAATAAGGGCCTCTAATTTGTGTTTCTGAATTCCCTTTAGGAGTAAATCCCTAGAAATATCCAATATTTAAATTTTTCTATTTGGACTCAACTTCATACTGGAAAAGAAGTTTCAGGTCAAAGAAATATCAAATCGCTGTAAACTTAAAGGCTTTAAACGTTTTCCATCAAAACTAGAGATTGACCGATTTTTTTAGGGCCAATACCGATATCTTCTCATCAGCCTCACCCGATACAACCTGCCGATATTTATACTGCATTTGACCCCAAAATTGATATAATGAAAGACACAATGAAAACTAATTTTGAAAACTATTTTAAGATATAAAAAAGAAACAAAGCACTTCAAATGTATAAAAGAGATAAGCGCACTTGTAAACAAATATTAAATAGAAACATTAAACTTGTAATAAATATATATGTCACAAAAAGTCTGAAAATGATGCCGAGTGGGGGTATCGGTCAACACACCCGATGTATCAGCTGATGCCGATAACAGCAAAAGATTTAAATATTGTTCGACCGTTGTATCAGTCTATCCTTAATCAAAACAAAAAGTTGAAGTCATCAAGTAATAACAGAGTCAACCCAGTCAGTGTGTGTGTGTGTGTGTGTGTGTGTATAATGCGTAGCCAGATTGTTGAAACACAACCCAATTTTAACAACATATCATTCGACTGCGTGCTGCAGCGCCTGTGACATCATCACCGGGGGACAGGTCAATACTAATGAGGTCAGAGAGAAGGAACAGAATCAGATTACAATCCTCAGTTCATAAACAATATATTTCTATTAAAATCCAGCAAGCCGAGAAGGTCAGAGAGAAAACAGCAGGAATGAAGAAACCTGTGGAAGATGGAAGGAAAACAGAAAACAGTTTGGGCTGTTATATAATGAAGCAAACAGTCGAACAAATGGATCATCTCACTGACTTAGTTACTCGTATAGTAAACAGTGGGAGACCATCCTCTCATTTTACTGTAAGACCGGTGAAAATCATGAAGATCAGCAGCTGTTTTATTAGATTTAATTTTAAATCAGATTCAGGTTCGAGTCTCACCAGGAACACCAGCAAATATGGGGATTCAGAGATTCTGGACACACTGGAAGTACAAACTCTATTTGATGATGCAAAAACATGCTGCCTGCTGCATCTTCATTAAGGTAATCAGTTGATGTAAAAACATCAAAAGGTGGCGAGTGGTTGGAGGCAGCGAATCCAGGAACGCAGGATGCGGCTGCGTGAACGCTGCAGCTGCAGGAAAAAAACAAAGTATTTGACAAGGAAGAAAGAAAACCAAGAAGTATCTTTACTGAGAGAGGTGAAGAGGTGAGTGAATGCAGGTGAGCTAATGAGAAACGGGGAGCAGGTGGCGAGCAGGATTGACAAGGATGGCGGCTGTGGAGCTCAAACAAGAAGAAAAACAAAACAAAAAGACAAAAATGAGAACTTGGACATAAAAAGAAACAGTCTGACAGATTTGAAAAACAACATTCAGATTGAAGAGAATCTGATCACACAGAGAAACATCATGGAGGAAATGTACTTTATCCAGAGTGAGAAGCAGTAAGGATGGTGAGCTGGTTTGCATTTTTCCAAATGCAAAGAGTAGTTTTAATATGATACAGTTATAGTGTAGCTAATAAGCTACGATGGTCTAACCACAGAGGAATGAAAAAAAAAGAGAGAATAGTCAAAGTTCAGCATGCTGTGTGTAAATTCTGCCTCAAAAACAGAAGAATTAGAATTAGAATTAAAATAAGTGAACTATGACAGCCGTTGACACATTAACCTCATGTTTACACATGTAGGGCTGCATGATTTTAGCCTCTGGCAACAAACTGCAGATCTGGTCCTCACTGCTTTGAGGTGAAAACTTCAGAATATCACCAGACATGTCTGTTCAAGTAAAAGTGGGGTTGAAGTGCGTGTGTCCGTTTATCTATCACTGCCACTGAATGGCATATAGCTTTTCAACACTGTGGTCAATTTAAATAAAAACAATGTGCATTAGCATGTAAAAAGTGTTTTTGACCATTTTTACTTTCCCTTTAGTTACTACATCACTTTTAGTTTTTTCTTTTTTTATGTGTAACGTGATGTACACATACATCATCAGCTTTTCTACTTTCAGATTATTAAAACACAGACATGTGAAAGAAATGTCACATCTGCTCACTAACAATGCTGTGAAGCAGCATGACTGACTTTTCCCTGAGTTTGAGGAGGTGTTAAACTGAACTGGTTGAGCGGCTGCATCACGGACAGGCTGCTCCTCAAAACAACCAGCCCAGGTCTGAATCCAGAACTGGGGCCTATTGCTGAAGGTCACTCCTTCCCTCTCTCGCACCTTTTTTCTTGTCAACTCAGGAGTCTAACGAGAACCTAAAACTAGCCGACTTTCCCAGTGTTCTGCATTAAACTGAAGTTAAACTGTGTTGCAGAGCTGCAACTTTGTGGTAGAAAACGAACAAAAACCGTCAACTGCAAAATATTTTTATGGCAAATCACCTACAGAGAAAGTCTGAGATGCACAAACAGATGAATTAAATCAGGATGACAATAATAACAATAATGATAATAATAATAACTAGAAATACAATAGGCCTTCGCACTGCCTTCGGTGCTCGGGCCTAATAATGATATGATAATAATAATGGATTAGATTTATATCGCACTCAAAGCGCTCTCTGTAGGTCCATTATTCATTCACTCCTCACTCATACTTGGTGATGGTAAGCCATGTATGTAGCCACAGCTGCCCAGGGGCAGACTGACAGAAGCGTGGCAGCCATGTTGCACCTACGGTTGCACCTACTGACCACCACCGGAGCATTCACACATGTTCATGCACCAGCAGTGCCCCCACTGGAGGCAAGGAGGGTTAAGAGTCTCACCCAAGGACACAACGACAGATGGCTGGGTGATTAGGATTCGAGCCGCCGATCCTTCGATCATTGGTCGACCAAGGTTCTTTCATGAAAGCACCTTTCACGAAACCCATGGCCACGCAAAAGAAATATAATACAGAAAATGTATATTTTCTGTCCCCAGAGGGACTGAATTGCCCCTGAATCTGAATTGAATCTGAATTTGAAAATAAAGTAAAGCAGTGTGACTATAAAAAAATAAAACAGTAAACAGAAATAATAATAATAATAATAAAAAATACAGTAAAAAGGTGCAATGAAAATGATGAAAGGTCAAAGTTTGAACAGGTGAGTTTTGAGATGAAAATTGAAAAGCAGGAAGGAGTCCCAGGAAACTATACACCATGTTCTATATGTTGGAAGATGATGAATAATAGGACTGAACAGTTTTGGGAAAATATCTAATTGCAATTTTTTTCAACAATATTGGAATTGCATTTTAAAATGGATTTTTTCACGTGCTTTCCATGCAGTATTTCCCCATGAAATACAGGGAAGCAATCAGTTCTGTGTAACAAAAACATGAACCAATGAATCTTTCCAGAAGGCAAAAAGATCTAAAAAATAAAAAAAAAACAGCCTATTACTACAATAAAGTTTAGGGCCACGCGTTTGGAAAAAATACTGTGGCATTCAGTCCCCCATTGTAAACAACACCATTCAAGCTGAGCGCCCCTCCCTCTCAGGCTAATGGCCGCCTTGTTCTTCGACCTATTCATCTTCAAGCTTCTCCTTCAGAGCTCAGAAGCACGTAAAAGCCAAACTAATAGTAACCCTGGTTTTCCAACATGCACCACTGCAGGGGCGGATCTACATGGAGGCAAGGAGGGGCGTCTGCCCCCTTGTCTCAGAGTCTTGCCCCCCCAGCCACCCCCCAACCTTTCTTTGCTGAAAATCAGGCTACTTGTAAAAACTGTTTGAATGCCAAAAAGCCTCTTACTGCATTTAAATGAAATAGAATAAAATAATAATTAACAAAAATTTACATAATTTAAATGGAAATCTTTGGACTCTGAAAAGTTTAGTTACGGCCCAGCATCAGAAACCGTTTTCCTGCCTCCGTCTCTGTGTTCATGCGCTGTGCTGCGTCACAGGCTCATGTACGAGACAGTCTGCAGGACTGAAGCCACTGAGCCAGCCAGGTAAAGCCAGTTTCTCCAGGTGATATTCTAAAGCACAAGGTTTGAGTAAAATTAAAGCAGAACTCAGTAACTTCAGCTCGGGGCTCCCCCTAGTGGCGTCCTTTCACTGTCGTGTTCAACACCCCCCTTACACCCCCACAGCACACAGACGGCTTCTCTACCTGTCTTTCCTCTATTTTGATCCCTGGATATATTTCTAAGCGTTTACTAGCTTGTTGATGCTACGTTGCTGCGTTGGTAGCAGCACCTCGTCTCCCTCTGCTCAAAGCAAAGTCCTGTATTTTCTGAAACGGGACGTTTTACCCGCGATTTGCGGGTAAATATGCCGTGGATTATATTTTTCTCTGGTGTTGGCGAGTAGCAGGTAAGAATATGAACTTTTATTTACTTTTGGCGGACGTGACAAGTGATTATTGAGCCTGAAGCAGTGATGCTTCACCCGGCGCCCAGGCAGCGCAAGCTACGTGAATCACTCTGGTCCAGCAAAGAGTTGGTTATGAGAGCCAGGAGCCGTGTTTAGGTGGTGTGAAGCTAAAGAAATGTTTTCTTCCAATTAGCGCTGGTAGTCTGGTTCAAATCAGCGCTGGAAGCAGCTCGATAGATAGGGGACCTCAGTACCGTACAGCGGTTTCTGTTGTCGCAAGTTCTGCTCGGGTCGACACAGGCAAAGTTGTTTTTAGCTGCTCGCAGGGCAGAGGCCCCGGCGGGAGGTGGGGGCACATTGAATCGCTCCGTAAACACTTTGTTTAGCCCCACGGGGATTCCGAAAAGCATTTATTGAGGTAAAAAAGTTACTGAGTTTCCCCTTTAAACATACAATGAATAAAATGTCCGCTAAAATAGACGGACGGTTGCGGTTCAGACAGTACGCTCATTAATCGTTTCCCTGACAACACTTGTCACGTTTGGTTTGTTAGAGCGGTTTTATCTCGTAAGGTTAGATCAGTTAACATGTTAGGTTAATTCTTTATAAACCCTGAAGGAATGAGACGGACAAGAAAGAGTCAACACCAAGTTAGAGTTTTAACTTGCAAAGGGAGACAGTCTCATACCATCTCCGAGGTTTTTCTGTGCCTTGCAGCTTTTTATTCACACGTTAGACAAAACAACTCCTTGTATGGAAACAGGTTGACAGACACAGTAGCAAAATACAGCAGTCCTTCTCCATAGCAGTAATTTTCCACTGAGAGGATTTCACACTGAAGCAGATCATGCATGTCACACACTTATCATTGATAATACATCATTATTCCAACATAACACAAAAGCAGTTTATAAGAGTTTAGAAATGTTTCTTGTCGCTGTTTCATGGGGTGAAGCTTTGACTGATTTCTCTATACTGTATGATTAATAATAGCAATGAGACCGCAGCACAATGAAACATTAAATCCTGCTGTAAGACTCGGAAAATAAATAAACGAGACAGAACAAGATGTCTAAACATAACTGCTTCTGTAACTCCTGTAAATGTGATTAATCATTTCATATTTTTATAGGCTTCGTATAAGGATGCAACACATTTGTTTTCAATCTTGATGCCTATAAGTATAAAAATGGACATTTCCTTTTTTTAAAGTGAGGGATAAGAAGGAAAAGGAGATGGCGGAAGTGAGGAAGGAGGGATGACAGAGACACCAGGAGGTTCACAGATGCAGAAAGTCACTGAAATCACAACAGGGCAAGAAAGGACTGCAGATGATGAAAGTGACATTGGTGATGAAGAGGAGGTTTCAGAGTCAGAGAGAGAGACAGACAAAGGAGAAGAGGCTGGTGAAGAAAAGGAAGGCACAGTATCAGGGAATGCACCTGTACTCCAGCTGGACCACCTGCTATGTTGGCTCTTTGTTCCCCATATAAGTTCGGGCTGAGACATTAGATGTTACAGTCAAACATTTTATCAGTCAAATATATTGTTGTATTGGAAGTTAAATATGTCAATACACTAATTAGGCCCGAGCACCGAAGGCGGTGCGAAGGCCTATTGAAACTCTAGCGTTTATTAGGCCCGAGCACCGAAGGCGG
>JALJCO010007464.1:0-12510 GCA_023101725.1 Atherinomorus stipes
AATGTATGATCCTGTGCGCACTACTACGTATGTACCTAACCTCTTGCCGTACTTACCGCTGCGCATGCTCCTCTGGCCGCCAGCTAAGAGCAGTCACTGTAACCCGTTACTGAGAGTTATAATTAAAAGCATTATAAACTACATCACAACCTCCTCACTCATTTCGACATGGTGTCAGAAGTTGTCTGGACCCACCGACCGTGAGTTGTCCTGTATTTCTGCCAAGCGTCAGCAGACGAAGGAAGATAAACGATAATCACGGCCAAGCTAACAATGGCGGAGGGATTTCGCAGACCAGATCCGCTCGTTTTTGAAGGAGACATTGCAGAGAATTGGCGTATCTTCGAAAGAGAATACGACATTTTCATCGAAGCTGCTCATGCTGATAAGCCTCCTAAAACGAAGGCGTACATCCTCCTCAACCTCGCAGGAGCAGAAGCCATTGAACGGGAGCGTTCATTTATCTACGCCGCAGAAGTTAGGGCGCCGGGTGACGGTGGAGCCGTCCTTGTCCCAGCCGAGTCCAGAGAAGACCCCGAGTGTCTTAAACGCAAGTTTCGAGAAATGTGCAATCCACAACACAATAAAACGATGGAGAGGCACAAATTCCACACTCGTAATCATAAACAAGGTGAGACAATAGAAGCATTTATCAGTGACTTGAAGATCAAAGCGAAAAGTTGTCACTTTGGAGAGCTGACAGACGAACTGATTTGTGATAGAATCGTTTGTGGCATCAACAATGACAGTATTCGGAAGGCCCTGTTACGGGACAGCGACCTCACACTCTCCAAAGCTATTTCCATCTGCCGCATTTATGAAGTGACTGAGGAGAACACAAAAGCACTAACGAAGTTGTCGACAACTGTGGATGCGCTGCAGCCAAGCTCCACCAGAGGGCAGCACAGAACAAGATATAATCAATCCAGCAGCCGTGACACAAAGCCCATCACAAATTGCAACAACTGTGGAGGCAGCCATCCAGCACAAAGAGATAAATGCCCGGCATTTGGCCAACAATGCCATAAGTGCAAAAAGATGAATCATTATAAAAAGTGCTGCAAGTCAAAACCAGCCTGGCAAAACCCAGAGAGGAGAAGCCTTCTAAAGAAAGGCTACACCAGAAAACCGGTTCATCAGCTAGATGTGGAGCCGCGTGAGAGCGACATCAGTGATGAAACTTTTTATGTTGAAGGAATATCTGTAGTGGACACCATTGTCACTCAAATGCACAATCGAGATGAAGGATATGTCACACTACATGTGAATGACAAACCCATCGAAATGAAGATAGACACTGGAGCAAAATGTAACGTCATTGCAAAAGAGACTTACCAACAGCTTTCAGGAGAGACCATCACACCATGTGGCAAGACCACAAACCTAGTGGCGTTTGGAGGCAGCAAAATAGAAACTGCAGGTTTTGTCACACTGCCTTGCCACTTGGATGGGCAGCAACATGCACTACCATTCTACCTTGTAGAGCGTGATGTTACACCACTTTTGGGATTTCGTGCATGCATGCGCCTTGGACTTGTCACACTGAGCCCTCATGTCCACCAGGTCAGCACGGAGACCAAATCAGACTTTGCTGAAAACATCAAAAAGCAATACAAAGATGTGTTCAGCGACGAACTAGGAGAACTGCCAATAACTTACTCAATGACGTTGGATCCAGCTATACAGCCAGTTGTTCGCCCAGCGCACCGTATCCCCCTGGCAATGCAGACCCGAGTAAAAGCTGAGCTCGACAACATGACAAAAAAAGGTGTCATCACCCCTGTTTCTGACCCGACAGACTGGGTTTCATCAATGGTTGCAACACACAAAAGAGGCAGAGATGAAATAAGACTGTGCATCAACCCCAAAGACCTAAACACCGCTTTAAAGAGACCCCACTACCCAATGCGTAGTGTGGAGGAAGTTGCCACCCAAATGTCAGGCTCAACCCTGTTTTCAGTGCTTGATGCTAAAAACTCCTTTTGGCAAATAAAACTCGACGAAAGGTCATCACTGCTCACCACATTCAGCACGCCTTTTGGGCGATACAGATTTCTCCGCATGCCATTTGGCATAAATTCAGCGAGCGAAGTATTTCAGCGTTCCATGGAACAACTGTTCGCTGGGTACCCATGCTGCATCATAGTGGACGACATCATTGTGGGAGGTCGCAATGCTGCAGAACATGATGCTAATCTGAAGAAGGTGCTTGACCGCGCACGTGAGATCCAGCTTAGACTCAACCCGCAAAAGTGCAAGTTTCGCCTCGACCAGGTCTGCTACGTGGGTCACGTTTTCTCAAAAGACGGACTGAAGGCTGACCCTACAAAGACAGAAGCAATCACAAACATGCCGGTCCCACAGGACTCCCCTGCCGTGCAACGATTTCTCGGCATGGTGACGTACCTGGGGAAGTTCATCCCCAACCTGAGCAACATCGCAGCGCCCCTCAGGCAGCTCACACATAAAGAGGCTGCATGGTGCTGGCTCCCACAACACCAGCAATCATTTGAAGATCTCAAGTCATGCCTATCCAGCTCACCAGTCCTGTCATACTTCGATGTGAAAAAACCAGTGACACTAACTTGTGATGCATCTCGCTACGGACTGGGTGCAGCATGTTTGCAAGATGAAAAACCTGTCGCGTACGCATCCCGTACACTGACGGATACAGAATCTCGCTACGCGCAAATCGAAAAAGAACTGCTTGCAGTTGTTTTTGCGTGCACCAAGTTTAAAGACTATATCTATGGCAAACACACACTCATCGAAACGGACCACCAACCCCTGGTCACAATACTGAAAAAACCGATCCACTCAGCTCCAGCCCGCCTACAGAGGATGCTGCTACGCTTACAGGCTTATGACATCACTCTGGTCTACAAAAAGGGTAAGCACATGTATCTGGCCGACACCCTATCACGAGCCCCAACCAGCACGGCTTCTCAAACAACAGGTGCTCACAACTCGTATGATGTGATGTCCATCAGTTTCATCTCCACAGCCAGGCTCGAGGAGCTCAAAGCCCACACAGCCAAAGACCAGGCGCTTCAAACCCTCAGCACTGTGATTCAAAACGGATGGCCTGACAGGGAACGCCAGGTACCCCCCTCTGTCCAACCGTTCTTTCCATACAGGGATGAGTTGGTTGTGGAAGATGGTCTTGTTGTCAAGGGGCACAGACCAGTTATTCCGAACTCACTGCAACGAGAGTACATAAAAATCATGCATAGAGGCCACCCAGGCATCGAGTCAACAAAGTGCAGAGCCAGAAGCACAGTGTTTTGGCCCCACATGAACAAGGACATCACTAAAGAGCTGCAGTCTTGTGCCATATGTAACAGCACTCACCCACATCAACAGAAGGAGCCATTACAACCCCACCCAGTTCCCACACTTCCATGGTCTACAGTCGCCACCGACATCTTTGAGTGGCATGGCCAACAGTACTCTGTGCTAGTAGACTCATACTCAGGGTGGTTTGAAATAGATCTCCTCCGTGATGCTTCTTCTGCAACGGTTATAAAGAAGCTGAAAAGACACTTTTCTGTTCACGGAGCACCCCACACCCTGATCTCAGACAATGCCCGGCAGTACACGAGCCAACGTTTTCAGGAGTTTGCCAAGCAATGGGACTTTATCCACACCACCAGTAGTCCCGAATACCCACAGTCCAACGGACTAGCTGAACGTGCAGTCCGCAGCGCCAAGCAGCTCATGGAAAAGTCACACCGAGATGGAACAGATGTTTTCCTAAACCTGTTAAACATCAGGAACATTCCTCGCGACAAAATGCTAGGATCACCAGCAGAACGTCTCATGTCTCGACAGACGCGCTCGACCTTTCCTGTCAACAACAGTCTGCTAGCGCCTGCCCCAAAGAGCACAGATCAGGTGTCTACACAACTTCAAAAGAAAAGACTCGTACAAAAACAATACTACGATGCAACAAGCTGCCCACTGCCACCCCTCACAGAAGGACAAGTTGTCCGGCTGCAAACCACAAAGGGACACGACCGGCTTGGCATGGTGAAGCAGGTGTGCAAAGAGCCACGCTCCTACATCATGATGTCCAACGGAGGCGTCTACAGAAGGAACCGCCGTCACATCATTCCCGTTGCTGAGGACCCACCACCTCAAAATGTCGACCCCAACGACTCCTGTCCTCAACCAACAGTCCCAGACACCTGCGACACTCGTTCACCTGCACCCCTACCCCGTTCACATCATCCCTTCCAGCTCACTACTCAGCAGTCCACCAGAGAGCGCTCGAGAGCTCCGCCCCACTCATCCACCCAAGCGTCACACAGTGCTTCCCCATATGTGACACGCTCAGGACGGATTTCAAGGCCAAATCCAAAGTATAAGGACTGAACTTACGGAAGAGGATTAGGGCCACTAGAGAAAAAAAAAAGAAAAATTCTGAGAAAAAAGTCAGAATTCTGACTTTTTTCTCAGAATTCTGACTTTAATCTCAGAATTCTGACTTTTTTCTCAGAATTCTGACTTTAATCTCAGAATTCTGAGAAAAAAGTCAGAATTCTGACTTTAATCTCAGAATTCTGAGAAAAAAGTCAGAATTCTGACTTTTTCGGAAATTGAAAAAAAAAAAATCCAGAATTTTTTTTTTTTTTTACTGTTCTGGGAAAAAGTCAGAATTCTGAGATTAAAGTCAGAATTCTGACTTTTCTCAGAATTCTGACTTTTTTCTCAGAATTCTGAGAAAAAAGTCAGAATTCTGACTTTAATCTCAGAATTCTGACTTTTTTCTCAGAATTCTGACTTTAATCTCAGAATTCTGAGAAAAAAGTCAGAATTCTGAGAAAAAAGTCAGAATTCTGACTTTAATCTCAGAATTCTGAGAAAAAAGTCAGAATTCTGACTTTTCGGAAATTGAAAAAAAAAAATCCAGAAATTTTTTTTTTTTTACTGTTCTGGAAAAAAGTCAGAATTCTGAGATTAAAGTCAGAATTCTGACTTTTTTCTCAGAATTCTGAGATTAAAGTCAGAATTCTGAGAAAAAGTCAGAATTCTGACTTTAATCTCAGAATTCTGACTTTTTCTCAGAATTCTGAGATTAAAGTCAGAATTCTGAGAAAAAAGTCAGAATTCTGAGATTAAAGTCAGAATTCTGACTTTTTTTCTCAGAATTCTGAGATTAAAGTCAGAATTCTGAGATTAAAGTCAGAATTCTGACTTTTTCTCAGAATTTTTTTTTTTTTTCTAGTGGCCCTAATCCTCTTCCGTATGAACTGTATGTTGACATGTTAAAAAAAAAAAAAAAAAAAAAAAAGACTGAGACAGTGCAGTAATTTCAGTAGGTTTACATTTATTTTCAGCATTCATTTTCATTGTTCATTATAAACAGCTAAATTTATGCAGGAATGTTTATATTAACTCTGTTATGTTACACTGCCAGAAGTTGCATTATTTTGAAGAAGGCACAAACTAAAAGGAGAGGATGTAGATCATCCTAATGTATGATCCTGTGCGCACTACTACGTATGTACCTAACCTCTTGCCGTACTTACCGCTGCGCATGCTCCTCTGGCCGCCAGCTAAGAGCAGTCACTGTAACCCGTTACTGAGAGTTATAATTAAAAGCATTATAAACTACATCACAACCTCCTCACTCATTTCGACACAATACTAAGCAAATATTTAAAAAGTAAAAACTAAATAAGTTTACAATACCAAAGCATCTGTATTTATAATGAAATTAAGAATAGAATAATTTTGTAGCCATACTTCTGTGAGCCTTAACTTGTTGTTCATACAAATCTCAGTTCCTAATGTAACTCAAAGAACTTATTCATGTTTTTATGGACATGTGGACATTTATGGACATTCTATGCAACAATAACAGTCACAGATCAGACAATTTAATCATTATTATACTTTTGTGTAGAATGTAACAGTTATTTAACCTGTACTGGTGAAATTCTACAGCCATCTTACAGAAATTAGTTCAGTAATTCATTTATTTATTAATTAAACTTGTGTGGATTTCATGACATATTACAAGAACAGATTAAATGAACTTTATTCAGTTTATGTCTGAAAATGACGTCTCTTCACCAGGAACAGAGATGAAGCTGAGTTTGGAAACAATGACATGAAATGAGGTTGTGGTTCAAAATGGAGGATTCATCACTGTCCCAATTCTGCCTTTTTCCCGCGCTAACCTGCACACTCCAACCCTCTACTTCTGCACATGCGCACTTCATGCTGTCATTCCTCCAGACTGCACTGACGTAACGTCACACAGACGCGCGCACACGTGCACTCAATCAAAACAACGGGAGCATCAGTGAACAGCGTGATGCCGCACATCAGCGCTTTCCTGTAACTTTTAAAAACTTAATAAAAGTGACAAATATGTGAGCATGAAGCTGCACCGTCTGTGGTCTAAAAGTCCGGGACGCTGCATTCCCCACATCCACCTTCATCCTCCTTAAACACACCTGGACAGGTGAGTCACTGTGGAAGCTAAATGCTAGCAGCTAGCCTGCTAAAGCTGGATTAGCTGCGTTAGCTCGTTACAACCGTTGTACTAAAGTCACGTTAACGTCATCAGATTTGCTCTACTGAATGTTTGCAGAAGAAGAATGAGAACTGTGACGTTGCCATGACAACGTTAAACTGGGACCAAACCGGAATCAGACCGTGCGGTACTGGCTCTGTTTATTAGGGAAGTCCAGCTGTTGTTGGTTTAGGAGGATCAGAAATATAATTAAAACTGGATCTAAACGAGTTCTGAATCTAAATTAATTAAGATTTTGAGACTTTTTCAGTTTAAAATCAATATTTTCTAGGGGTGTCCCCGACTAAGAATTTTCATAGTCGAACCTGATTCGTCAGATCATGTCATTCGTCGACGAATAGTCGAATCATGTTTTGTTTAGGCTATAAAACATGTCTGCTTGTTTAAAACCATTAAAATATTTAACAAAAAGAAAACGTGAAGGTATGTTGGTGTAAAACAGTTCATTAATTAGATTTTTTATTTTTCAGTTAACACTGCAGGCATTAACCTAATATTTTTCTTTCCTTTTTTTTGCTTAACAATTTAAAGTCGGGAAAGAGAATTAAAACGGCGGCGCACGGTCCAAATGTCAAACATATTAAGCGGAATTCCAAAAGAATAACCTTTCACCTAAATTTTTTTTTTTTTTTTTATAAATCTTTTTATTAACATTTTGGAAATTTACAAGGCAATGTAAAAACATCAAAATCAGCTTCATAAAGTATGTTAGTTGTAACCCCAACCCATTTCCTAGCCACCCCACAGTTGCATAGCTGTACAGAGACACAAAATGACAAAATGAAGGGGAAACAAATGTTAAAAAAAACAAAACAAAAAAAAAAAAAAAAACCAAAGTGTGTTGTCATTATTATTTCAATAAATTAAGCAATGACACTGTGCACATAGGCTGATATGTGAGCAGAAACAAGTATGAGAGTCCAAGTCATTTTGACATGAGGGGGGTAGGGCCCCACCAAATATGGACCGAGGAATCTACGATACACAGAGATTATCAGAATACTGGTTAGGTCTCAGATAGCCTGTGAGGTAATAGAGGTACTGTTCACATAGACCAAGGTAATGGTTTGTATTCTGGCCAGTCAAACAGAGAGACAGAACAAAAACAAAAGAGAAAACCCAAAATACAAAGTAAATAGCACACCCAAAAAGAAAGAGAGTAGGGAAAAGAGAAGTATTAAAAAAAAAAAAAAAAAAAAAAAAAAAAAAAAGGGGGGGAGAGGGAGAGGGAGAGAGGGAGGGGGGGGGGGGGGGTCAGAAGAGAGAGAAAGGGGGGGAGAAGCCCAGTCCTGTGTGTGTTTATGTACTAAACCCAGTATGCATCAGTGCTCATCCCAGTTCAATACTTGTAGTTTATCGTAATAGACTAAAAAGGGAGTCCATATTTTATGAAATTTCTTCAGGGAGCCTCTCAATGTAAATTTTATCTTTTCTAGTTTAATGTACAGCAGTATGTCCTTAATCCATCGGCTATGTGAAGGTGGGGAAGGAAGTTTCCATTTAAGAAGAATTAGTCGTCTTGCAAGTAAAGTCGTGAATGCAACGAAATCATACATACTATTACTGAAAGCAATGCCCTCTGGCCTCACGCCAAATATAGCCATAAGTGGATTTGGATCAATAGAGAGACCAGAAATCTCACTGAAAGATTGAAAAAATTTCCCTCCAAAATGTTTCCAGAGCTGGGCAGAGCCAAAACATGTGAGCAAGAGTGCATGGAGAGTAGTTGCATCTGTTGCATGCAGGGTTAATATTTGGAAAAATCCTGGCCAGTTTGGAGTTTGTAATATGGAGCCGATGCAGGACCTTAAACTGAATAAGCCCGTGTCTAGCACAGGGTGAGGAAGCATGAACTCGGTCAATCATTCCGTCCCATTCAACCTCTGAAAAGTGCAAGTTTAGATCCTGCTCCCAAGCTCGTCTCAGGTGGTCTAGCATCTGGGGATTTATAGAGCAAATTATTCCATAAATTTTAGATATTAGGCCCCTGGCAGTAGGGTTAAGATTGAGAAGTGTATCAATTGGAGACAGTGGGGGCAAGTTTGGAAATGAGCAAAATTTTTTCTGTACAAAGTGTCTTATCTGTAGATATCGGAAAAATTGGGATCTAGGAAGGTTGAATCTATGACTGAGTTGTTCAAAAGAAAGAAAAAATATTATCAGAAAATAAGTCTTTTAAGGATTTGATTCCATTTCTGTGCCACAGTTGAAAAGCTGCATCAGTATTGGAAGGAATAAAAGCTATATTAGAGATGACAGGGCATAAGATTGATGCCTCTTGCAATCCAAAATGCTTCCTGAATTGGGACCAGATTTTCATTGTGTGAAAGACAATAGGATTGGAGGAGGTGACCTTGACAGATAGGGGAAGAGATGAACAGATAATAGAGCTGAGGGAGAAGTAGCTACAGGATTTCTCTCCATGTACCCAAATGGGAACCTCTGCTACCTTCACCTAAATTACACAATAACAAAAATAGGCTCATAACGAAATACAAAGTTATATCCATGTAAACGGAAAGTAAAAGTTAGAAAGTGTGCAGTAAAATGGCGATGAGCTGGAGGTACTCTCCTCGCTTCGTTAACAAAGTCGACGGGAGAATCTCCTCTGGATGGAGGTGGAGGTGGGGGGATGATCAGAACATCACAGTCATGATTATTCCACAACTTGCTGGATGGTTCAGCATCTTCTCCTGGTCTCTCCCGTTCACGGGGAACGGCTCCACGTGCGCTCAACAGCTGACGCAGCGAGACGGCGGTCCAGTTCAGGACAAAGATAAAAGCGCTGCTCTGGAGTCTGATATCAGCCGCAGGCTTCACGATTCAGGAAATTATGGTTCTTAAAAACGCGTTCTTTCCTGATACAATCTGAATAATCCTCCAGCAGCACCAGCGCATCCATCTGGAGCTTTACGCATTACGCACAGGAGTAGACGCGATGTTCATGTCTGTCAGACTGTTTCCACCTTCACAGACTGATGCTATAAATCAGTGGAAGAAACTACAATGATGATGTGACAGGTGAGTGTCCTTCATCATGTCTCTGGCTACTTGGTCATGGAGACATCTCTGGCTGAATGGTCAGCGCGCGCGACTCACCGGCAGACTGCGGTTTAAACCCGCCTGCCCGGCGCAGCTTGCTTTATGCCACACTTATAATAACAGAATTATTCGGCTGCTAACAGACCTATGAAATGAATTATTAAAAGAACAAATTAATACTCTGTAAAAAATCATACGTTCAACCTCCTCCTACTGCAGAATGGTCTGATCTTTGCCTGGTAACCACATGTTGCGACTATTCGACTTAGAGACTCACAGTCGAAGCACAGTCCTGGAAACGAATCGTCGACTATTTGGGGACACCCCTAATATTTTCTGCTCTCAGCTCACACAGATTTCAGGTCTCGTGCAGAGTCGACTGTGAGTCTCTAAGTCGAATAGTCGCAACATGTGGTTACCAAGCAAAGATCAGACCATTCTGCAGTAGGAGGAGGTTGAACGTATGATTTTTTACAGAGTATTAATTTGTTCTTTTAATAATTATTTAGCATTCTTTGGTTGGCATTAGCCAGCTCGATGACGTGCCTAACTTTGTGCGGCTGAAAACACACAAGCATCTGAAAGCGTCTCCTTTCTTGGCAGTCCCCAGTTGTTCCACTGCAAACGGGGGCGTACAGACCCGATTTTCAGATGTTTGTGTGTTTTAAGATGCACAATGTTAAGCACGTCAGTAAACGCTAGCTGGCTAATGCTAGCATGCTGTGAAGTGCCGGTGTTGTGCCCCACCGGCGACAAACAAACGTGTTTTGTTATAAAGTTCGGCCCTTCACCGCGGCGAATCGATCGCTTTGATCCACTTCTTCCTTAGTATCACTTCAGTCTAGAATGAAAACTTAAATATGTTTGGAGTTTATCCGATTTAAATAGTATAACAGAGCAGGAACGGCTGTCGTTAACATGGCCCGGAAGAGGAAGTGTCCAAAATCCGGGAACTTCCAGTAAGCGTGATAATCCCCTATTAGCGCCTCTCTCAGGTAGATGAGCTCGTTAGTGAAAACAGCTGTTCTAAATGTAACCGGCAGATCCAAAAACATGGCAGGATTTGTACTTGAAAACTACTTTTGCTTATACTTTTGACACCTCTGCTGCTGCTGCCTGGATAAATGCTGGACCTACCTGGAAAATTCCTTTCTCCATCACTCACATATCTGAAAGGACAGATGAAAACCCACCCCAGGTAGGAAAAAAAAAAAAAAAAATCAAAATTTCCCCTTTAAATACATCAGTCATTGTAAATTAGTTGCACAGCTCATGTGGTGGTTTCAGCTCTAAATTCTATCGATCTAATTTAATTGCATGTATTTTACACATTATAATTATGCTATTTTCACCAGATCTGTTCTCACACACTGTAATGATGGAATAAATCCTACACACTCAAAAATAAAGGTACCAATTTGTACTTAAAAGGGTACAAAACTTGTTGCTGGGGGTGTTCCTTTTTGGGAGACATTTCTGTACCTTCGGTCCTGGTCCATTTTTGTACCTTATCAAGCTGTATGAGTTAATAAAGTACAATTAAACCAATTAAAGATGATGAATAAAAGTCAATAAAATAGAGATTATGACAACAATCAAAGATGCTAATAATAAATTAATAATTATTATATAAATATTAGGCCAAACACATATATAATTATACATATAATTATTACTATGATAATTATGAAAATCACAATATAATAACTATAATTATACTACTGTTTAGAAGTACTGCTATTTATAGTTATTGTACAAGCTACACACATTTTTCACAGCTGCAGGTACCCTTAGGGTTGAAATGGTACAAATTTGTACTTTATATTACTTTGGACCCTTTTTCATAGTTTATAGGTACTTCTGGCCTCATAAAGACCAATATTGTACTTTTGAGAGAATATTTGTAAAAAAGTACCTACAGGTACAGAAATGTTCCTGTCTGGTACCTCCTATTTTTGAATGTGTGGTCAGGTTTGTTTTTGTACGACAGCTCTTACTGGAACAAAACGCAGTGTTACAGATGCTATTTTTATATTTTTTGGCCAGCAGGAGGCTACACGTGCACGTGGAGCTGAGAGAAATCAACCTAATTAGCTGGAAAGCTTTAACACTTCACCAGGCGTCATCTCATCACTAGTTTAAACACTAAATGGATAAAACAGGTGTTAGAATGTCAGGGAACAGGAGGAAAACTGCTGGATTTGTGGGGGAGGGGGGGGGGGGGGGATGAAGAGGAAGATGTTTGTGGGTATTTAGAGGATTGGAAACAGGTGTGACAGCTGAAGGTGAGGAGACTCTGACGACTGGTCAGCTGGAAGCAGGAGCAATAATGTGAGTAAATCTGTGGAAATTTTAGACGATGTAGATCTCTGAAGCTGTTAGATGCATTTTTATTGTGTAGCTGAGTGGGATTGTTTAATCTAAAGGAAGTTATGTAGAACACATTTCATGTTCAAGATAATGCAAAGTGCTTTCCATAAAAGCATCACAGGCGGGTCCAGAAGCATTCATATAAACTAAAAAGAATTTAGAGAAACAATCATGTAGACATTGCAAAAGTTATCAAATAATTAAATTGAATTGAAATAATCAAAAAGCAGCAACAGTCCAGGTGAGCTTGCAGGTACGGTGCAGATTTCACACCTGGATGAGAAAATGAATGTTTAAATCTGGATTTAAAGGCGTCTTCATGTGGAGGAGTTTCATCTCTGCTGGAGGTTTGTTCTGGTTCCCAGCAGAACAGACGGATGATGCTCATCCAGGTCTGGACTGGACTCTGGTCTGAGTTCTGGTCTGGACTCTGGACTGGACTCTGGTCTGGTCTCTGATCTAGAATCTGGTTTGGACTCTGGTCTGAGTTCTACTCTGGACTCTGGTCTGGACTCTGATCGAAAATCTGGTCTGGACTCTGGTCTGGTCTCTGG
>JALJCO010007465.1:0-140706 GCA_023101725.1 Atherinomorus stipes
TTAGTTATTAAAGAAATAAACTAGAAATGATCATTACACTGATACAGTGTTAAATATGAATCTGGACCAGTTTGGACTAAAAACTTGGACCCATCATGAAAAAGGTTGAGAACTTCTGATTTAAGTAGAATGAATGAACGAACGAGTGGGTTCAGAATTAACTCTGTGTTAGTTATTGGGGGGTTTCTCTGCACTCTACAGGCCACGCACCCCTGATGTGCGCTGCTGTAGTACAGCTGAGAAAAGCAGCTTGTTACACCAATAAACCTGCAAAACTCTGAACTCACAGGACTCAGAGTAAAATCTTCCGACGGATTCAAAGTGATGCAGAAACTTTACCGGTGAGTAAATGCACCTATAAACTCCTAGAAATAAGGTCCAGCTTGAAAAAGAGAAAGTTATCCTTTAAGTTGAGGAAGTGGTGGAGCCCGTTGTCATGAAGAGGTTAAAGTTTGTCAGCCCGGCTCTTTTTTACCGGGAGAAGCTCCGCCAGACTATTTAGCTCAGAGGTAAAATACAACAACAGTAAGTCAATGAGGAGCTGCGTTCAAACAGATCCCAACAGATCAATGAGGTGTGCGACAAAGGGAGCTCCATGTCCTCCGGTGACACACACAGACGGGCGTGCAGGCAGCTCACCTCCACTTAGGGCTGTGCAATTAATCGAAGTCTAATTGTGATTTCAATTTTGGTGTCAAACCAACTCCAAACTTATTTAATCGAGTTGAAATTATTTTGGGCACAATTTCTAAAAGTTATTCTGAGGTTATCCAAGGCAGTTTGTTGGGCGTCTTTAACAAAAATGTAAGTTTTGGAATGTTCTAGCATTGCGCTAAAGCTCAACAAAGTTTATTTTGGGATATTTTTTTTTAATATAAAAATAAGTACTGTTTATTGATTTTTTTTAACTGAGAAATTGCAGAACAGCGGAATACATCGTTTATTTTGGATACATTTTGATACAGCTGTAAGGTAAATATTTGCCGTAGGGATGTCCGATATTATTTTCCAATTTCGGCTCAAAATGTGATATCTGAATATTTTGGTATTGCTTTTTTGGGACGATATTTTTAAAAAAAAAGAAATCTCACGAAATGTCGTTATCAAAATCTTGCGAGATTTTGTTCCATTATGTCTAAAAGTCCCTGTTAATGTGGAAGCACTTCATTTCCCAGCATTCCTTTCAGAGTCATGTGACTACAGTGCAGCTGCTGCTGCTACAGACTGACTTGCTTTAAAGCTGATGATAATATGTCTGCTAGTATCTGATATATGGTAGTATCTGATACCTGCTAGTATCTGATATATGGTAGTATCTGATACCTGCTAGTATCTGATATATGGTAGTATCTGATACATGCTAGCATCTGATATATGGTAGTATCTGATACCTGCTAGTATCTGATATATGGTAGTATCTGATACCTGCTAGTATCTGATATATGGTAGTATCTGATACCTGCTAGTATCTGATATATGGTAGTATCTGATACCTGCTAGTATCTGATATATGGTAGTATCTGATATATGGTAGTATCTGATATATGGTAGTATCTGATACCTGCTAGTATCTGATATATGGTAGTATCTGATACCTGCTAGTATCTGATATATGGTAGTATCTGACACCTGCTAGTATCTGATATCTGGCAGCCAGATTTCCAACATGAGCTCCTCTGTCTGAGTTCAGGAGATGTTGGGATCTTTGTTCTCAGAGCAGAATATAGTTGTATTTCTCAGAATATGAGAGATTCAACCTCACAGCTCTCTGCATATCTCTGTATCAGTTAATATCGAATGTCAGACTTAAAGAGTTGGACAGTATCGGTATATCGGATATCGGTAAAAAAAGCCCCAAACATCCCTAATTTGCAGCCCATATTCATTTTCAGTGTTAGAAACCTTAGAAGGAAATGCTAAAATAATGCATCGTATAAGTTGGAAATAATTGTTTGAATAATTGTGAAATCAATATTGGCTAAAATAATGGCGATAATGATTCCTTCCATAATGGGGCAGCCCTACCTTGACTCCGTTGAGGTGCAGGGTCTGGGGCGTGTCGGTGCCGGTGCCGGCGGGGCTGCTGGCTGCCGTGCTGTAGGTGTAGGCCAGCTGGGGGATCAGGATGGTCTGCTTGCTTTTGGTGGCCAGCGCTCGCAGGCACTGCATCGTGGTGACGATGTCCAGGGGTTTGGCACTTGGCTGGCTGGCGTACAGCGCGATGGGACCCCCCCCCACGGCCGAGAGTGGTGATGCGTCCTTCTTTGTGCAAGTTAAATTCAGGGGTTCCTCCTCGCCGGTGCGGCCAGAGGCAGCGGGGGGGTGGATGCAGGCTTTGGGCGCGTCGTCCCTGGCAGGCTTTGGCAACGACAGGTCCAGGGGTCCCTCAGTGCTCTGGGAGGGGTGGGCGGGGGCGGGACCACCGGCTGTCAGGTTGAGGGGTGCGGGGGAGGCCGGGGAGCTGTGAGCACCGTTGACTTCGGCTGGAGTGGCTTCTGTAGGGCTGTCCTGACTCACAGAGGGACTTACAGTGGCCATGTCCTTTCCTGGGACCAGCGACACCACAGGGGGGGCTCCACAGGTGTCCTCCTCTTCTGAGGGAGGTGTTGGGGCCCCCAGGGATGTCTGACCGTCCTGCATTTTGTCGAACCACTTCTTCACCACCTGAACCGGCAGACTGACGGAGTCGGAGATCTTGGCCAGCTCGTCCTTGCTGGGTTCGGCGTTTAGGGCGAAGTAGGCCTTGAGCAGGGACAGGAGGTTCTTGGGCTGGCTGCAGAGCCCCCCCTCTGACAGCAGCGCAGCAACGGCAGACTCAGACTTCTCCAGTCCGGCTCCGTTTAACCACAGTCCTTCCTTCTTGCAGTGTTTGAGGGCGTGGAGGGCCTCCAGCCCCCCGGGACAGTTCTCACACAGGAGACAGCTTTTAGTGGTCTTTTCCTCGGGTTTGGCGGCCTCGGGGGCCCCGGGGGCCCGCGGACCTCTGACAGTGAGGTCTTCAGGGAGCTTCTGGAACCTGAAGTCTGCCGCGTGAGCTGGAAGGCCCGGCTCCGTCTTCAGGTTCTGGGCCGGGAGCGGGCCCTGGGTGGGGTCCAGACTGTAGTTGATGATGATTTTGGCGTTTCCATCCTGACCCACGATCGGCAGACTGATGGCTGAGATGAGCTGCTGCTGGGGGGGGCGGAGCGTTCCGGTGGTTAACCCCGAGCCCGCTGGGCCTTTGGCGCTGTTCTCCAGCACCTGCCGGATCACGTTCCCGTCCACCGCCACTTTCAGAGCGTTCTGCAGGTCCGCCAGGTTGATGCTGATGGGCGACACCAGCCCCACGGTGGGGAGGACCACCGCCTGCACCGTGCCCTGCAGAGGGGCCGCCGCGCCCCCGCCGAAGACCCCACCCACGGTGGGCGGCGTCAGCACCGTGGGCTTGTACTCGTAGTCCAGCGGCTCGGTCTTGATCTGGTTGAGGGGCAGCTGCTCCTGCAGGGGCTTGCCATGCTCCAGCTTCTCCCTGATCTGGCTGCAGAGAGCGGAGGGGGACGTGGGCAGCACCGGCGGACCCTGGGGTGGGGGCTTCCCCAGCCGCTGCCTGCCGTTAACAGAGATGACACTGATGCACTTCTTGCTGCTGATGTGGGAGCTGTAGGAACCTGAGTGGGAGAAGCGCTTCTTGCAGTTGGAGCACTCGTAGGGTTTCTCTCCTGGATCAGCCAGAAAGAGAAAAAGAGGGGGGGGGGGGGGGGGGGGGGGGGGGATTTCCATTAGTGAATGAAGCTAAATGAGCAGGCTAGGCTACAGGCAGGAAAAAGCTCTAATGCATTTCAATGATGCTTAAACGCTGATGTAATGGCACCGCTGGGAAAAGCCCTTCCCTAATTGCTGTCCCATAAAGCCAAAAGAAACACAATTATGGCACATTAAGGAAGAGCAACACGAGGACAGATAAGTACACACAAACGCAAATATCAGTTCAGCAGAGACTCAAACATCTGTGGCCAACAGAGACACGAACACTGGCCCGTAAACACACACAACGCTGCCATGGCGACGGGCCGGCCACTCACCGCTGTGAATGCGTAGGTGCTCCTTCAGGTGGTGCTTGTATTTAAATGCTTTGCCGCATTCAGTGCACTTGAATTTGCGATTGCCTCCCATCTGCGTGATGTGCCTCTGTGGGGGGGGGGGGGGGGGGGGGGGGAGTCACTCAGTGAGATACGCAACGTAAACACAACCTTTAAACTAGGGATGCACCATATTGGAATTTTGGCCGAAATCCAATATGCAGATATTTTAAAACTCATGTGGCCAATAACCGATATCGATATCTATACCGATACCGATACCGATACCAATGCCGATATTAAAGTTGAAGAAAATAAGCAGTCATTGCAAATAGCAGTTTATCTTTTTTCGACACTTTGAAAATAGGGGTGGAAAAAAAAGTTGATACACTGAAATATCGCAATATTTCATTGTTCTGTTACAAAATCTCACAATATTTCACGAATTCTCAAGAGAATAATGACTAATGAAATATCGCAAGATTTTGTTGGTAAAATAGATTGTTGCTGCATTTTGAAATTTCAATATGATATCGGCATATGAAACTGTTGCCAAATTTTTGTGAATTCTCATGAGACTTTGTAACAAAATGATGAAATACAGCGAGATTTCACTAGTTAAATAGGTCGATACTGCGTTTTTAAATGTCAATATGATATCAGCATATGAAAATATATTTCATTGTATCAATATTTTTTCCCACCCTCAGTCTTTAGAAGTTTAAAGTCTGTAAAAAAGAAGTTTTTAAAGAAGAAGAAGAAGTTTTTTTTTTGTTTTTTTTAGACTTTAGAAACAGCGGGCTGATTGGTTAAATATCGGTGGGGTGGCCAATGTCCGATATTCAGTTTTAAGGCCGATATAGGCCGATACTGATAGGGGGCCGATTATATTGTGCATCCCTACTTTAAACTGCTGCTAATTCATGTCATGATGTCATTAATCAATCAGGGCAAAAGTTGGTGTTTGTTTGTGGTGTTTGCTAGAGAAGCTTCAGTTACAGTCTGGAGGGTCTGGGGGGGGGGGCGAGGTGGTCCTACCTGGTCCCGTCCATTCTTGTGGACCGTCATGTGCCTCTCCAGCTGAGCCCGGTACGCGAAGCTGTAGCTGCACTCTGGGCAGCTGAAGCTGTCCTCAGACTTCTCGTGCCGGTACTTGATGTGCTCCTTCAGGGAGCTGTAGCGCTTGTAGCCCCGGGCACAGTGGGGGCAGGTGAGCAGCTGGGAGAACGAATCTGGAGTTCCCGCTTTAAAAAAGACAGATTTTTTTCAAGTATTGTTTCACATTTTGATCAAATCCTAAAATGAACAACAGCCAGCCTGTATGATAAATAAATAAAGACCAAAGTCTGAACAGGAGACTCTTTAGATTCACTCATGTTTACACTTTTCCTACTGTGGGTACGGAAAGTATTCACACCTCTTTAAGGTTTTCACTCTTTGTTTCATTGCAGTTATTTGATAAAAACAAAAAAGTTCATTTTATTTCTCATTAATGTCACTCAGCACCCCATCTTTACAGAAAAAAACTGAAATGAAGAAATTTTAGTAAATTTATTAAAAAAGAAAAACTGAAATATGACATGGTCATAAGTATTCAGAGCCTTTGCAGTGACTCATATTTAACTCATATTCGGTCCATTTCCTCTGATCCTCCTTGAGATGGTTCTACTCCTTCATTGGAGTCCAGCTGTGTTTAATTAAACTGATTGGACTTGATTAGGAAAAACACACACCTGTCTCACAGTGCATGTCAGAGCAAATGAGGATCATGAGGTGGAAGGAACTGTCCAAGGAGCTCAGAGACAGAATTGTGGCCACAAAAAAATCTTGGCCACTCTTAAAATAGGAAAAAAAAAAAAAAAAGATTTCTTTGGATGTACTAAGCGAAAAAATTCTGCCAATAGTACAAGTAAAATTTCTTGATAAGATTTCTTGAAATAAGCTGCATTGCCTTAAAACAAGCTCTTATATCTCACTGAAATGTTTCTCTAAGTAACTTTGTCTTATTTTAACTGTGATGAGATATTCTGACTAGAAATTAGAAAAATATACTTGGTAAGATGTGATTTTTTGCAGTGCATTTATTCCCTTTGGACCAGGTTTAGAACATTTTGAGGCTCCAAAAACACCGGTTCTATGTGGGCGAATATCTAAAGACAGAAAAAAAGATAAACTTAAGTTTCTGTGTGGACATGGTCTTCATTTTAACAAGCACATGGGCTCTGCACGATCAACGCCCCCCATAGAGGGGACCCCAGGTCTGTGGCAGAATTACATGAGCGACACGCTGGCGTCGCTCACCTGGTGAACAGAGGGTCCCGGTGGTCCGGCTCCCACACAGGTAAAACATTACCTTGTTAACAGGTGATGTATTAAGTCCCCTGTGGGCCAGGTGAGGCTCTGGATGGGAACGGCTCAGGTAGATGTGAGTCAGCGCTCACACGGACGTGACAGATTTACTCAGGTGTTGCTGTTACTCGGCCCCCTCCCTCCCTCTGGTTTTTCCCTCAGTGGAAGCAGGTAAAAGCCAAAAGCCCTGGAGCCGTGAACCTGGACGTGCTGCACTTAAACAGCCGAGCGTAACGATGTCTGAGACCCTGCTAACAGCTGAGGCAGGACAGGGAGCAGGTACAGCCACCCCCCCTGGGGGCGATGCAGGGGACGGGGGTAATTGCTGCATCGCTGCTGTAACAACTCTCAGATGCTTCGTACCGTTCTCGTCATGGACGCTGGTGTCGGGGGTGTCCTGACGCTGGGGGTCGTCGTCCGGGGCCTCTGGGTAGATGACGGCCGTGTCGCCCTGCTGGAGCATCTCCTCCACCAGAGCGTCTGTGCTCACATCATCCTCAGCGTCCGAAGCGCCGTCCTCCCTCACTGGAAGAGAGACACCGATCACAACACACGACACCGTGATCTCCGGAGAAGAGATGATGTGGTAGGCCCACCATGGCTGAAGCACGCAGAAGCAGCCAGAAAAACAGACAGAAACACAGACAGAAACAGACAGAAAAACAGACAAAAAAACAGACAGAAACAGCCAGAAAAACAGACAGAAACACAGACAGAAACAGACAGAAAAACAGACAAAAAAACAGCCAGAAACAGACAGAAAAACAGACAGAAACAGACAGAAAAACAGACAGAAGAACAGCCAGAAACAGACAGAAAAACAGACAGAAACAGACAGAAACAGACAGAAAAACAGACAGAAACAGACAGAATCAGCCAGAAAAACAGCCAGAAGAAGCCAGGAAAACAGCCAGAAACAGCCAGAAAAACAGCCAGAAACAGAGCCAGAAGCAGCCAGAAACAGCCAGAAAAACTGCCAGAAACAGAGCCAGAAACAGCCAGAAACAGAGCCAGAAGCAGCCAGAAACAGACAGAAAAACAGCCAGAAGAAGACAGAAAAGCAGACAGAAAAACAGCCAGAAGAAGCCAGAAAAGCAGCCAGAAACGGCCAGAAAAACAGACGGAAGAAGACAGAAAAGCAGCCAGAAACAGACAGAAAAACAGCCAGAAACAGCCAGAAACAGAGCCAGAAGCAGCCAGAAGCAGCCAGAAAAACAGCCAGAAGCAGCCAGAGAAACAGCCAGAAACAGCCAGAAAAACAGCCAGAAGAAGCCAGAAAAGCAGCCAGAAAAACAGCCAGAAACAGCCAGAAAAACAGCCAGAAACAGCCAGAAAAACAGCCAGAAGCAGCCAGAATAACAGCCAGAAGCAGCCAGAAAAACAGCCAGAAGAAGCCAGAAAAGCAGCCAGAAAAACAGCCAGAAAAACAGCCAGAAACAGCCAGAAAAACAGCCAGAAGCAGCCAGAAAAACAGCCAGAAGCAGCCAGAAAAACAGCCAGAAACAGACAGAAAAACAGCCAGAAGAAGCCAGAACAGCAGCCAGAAACAGACAGAAAAACAGCCAGAAACAGAGCCAGAAAAACAGCCAGAAACAGAGCCAGAAAAACAGCCAGAAACAGAGCCAGAAAAACAGCCAGAAACAGAGCCAGAAAAACAGCCAGAAACAGCCAGAAATAGCCAGAAAAACAGCCAGAAGCAGCCAGAAAAACAGCCAGAAGCAGCCAGATATCCGATATTGTCTTAATTTCTGATATCAACCAATATTGATATGATATACAGGGGGGGGGGGTATGATATTTTTCTCAGAAACATATCTCTAATATCTCTAGCAGAGCTACTGACATGAAACTTTCACCAGATGTCGACAACAACCAAAGTGATGCACACATACAAAGTTCTTCCACAATAACAGGGACTTTGATACACGCTGGACCAACGCTGATGGAACATTAGTTATAGTTAACATTAGTATAAATATCGGTCTGAAGAAAACTATACCAATATTTTCCTATATCACATTTTAATGCCGATATCGGCTGCTAATATCGGACATCCCTTATATTTACAACTGGGTGACAGTCATTAGCATCCAAGGCTGAGGCGACCGTGAGCATCCGGCCTCTGCTCTGGGCGGTAGCGTACTTGCTGTGACTGGGGCTGATAATTAGGTGATGAAGCCTGTCCTGTTGTGTTGCTCAGCTGAACACACGCACACACACACACACACACACGCACACACACACACACACTCGGCTGAGAGGCTCGGCCTCCACACTGCTGCTGCAGAGCGCTGTCTGGCAGCGAACATCGTGCAGATGTTTCGTGGACCGATCCAAGCTCTGAGGAGTGGACTGTGTGTAGTGGATTGTGTGTTGTGGATTGTGTGTGGTGGATTGTGTGTTGTGGACTGTGTGTTGTGGATTGTGTGTTGTGGACTGTGTGTTGTGGACTGTGTGTTGTGGATTGTGTGGTGTGGATTGTGTGTTGTGGATTGTGTGTTGTGGATTGTGTGTTGTGGATTGTGTGTTGTGGACTGTGTGTTGTGGACTGTGTGTAGTGACGGACGGGGTCAGCTGTGTTCTCAGAGATGGGAGCAGGTGAAGCCGAGCACATACCAGCGCTCTTTCACACGGCTCCGCTCCTGCTTCCTCTGGTGCACCTTAACAAAGCCACCAAACAATGCTGCTACAGTCATTTGTTGCCATGGTTATTAAAGAGCGCTGGAAGAAACCTCCACCCTGCTCCGACCCAGAGAGCAGGCAGACAAAGAGGCTGTCTTTCTGGTCAGTGTGTGTGTGTGTGTGAGGCAGCAGGTGCTGAGAACGTCGGATCATGCTAACCCCACGCCTCACACGGCTCCTCTCCAGCAGCATCCTGGGACATGCTCCCCACATTCCCCATCATGTGTGGAAGGAAACACTTCGTTATTGTGGGAAACATGATCATTTGTTTTCTGACAAAGGGGAAGATGAGAAAATCAATAACTGCGCAGGCTCTGCTGGGTTTAAAACATCCCCTCATATCCCCACATATGAAAGTGTGTCTGCTGTTAAATGATGATTTCCTGAACTAAAAGTATCATCTGTGTGAAGAAGCAGCAGCATCGTAAACCTGATAACTGCTTGTTTCTTTCTTGACAGTAACAACTGAAATTAAGCATTTACAATAACTTTCAACGAGTCTACGTGGCAGTAGAGGAGTTTTGGTCCATCTTTCTTCGAAGAATTGTTTTAAACAGACATATTGGGGGGTTAAAAAAAAACGGCTGGATAAAGGCCATACCACCACAGCACCACAGGCACTTACAGCTGTGTGAGAAAGTGTTCGCCTCCTTCCTGCTTTCTTATTTTTGCATGTTAGTCACACTTAAATGTTTCAGATCATCAAAGAATTTTGTTAAAATTAAACAGAAAACCACATGAGTGGAGGAATCTTGTTCCAGCATGAACTTTGCAGAATTGTTGTAATTCAGCCACATTGGAGGCTTTTCCAGCATCACCTGCTTTTAAGGTCATGCCACAGCATCTCAATGGGATTCAGGTGGGGGGCTTTGACTAGGCCACTCCAAAGTCTTCATTTTGTTGTTCTTAAGCCATTCAGAGGTGGACTTGCTGGTGTGTTCTGGATCATTGTTCTGCTGCAGAACCCAAGTGCGCTTCAGCTTGAGGTCACCAACAGATGGCCGGACGTTCTCCTTCAGGATTTTTTGGTAGAAGCAGAATTCATGGTTCCATTTACCACAGCAAGTCTTCCAGGTCCTGAAGCAGCAAAACAGCCCCAGACCATCACACTACCACCACCATGTTTTACTGTTGCTATGATGTTCCTTTTCTGAAATGCCGTGTTACTTTTACACCAGATGTAATGGGACCTCCACCTTCCAGAAAGTTCCACTTTTGTCTCATCAACCCCAAAGGTATTTTCCCAAAAGTCTTGGGGATCATCAAGATGCTTTTTGGTAAAAAGGACAGAGCCTTTATGTTCTTGTTGCTCAGCAGTGTTTTGGTCTTGGAACTCTGCCATGCAGCCATTTTTGCCCCCCAGTCTCTTTCTGATGGGGGAGTCATGAACACTGACCTTCATTGAGGCAAGTGAGGCCTGCAGTTCTTGGATGTTGTTCTGGGGTCTTTTGTGACCTCTTGGATGAGTCGTCGCTGTGCTCTTGGGGTCATTTTGGTCGGCCGGCCCCTCCTGGGAAGGTTCACCACTGTTCCATGTTTTCACCATTTGTGGATAATGGTTCTCACTGTGGTTCTCTGGAGTCCCAAAGCTTTAGAAATGGCTTTGGAACCGTTTCCAGACTGATAGATCTCAATTACTTTGTTTCTCATTTGTTCCTGAATTTCTTTGGATGGCAGCATGATGTCTAGCTTTGGAGGATCTTTTGGCCTACTTAAAGGTTGAATATGTAACATTTTTATTAAATAAGACCTCCACAGGTCGGGTCGTTTGGGGGGGGGGGGGGGGGGGGCAAAATGAAAGTACAACATTTCTTAGAAAAATTATATTTAGCCTAAAAATAAATATAAAATAAATTTTAACGGGTTCGATAATAGTGTTATATTTACGTTTGTAAGCCAATACAAGCCGCCATTGCGGGTTGCCAAATACGATCTCTGTGTGGAAACAATATTTTGGGCACAGTTAGGCTGCTACAGGGGGGAAACCGTGGAAATGTCGAGTGAAGCAGCTGCTTCATAACCTGGAGATGTTGTAATCTGTTTCTGAGGAAGAGTGACCTGAGAAGAGCAAAACCTGGAGTAAATTTAGGTGAAGACTTCACTAAATGGACCCACATGAACGTTTTCCACGGAGTAAAACACGGAAATGGCGACTTTCCTCCTGGATCAGTAAGCTAACTTGTTTGCTAACGTGGCTAACGTTAGCTGTCAGTTATAAACTCCTCTGCGTTACATGTTGGACATGTTGCAGACTGTTGGACATGTTGCAGACTGTTGGACATGCTGCAGACTGTTGGACATGTTGCAGACTGTTGGACATGCTGCAGACTGTTAGACATGCTGCAGACTGTTGGACATGCTGCAGACTGTTGGACATGCTGCAGGCTGTTGGACATGCTGCAGACTGTTGGACATGCTGCAGGCTGTTGGACATGCTGCAGGCTGTTGGACATGCTGCAGACTGTTGGACATGCTGCAGACTGTTGGACATGCTGCAGGCTGTTGGACATGCTGCAGACTGTTGGACATGCTGCAGACTGTTGGTCACTTGCGTATCGGCAGATTCTGGCATCCCAGCGGCTGGAGTTGTTTTTCTGCCGTTGCAACTACGACCTAGACACACGTGATGTCGCTGTTCTGTCCGTGTTCCAGATTCAACCTTTAACTTAGTCAGGCAGGTCCTATTTAAGTGATTTTTTTGATTAAGAACAGGTGTGGCAGTAATCAGGCCTGGGTGTGGAAAGAGAAACTGAAATCAGCTTTCCAAAGATGATAAACCACAGTTAATTTATGTTTTAACAGGGGGGGGGGGGCAATCACTTTTTCACACAGGGCCATGGAGGTTTGGTTTTTTCCTCCCTTACTAATAAAAATCTTCATTTAAAAACTGCATTTTGTGTTTACTTGTGTTAACTTTGTCTAATATTTAAATTTGTTTGATGATCTGAAACATGTGACAAACATGCAAAAAGGTAAAAATCAGGGAGGAGGAAACACTTTTTCACATGACTGTATACTTTTCCACCGCGCTGTAAATGATGTGATGTCCTGAGCTGTGTTTGAGGAAGTGCTGATCGGGCTAACTTTCCCTCGGTAGCCGGACGCACGCTCACCTCGAGGCGACTGAATGTTGAGTGTGTGTGCGGCAGAGTGTGTGTGACAAGCTGTTGTTTTCGCTCCATGTTGGTCTCTTTTTTCAGTGGCGAGCCAGGAGGCTTCACAGCCTCTGCTGAGGTGGCTCTGTTATCAGGCTGCTCCCCCAGACATGAAACATCACACAGGACATTTATGTGCTGACACAGGGAAGTGAACGCACCACTGCACACGTGGAGAATTAGTTCAGCGAGCTCCTGAGTTTTCTGCTGCGCCTCCAATCTTTATTTACCGCAACTACAGTGCGAACTACAACAAATACGGCAGACCACCCACTCTGTCCTCTCCTCTTTCTCATCCTTCTCTGCCAACATCTCTGCAACACGATACAGCAGCATCCCATGATGCATTTCCTGCCCTGGACAACCTTTGACCTCACTGCTTCCTGTGGTCGTGTATTCTCACCAGTTCATGAATTTTATCTTGCAAGGGAGATGCATATCATGGAGGGGGTGGGGGGGGGGGGGGAGCAACTATTACACGAGTGTCAGAAAAGATGTTTTTACAGGAATAGTACACCCACAGAATGATGGTTCTACCTCTTCTCCTCATCCTCATGCTGAGCAAGACTCTGGAGCACTTTTTAATATCTCAAATGCACCCGGAGATCCGTGTGTGTGCGTGTGCGTGTGTGTGTGTGTGTGTGTTCATTATCCACCAACTCTCATATAATGGAGTTCAGATGCGACTGAACCAAAAGGGTCCATAAAAGTCCACAAAAACTTGTCAATATTCCTCCATACTGCTCGTCCAATGTGATCCAAGTGTCCTGAGTGGGTAGCGTCCAGAATTTACTGGAAACCATCATTTACTAGATTTTTATAGACTAAACAGTAGAACATTGCAGTTTCTATTTCCGTGTTCGTGCACGTTCACGACACTAGAGAATGCTTTTACATTGTGCTAAGAGTGACCGAGCTGCGGACAAACACGAGAGGGGTTGGATGTTGATTTAAGCAAAGAAAGACATAAGAAGAGAACGCGTGATCTCGTCTGCCGCGGCTTCCGTAGTGTCGTGAACTCGCAGCGACGCGCTTCACCGCAGCTACATGTAGGACTGTTTAAGCCAGGGCCGTTTGCCAAAGTTGGCCCGCGAGTGATTTTTTTTTCTTCCGCTGCCCATTGCCCCCATCTTTTTAAAAGAAAATGATCATTTTCCCAGCAGTGTGAAAAGTTCTTTTGACATTTATTCATTGTTTCACTTCCCTTCCTGACCACAAATTAACATTGCATTACATTGTGGGTACATTTGTATTGTGGGTGATGCTGTTGTTCTGTTATCAGCCCAGTATGGGAGAATAAATGAGAAGATGCTTTCCAAACTAAAACCTCAAACAAAATTATGTAAAAAAAAAATAATTATGAAAACAATAAAGAACAGCGTCATTCATTTTGCACATTACATCTTATCCGGTTTTATCTCTAACAATTTTTAGTTTTGGCCACAACCATCCATCCCAAGTAATCTTTAGCCCTTCAGTGTAAAAGATTTGGACACCTCTGGTTTAGGCTATAAAAATCTACTAAATGATGTGGTTTCCAGTAAATCCGGGGCGGGGAACCTCGGTCCTCATCCTGCAGGTCTTCCACGTGTCCTCGCTCCTGCACATCTGATTCAAATCAATGAGTCTCTGTGGAAACCTGATTGGCTGTTAGATCCATTTGATTTGAATCAGGTGTGCTGCAGTGGGGAGACATGGAAAGCCTGCAGGGACACCGGCTCTTGAGGACCAGGGTTCCCCACCACTGCAGTAAATTCTGGACGATACCCACTCAGGACACTTGGATCACATTGGACGAGCAGTTTGGAGGAATACTGACAAGTTTTTGTGGACTTTTATGGACCTTTTTGGTTCAGTCGCAGCTGAACTCTATTATATGAAAGTTGGTGGATAATGAACCCCCCTCCCCCCGGATATCCAGCTGCATTTGAGATATCAAAAAAGAGCTCCAGAGTCTTGCTCAGCATGAGGATGAGGAGAAGATGAAGGAACATCATTCTGTGGGTGTACTATCCCTTTAATCTGGAATAAGCAGGTGGGGAAGAGCAGAGGAGATGTGGCATATTTCCAAGCCTGAGATGGTTTGCTTATCCAAGTCTTTGCACTATCAAACATTTGTGTCTCCACTGGATAATCTTCCAGGGTCTCTGGAGAGCGGGGGGGGGGGGGGGGTTATATCATTACAGCACAACAGCCTGGAAACCAAGACTTCCTGTGGCCTCAAACGCTCCAGACTAGACATGTGACCTTCAAACTCCACTGGATATCACGCTAACATGGAAAAACACGTTTATTTACACAAACTCAATTCCCAAAAAGCTGACTGTTAAATTGAAATAAAAACAGAAGACAATGATTTAAAATCTCAGCTCACATTTTATTCCAAACAGAACATGAACATCTAAATGCTGAAACTGAAACTTTTACCATTTCACGACTAAGATTAGCTCATTTTTAATTAGATCGTAACAACACATCTGCAACAGCTGGAACAGGCTGGAAATGGCCGGGACAAACCAAAACAGCTGGATGTTTGACAACTAATCTGGTTAACTGGGAGCGGGTCAGTCACATGACTGGTTTAACTAGGAACGGGTCAGTAACATGACTGGTTTAACTAGGAACAGGTCAGTCACATGACTGGTTTAACTAGGAACAGGTCAGTCACATGACTGGTTTAACTAGGAACGGGTCAGTCACATGACTGGTTTAACTAGGAACAGGTCAGTGACATGACTGGTTTAACTAGTAACGGGTCAGTCACATGACTGGTTTGACTAGGAACGGGTCAGTCACATGACTGGTTTAACTAGGAACGGGTCAGTCACATGACTGGTTTGACTAGGAACGGGTCAGTCACATGACTGGTTTAACTAGGAACGGGTCAGTCACATGACTGGTTTAACTAGGAACGGGTCAATCACATGACTGGTTTAACTAAGAACGGGTCAGTCACATGACTGGTTTAACTAGGAACAGGTCAGTCACATGACTGGTTTAACATGGAACGGGTCAGTCACATGACTGGTTTAACTAAGAACGGGTCAGTCACATGACTGGTTTAACCAGGAACGGGTCAGTCACATGACTGGTTTGACTAGGAACAGGTCAGTCACATGACTGGTTTAACTAGGAACAGGTCAGTCACATGACTGGTTTAACATGGAACGGGTCAGTCACATGACTGGTTTAACTAAGAACGGGTCAGTCACATGACTGGTTTAACTAGGAACGGGTCAGTCACATGACTGGTTTAACTTGGAACGGGTCAGTCACATGACTGGTTTAACTAAGAACGGGTCAGTCAAATGGCTGGTTTAACTAGGAACAGGTCAGTCACATGACTGGTTTAACTAAGAACGGGTCAGTCACATGACTGGTTTAACTGGGAACAGGTCAGTCACATGACTGGTTTAACTAAGAACGGGTCAGTCACATGACTGGTTTAACTAGGAACGGGTCAGTCACATGACTGGTTTAACTAAGAACGGGTCAGTGACATGACTGGTTTAACTAGGAACAGGTCAGTCACATGACTGGTTTAACATGGAACGGGTCAGTCAGATGACTGGTTTAACTAAGAACGGGTCAGTCACATGGCTGGTTTAACTGGGAACAGGTCAGTCACATGACTGGTTTGACTAAGAACGGGTCAGTCACATGACTGGTTTAACTGGGAACAGGTCAGTAACATGACTGGTTTAACTGGGAACAGGTCAGTCACATGACTGGTTTAACTAGGAACAGGTCAGTCACATGACTGGTTTAACTAGTAACGGGTCAGTCACATGACTGGTTTAACTAAGAACGGGTCAGTCACATGGCTGGTTTAACTAGGAACAGGTCGGTCACATGACTGGTTTAACAAGGAACAGGTCAGTCACATGACTGTTTTAACTGGGAACTGGTCAGTCACATGGCTGGTTTAACTAGGAACAGGTCAGTCACATGACTGGTTTAACTAGTAACAGGTCAGTCACATGACTGGTTTAACTAAGAACGGGTCAGTCACATGGCTGGTTTAACTAGGAACAGGTCAGTCACATGACTGGTTTAACAAGGAACGGGTCAGTCACATGACTGGTTTAACTGGGAACTGGTCAGTCACATGACTGGTTTAACTAGTAACAGGTCAGTCACATGACTGGTTTAACTAAGAACAGGTCAGTCACATGGCTGGTTTAACTAGGAACAGGTCAGTCACATGACTTGTTTAACTAGTAACGGGTCAGTCACATGACTGGTTTAACTAAGAACGGGTCAGTCACATGGCTGGTTTAACTAGGAACAGGTCGGTCACATGACTTGTTTAACAAGGAACGGGTCAGTCACATGACTGGTTAAACTGGGAACAGGTCAGGAACATGGCTGGTTTAACTAGGAACAGGTCAGTCACATGACTGGTTTAACTAGAAACGGTTCAGTCACATGACTGGTTTTAACTGGGAACTGGTCAGTCACATGACTGGTTTAACTGGGAACAGGTCAGGAACTTGGCTGGTTTAACTAGGAACAGGTCAGTCACATGGCTGATTTAACTAGGAACGGGTCAGTCACATGACTGGTTTAGCTCGGAACAGGTCAGTAACATGGCTGGTTTAACTTGGAACAGGTCAGTCACATGACTGGTTTAACTGTGAACAGGTCAGTAACATGGCTGGTTTAACTAGGAACGGTTCAGTCACATGACTGGTTTATCTGGGAACAGGTCAGGAACTTGGCTGGTTTAACTAGGAACAGGTCAGTCACATGACTGGTTTAACTAGGAACAGGTCAGTCACATGACTGGTTTAACTAGGAACAGGTCAGGAACATGGCTGATTTAACTGTGAACAGGTCAGTAACATGGCTGGTTTAACTAGGAACAGGTTCAGTCACATGACTGGTTTATCTGGGAACAGGTCAGGAACTTGGCTGGTTTAACTAGGAACAGGTCAGTCACATGACTGGTTTAACTAGGAACAGGTCAGTAACATGACTGGTTAAACTGGGAACAGGTCAGTAACATGACTGGTTTAACTGGGAACAGGTCAGTAACATGACTGGTTTAACTGGGAATGGGTCAGGAACTTGGCTGGTTTAACTAGGAACAGGTCAGTCACATGACTGGTTTCACTAGGAACAGGTCAGTAACATGACTGGTTAAACTGGGAACAGGTCAGGAACTTGGCTGGTTTAACTAGGAACAGGTCAGTAACATGACTGGTTAAACTGGGAACAGGTCAGGAACTTGGCTGGTTTAACTAGGAACAGGTCAGTCACATGACTGGTTTAACATGGAACAGGTCAGTAACATGACTGGTTAAACTGGAACCAGGTCAGTAACATGACTGGTTTAACTGGGAATGGGTCAGGAACTTGGCTGGTTTAACTAAGAACAGGTCAGTAACATGACTGGTTTAACTGGGAATGGGTCAGTCACATGGCTGGTTTCACTAGGAACAGGTCAGGAACATGACTGGTTTAACTGGGAACAGGTCAGGAACATGGCTGGTTTAACTAGGAACAGGTCAGGAACATGACTGGTTTAACTAGGAACAGGTCAGGAACATGGCTGGTTTAACTAGGAACAGGTCAGTCACATGACTGGTTTAACTAGGAACAGGTCAGTCACATGACTGGTTTAACTAGGAACAGGTCAGGAACATGGCTGGTTTAACTAGGAACAGGTCAGGAACTTGGCTGGTTTAACTAGGAACAGGTTAGGAACATGGCTGGTTTAACTAGGAACAGGTCAGGAACTTGGCTGGTTTAACTAAGAACAGGTCAGTCACATGACTGGTTTAACTGGGAACAGGTCAGTCACATGACTGGTTTAACTGGGAACAGGTCAGTCACATGACTGCAGCATCTCAGAGAGGCAGAGTCTCTTAGATGTAAAGATGGGCAGAGGTTAACCAGTGTGAGACAAACTTGGTTTAAAAAATGTGAAACAATTTTAGGAAAATGCTTCCGTACGTAAAATTATAAAGAGTTTGCAGATGAACCATTAACAGTGAAATAAAATTATCAACAGTTTAAGAGAATCATGAGGAATCTGCGCCGGACAAAGCAGAGAGTTTTAAATATGGTTTTCAGGATTTTAAGGCTTTCAGCCAATAAAAATAGACGATTCACCGCTGCAAGTCACTGCATGGGCCCAGAAACACTTCCAGAAAACCCCAGAGCAATCACTGAACACGGCTCACTCTGAGAAACCCACAGATGCAGGGTAAAGCTCAAACATGCAACGAAGAAGCCAGGTGTGAACAGGATCCGGAAACATCACCATCCGCTCCCATCCAGGCAACACCATGGCTGGAAACAAGAGTCCTGCTGCTGAACTAGTCTGCCTGCAGTCCAGAGTCCTGCTGGTGAACTAGTCTGCCTGCAGTCCAGAGTCCTGCTGCTGAACTAGTCTACCTGCAATCCAGAGTCCTGCTGCTGAACTGGTCTGTCTACCGTCCAAGGTCTACAGTCCAGAGTCCTGCTGCTGAACTGGTCTGCCTGCAGTCCAGAGTCCTGCTGGTGAACTGGTCTGCCTGCAGTCCAGAGTCCAGCTGCTGAACTGGTCTACCTGCAATCCAGAGTCCTGCTGCTGAACTGGTCTGTCTACCGTCCAAGGTCTACAGTCCAGAGTCCTGCTGCTGAACTGGTCTGCCTGCAGTCCAGAGTCCAGCTGCTGAACTGGTCTACCTGCAGTCAAAAGTCCTGCTGCTGAACTGGTCTGCCTGCAGTCCAGAGTCCAGCTGCTGAACTGGTCTACCTGCAATCCAGAGTCCTGCTGCTGAACTGGTCTGTCTACCGTCCAAGGTCTACAGTCCAGAGTCCTGCTGCTGAACTGGTCCGCCTGCAGTCCAGAGTCCGGCTGCTGAACTGGTCTGCCTGCAGTCCAAAGTCTACAGTCCAGAGTCCAGCTGCTGAACTGGTCTACCTGGAGTCCAAAGTCCTGCTGCTAAACTGGTATGTCCGCAGTCAAGAGTCCTGCTGCTGAACTAGTATGTCCGCAGTCCAGAGTCCAGCTGCTGAACTGGTCTGCCCGCAGTCCAGAGTCCAGCTGCTGAACTGCCTGCCTACAATCCAGAGTCCAGCCACTGAACTGGTCTACCTGCAGTCCAGAGTCCAGCTGCTGAACTGGTCTGTCTGCAGTCCAGAGTCCAGCTGCTGAACTGCCTGCCTACAATCCAGAGTCCAGCCACTGAACTGGTCTACCTGCAATCCAGAGTCCGGCTGCTGAACTGGTCTGCCTGCAGTCCAGAGTCCTGCTGCTGAACTGGTCTACCTGCAGTTCATACCTTTCACCAATAGAAAACATTTGGACCAAAATGAAACCAAAATTCCAGCAACGTAGCTCCAGAACCGTTGGACAGCTAGAATCCTGCATCAGACCAGAACGGGACAACATTCCTCTCCTAAAACTCCAGAAACTGGTCTCCTTACTTTCCAGACGTTTACAGACATTTTTTCAAAAAAGAGGAGATAAAACACGATGGTAAACATCACCCTGGAACTACTTTTTACAGACGTGTTACTACACGATGGTAAACATCACCCTGGAACTACTTTTTACAGACGTGTTACTACACGATGGTAAAGATCACCCTGGAACTACTTTTTACAGACGTGTTACTACTCAATGGTAAAGATCACCCTGGAACTACTTTTTACAGACGTGTTACTACACGATGGTAAACATCACCCTGGAACTACTTTTTACAGACGTGTTACTACTCAATGGTAAAGATCACCCTGGAACTACTTTTTACAGACGTGTTACTACACGATGGTAAACATCACCCTGGAACTACTTTTTACAGACGTGTTACTACACGATGGTAAAGATCACCCTGGAACTACTTTTTACAGACGTGTTACTACCGACGTGGTAACGAGGAATCACCCTGGAACTACTTTTTACAGACGTGTCACTACACGATGGTAAATATCACCCTGGAACTACTTTTTACAGACGTGTTACTACACGGTGGTAAACATCACCCTGGAACTACTTTTTACAGACGTGTTACTACTCAATGGTAAAGATCACCCTGGAACTACTTTTTACAGACGTGTTACTACACGATGGTAAAGATCACCCTGGAACTACTTTTTACAGACGTGTTACTACACGATGGTAAAGATCACCCTGGAACTACTTTTTACAGACGTGTTACTACACGATGGTAAACATCACCCTGGAACTACTTTTTACAGACGTGTTACTACACGATGGTAAACATCACCCTGGAACTACTTTTTACAGACGTGTTACTACACGATGGTAAAGATCACCCTGGCCGAACTACTTTTTACAGACGTGTCACTACACGATGGTAAATATCACCCTGGAACTACTTTTTACAGACGTGCTGCTGCCATCAGATTCAGGATGAGCTCATATTTCCATGGAATGATAAAATGTCTCAGTTTCAACATCTGATATGTTGTTTATGTTCTACTGGGAATAAAATATGGGTTGATAAGGTTTTCAAATTATTGTATTTTGGTGTTATTTACATTTTACCTTTTTTTAAATAAAGGGGATCCTTGATACCCAGTAAAAACCACTCATCACACGTGTCTAGCTTTAATCTAAACTGGTTTCTTCACTTTAATCTGCCGCCACCACAGCCTTATATTACATCCAAGGTCTGCAGCTGCACCCGCCTGTTGTCTGAGCTGTAATTCAGAACGTACAGGACCAGATTTTTATCTACTTTCTTGAAGGACAGCATGCTGCAGCTTCCTGCTGCAACACCGGGTTACTCTACCATACAGGAGGGGAGCGGTAACAACAGCGAGCAGCGAGGAATCAAAAGGGACGGTGAAAATCAGAAAAACACATGAGGTGAGAAAGTTAAGCAGAAGGAGAGACCTCAAAGTCCTGAAAAACAACCCTCTTAGTCTGATGACTGAAGTCTCATGAGAAAGGGTGTCTGGGCTTTAATTTGAGCGGAAGATTAGTGGGTGGTGGTCACTTCTGAAGGCCACACCACAAACTGTGTTCTGGGGAGTGAAACCATCAGAGGAGGATGAAAGTCTGAGAGACGTGTTTGTTTAAAGGTTCTCTTCAACTTTCATCCAGATCATCCACAGCGACAGCGATGGTGCTGCATCATGGGTGAATGTAAAAGAGCGTGTAATGTTCACCAGCACCGCTTTATTCTTCCTCCAGCTGTGTATGTGTGTGTGCATGGAAGTGGCTGCCAAACACACACACACACACACGTATGTAGGGATGTACATCGTTATGATTTTATTGATACTAGGGATGCACGATATTGGACTTTTGGCTGATATCAGATATGCCAGTAATCATGTGGTTTTATCATTTTGTTTTATCATGTGACCGATAAAACCGATATCAATACTAATATTAAAGCTGAAAAAATAAGCAGTTATTGCAAATAGCAGTTTTGTAATTTGTTTCCGACGCTTTGAAAAGTGGGGGTGTAAAAAAATGTCGATACACTGAAATACCGTGATATTTTCATAGGCCGATATCAAATTAATATTTAGAAATGAGGCATCAAACTATTTTACTTGCAAAATCTTGTGAGATTTCATCGTTCTGTTACAAAATCTCACGATATTTTGTGAATTCTCGTGAGATTTCATTCGTAAAATAGATCAATACCACGTTTTTGAATGTTAATATGATATTTCAGTGTATCGATTTTTTCCCCACCCCTAGTTTTTAAAAGTTTTAAAGTCTGTAAAAAATATTTTTTTGAAGAAGTAGGTTTTTTTTAGACTTTAGAAACTTATCGGGGAGGACTGATCAGTTAAATATCGGTTATATATCGGTGGGGTGGCCGATGTCTGATACTGTCTGATAATGCCGATATAGACCAATACTGATGGGGGGCCAATCATATACTAACATCGATAATTCTTATTGATACTGATATTTAGCGATACTCTTATTGATACCACACCGCAAGAATTACAGTAAAAAGGTGTCAACTACAGCTGCCAGTTTTAAGTATTTAACTGTTATTTTTCCAGCAAACTACCAAGAATAAATAACAGCTGTGTACTGCTTAAGTGACGGTTACCAAAACGGCATACCATAATAATTTATACGTTGCCACTGTAATTTTTAGTTTGTTAAGCTGTCAGTTTTTCACTGTAAATTTTACGTAAAAACAACAGTATTTTTGTACTGTTTTAACTGGTATTATTGCAAGAAGAAACCGTAAATAAATAAATAACAGTTGTATACTACAAAATTTACGGTTGCCCTAAATAGCATATTGTTATATGCTCTACATTCTTACTGGAAATTTTTCCACCATGATGATAAAGATTTTTTTTTTTACAGTGTATAATGTAATTTAGAGTAAAAAATAAAGACATTACAATATGTTAACGGATCCAGTGGTCAAGAACACTTGTTTGGACGGTGCTGAAGAGGCCTGGACGTAAAGGCAGGTGATGGAAAGCTATGAAAATAAGGGAAGAGTGTCTGTCTTACTCCTCCACCCTGATCATGTGACAGTGTCATGACTATGCTACGGTAAGGTAGACATTAAAAAAGTATCGATAACAGTATCGTTTGTCCAGAATCTTACAGTACCCTGGTATTGCTAAGATTAGGAACTAGTACCAAGTGATACCAGTACTCGGTATACCTACGTACGTGTATCCCTACATGTATGGTTGTGTGAAAAAGTGTCCTGATTTCTCATTCTTTTGCATGTTTGTCACACTTAAATGTTAAATGAATCAAAGATAACACAAGTAAACACAAAATGCAGTTTTTGAATCAAGATTTTTATTAGTAGGGGGGGGGGATCCAAACCTCCATGGCCTGGTGTGAAAAAGTGATTGCCCCCTAAACCTAATAACTGGTTGTTCCACCTTAGCAGCAACAACTGCAATCAAGCGTTTGTGATAACTGGCAGTGAGTCTTCGACAGCGCTGTGGAGGAATTTTGTTCCCCTGTTAAAACATAAACTAACTGTGGTTTATCATCTTTGGAAAGCTGAGTTCAGTTTCTCTATCCACATCCAGGCCTGATTACTGCCACACCTGTTCTCTATCAGAAATCACTTAAATAGGACCTGCCTGACAAAGTGAAGTAGACCAAAAGATCCTCCAAAGCTAGACATCATGCTGCGATCCAAAGAAATTCAGGAACAAATGAGAAACAAAGTCATTGAGATCTATCAGTCTGGAAAAGGTTCCAAAGCCGTTTCTAAAGCTTTGGGACTCCAGAGAACCACAGTGAGAACCATTATCCACAAATGGTGAAAACATGGAACAGTGGTGAACCTTCCCAGGAGGGGCCGGCCGACCAAAATGACCCCAAGAGCACAGCGACGACTCATCCAAGAGGTCACAAAAGACCCCAGAACAACATCCAAGAACTGCAGACCTCACTTGCCTCAATGAAGGTCAGTGTTCATGACTCCCCCATCAGAAAGAGACTGGGGGGCAAAAATGGCTGCATGGCAGAGTTCCAAGACCAAAACCACTGCTGAGCAAAAAGAACATAAAGGCTCGTCTCAGTTTAGCCAGAAAGCATCTTGATGATCCCCAAGACTTTTGGGAAAATACTCTGTGGACTGACGAGACAAAAGTGGAACTTTCTGGAAGGTGGAGGTCCCATTACATCTGGCGTAAAAGGAACACGGCATTTCAGAAAAGGAACATCATAGCAACAGTAAAATATGGTGGTGGTAGTGTGATGGTCTGGGGCTGTTTTGCTGCTTCAGGACCTGGAAGACTTGCTGTGGTAAATGGAACCATGAATTCTGCTTCTACCAAAAAATCCTGAAGGAGAACGTCCGGCCATCTGTTGGTGACCTCAAGCTGAAGCGCACTTGGGTTCTGCAGCAGAACAATGATCCAGAACACACCAGCAAGTCCACCTCTGAATGGCTTAAGAACAACAACATGAAGACTAACCAGGCCTGGATGTGGATAGAGAAATTGAACTCAGCTTTCCAAAGATGTGATAAACCACAGTTTATTTATGTTTTAACAGGGGGGGCAATCACTTTTTCACACAGGACCATGGAGGTTTGGATTTTTTCCCCCTTACTAATAAAAATCTTCATTTAAAAACTGAATTTTGTGTTTACTTGTGTTATCTTTGTCTAATATTTAAATTTGTTTAATGATCTGAAACATTTAAGTGTGACAAACATGCAAAAAAGTAAGAAATCAGGAATGAGGAAACACTTTCACACAGCTGTAGCGCTGTCACTGTGAATGTGTGAAACTGAAACCATGGAGCCGAAACTGCAGGAAACTCATATGACAGGAATTTGAAAAAATCCCTCCCAAAACCAAAACTGATATGACACAGGGCATTTTTATGTCTTCTAAATATCCCCACCCTTCACACACACACACACACACATCTGTCACTGAGAAAAATCCAGTCTGGAATAAGAAGCTTGTTGCTGAATATGTGACCAGCACACACACAGAAACCTCCCGGCTGACCCGGCTCTCCGGAGAGGCCTTGAGCCCGGGTTGAAACACCGACATCCTTCAGCACCTGTGCTTGTTTTGGAGACAGGAGAAGGTTGTGACATCAGCCCTTCCTGTGGCAGCGGGCCGCCTCTGATGTCACTTCCAGGCAGTGTGAGGTAAAGAGTTCACGGCTGCCCCCGGTGAAATGCCCACCAGTGCTGTAAAGCTCTCCGCTGGCATTTCAGCCAGAGGCTGCTTTGTGTGCGTGAAGGTCTCTCCCTGTGTTGGCATTGTCTGTGTTTAATGTGGTGCTTCCTGCTTTAGTTAGAAAGCCTCTGCATGTAGCACCAGCTTCCTGACGCTCCGCTTCACAATGAGACAAAGCCTGCGGTGCAGCACAGATGTGCCGCTGCTGCAGAAAGCTTTGGCCCCCCTCCGTCTGCAGGAGAAGCTGGTCTCACCTGGATCCCAGCTGTGCATGGCGGGGTGATGCTCGTCGTCCGGCAGCGTGCTGTCGCAGTCGGCCCCGTCCGCCAGGCTGCTGTCCTCCTCCACGATGTGCAGCTTGTCCTCATCGTCCGAGTCCGAGCCCGCCTCCACCACATTGTTGTAGTTGGTCACTGCACCAGAGGAAGACAGGAGGTCATGATGAGAGTTTTTATTTAATTAGTCCTGAACGCAGAGTGAAGACGCTGCCACCTCGTAGAGATGATAAAAGGTGTGCGGCGTGTGTGTGCTCCTTAATTACGGGAGCTGAATGTGAAAGGCTTCGAGCTGGCAGGGTTAAATATATGTACTATGTCATTTAAATGTCAAAACTATTAAAGGGACTGCATATGAAGGGGGGTGGGGTGGGGGGGGCTGGATACAGCAATTAAAGCAAAGCACGAGCCAACTTAAATAGATTGGATGAAACCTAAAATGACCTCCACAAGGAGGGAGGTTGTAGAAGTGAGAGAGGAGCTGATGTTTCTGTCTTTTACTGGTGTCGTCCGGTGTCATGACAGAAAAACGATGGTCTGGCTGCTTGTTGTGCTGAATAAATTTGCCTCTCTATAAGATATTATCTGCAGTAAAACTCGATTTTCACCAATACTTTAAGTAGAATGAACGAACAAACGAGTACTATTGTCCTGTGAGTCCAGATTTAGCTTTCCGTTACTTACCAGGGTTCTACACATTTTCGGGACCGTGCGTTCACGATGCACGCGTCCGTAGTACAGCTGAGAAGAGCAGCTGCTACTCAGACAACAACAAAAACACAATCTGCGAAACTCTGACCTCACAGGACAATAGTACTCATTCATTCATTCTACCTAAAACATTGATGAAATGAAGGAGTTTTGCTGCAGAAAATGTTTTATAGAGAGGCTTCCCCGTCTTTCCCATTATACTGATGAACACCGAAGGGCGACTCAGCGTAATATCTTCCGCAGGAGTCAAAGTGATGCAGAAACTTTACCAGTGAGTAAATGCACGTATAAACTCCTAGAAATAAGGTACGGGTTGAAAAAATAGAAACTTATCCTTTAAGGCTCCCCTCCGTACTTGATTAATGTTCTTTATTATAAGTAACTAGAGATGCACTGATCCAGTTTTTCCAATCCTATCAATACCTGGGTAGAGCAAATCGGCTGATACCCAACACCGACACCGATCTGATACCACTGCTGAATGAATGAACCGTATGCCGACATAAACATTTAGCCTTGTTAAAAAAGGTAACAAATTAACCCTGACATACCTAATTTAATTTAAGATCTAGTTATTTATTAGTTCATACTAGGGATGCACAATATTGGAATTTTGGCCAATATCCGATATGCCGATATTTCAAAACTCATGTGGCCGATAACCGATATCGATATTAAAGCTGAAAAAAATAAGCAATTAGCAAATAGCAGTTTTGTTATCCATTTGACGCTTTGAAAAATAGGGGTGGGAAAAAATTTTGATACACTGAAATTTCACGATATTTTCATATGCCAATATCAAATCGATATTTAAAAACGCGGTATCGATCTATTTTACTTACAAAATCTCGCGATATTTCGTGATTTCTTGTGAGATTTCGTAACAGAACGATGAAATATCGCAAGATTTCGTTAGTAAAATAGACTGATACCGCATTTTTAAATGTCAATATATCAGCATTTGAAAACGTGTAATTTTTGTGAATTCTTGTGAGATTTCATAACAGAACAATAAAATATCACGAGATTTCATTAGTAAAATAGATCGATACCACGTTTTTAAATGTCAATATGATATCAGCATATGAAAATATTGTGATATTTCAGTGTATCGATATTCTTTCCCACCCCTAGTCTTTAGAAGTTTCAGTCTGTAAAAAATAAGACTTTGAAGAACAAGAAGAAGTTTATTTTTTCCTTTTTTTTTTAGACTTTAGAAACAGTGGCCTGTGTTATTGGTTAAATATCGGTTAAATATTGGTGGGGTGACCAATGTCCGATACTTAGTTTTAAGGCTGATATAGGCTGAGACTGACAGGGGGCCGATTTTATCCTGCATCCCTAGTTAATAGTTATCACGTAACAAACACAGATACAAAAAGAACTTTAAATTATTTATTAACAAACAAAGTGTACAGAGAAATAAATAACACTTCTCTGCACGTAAACTTGCAAACTACGTTGCAAACAGAACTGAAGTGATCAGATTGCAGTAACTGTATTTCTGTGTATATTAATAAAAAAAAAAAGACTGGATTGGCCTCATTTATCCAATGTCTGATCCAGCTAATTAGTCAACATCAGAGCCGATATCTAATCCAGGTATCGGATCGGTGCATCTCTACATGTAATGCTGGACCTGAATAGGTGGAGACAAGGGAAGGCGGAACGGAGAGAGAAAAAGGAGACAGAGATACAAACGGCAACAAATGTACCACCAACACAGAGAAACCAGCTGCTGCACCATAAAGAAACCTTTGTAAGAAAACAAAGCAGGCAATCATAGAGAGCACCTATACGGCAGACTGGAAAACAGGAATAACAGCAGCGCAGATCACACCTGCACCTGCGATAAGACCGCAAAAACATGGCTACACATTCGTATCAGTGCAGAATAAAGTGTGACTATGCAGACACAACTGCACTCCTCCTGGGATCAGGAGCCGAGTCAGAGGGCCTGAAGGCCGCCGCTCTGACAGAACTGGATGAAAACATCCTACTGTGCTACCCGTGTGTGTATTTTTCATGCATTTCATGGCAGGACTGGGTGATATGACCTCAAATCAAAAAATCGATTGAACATGTGGCCTTGATAACGATTAATTTGCAGTTATTTTAGTGTTGTTTTTAGAGCTGTCAAAAGATTAATCCCAAATTAATCCCATTGTCAAACAAGAGATTAATTCATTCTTTATTACCACTTTATGTAGAAAATACATTAAAGGCATATGCCCCCCCTGGGTGAAATTGAGCCTCCCCCTGCAGGCTGAAGCGTTTTCCGACCGACCCAGTCTTTCATTCATTCTCTGAGTCTGGCATCACTGACTTTAGCTTAGCTTAGCTTAGCTTAGCGTAGTTGCTGTAATCTGAAAGTGAACTAATTAACTTGAAATTTTTTTGTGACCCGCACATTCTGATCGAGTACAAACGAGAAGCTGATTTCACATCAAAGGACTGACGAGGCGGCATTCAATAGGGGAACTACGTGCTGTACAGGCCAATCACAGGGAAGCACCGTGGATAGCAGCAAAGGCAGCACGCATGTGCAGCATCCAGTGGCAACCCTGTTTGCTGAAGCTGGGGATGCTGCGCATGCGTGCTGCCTTTGCTGCTATCCACGGTGCTTCCCTGTGATACGCTAGAGGCCCCACAGCCACGTAGCAAAAGCCCCACGGAGCCAGGAGCAAAAGCCACCGGCCCCATCGGGCTCCAGGCAAGCAGGCCACTGCACCTGGGTCCCTACGAGCACGAGAAGCAGCCACCCCACCGGTCAAGGCCCCACCCATCACCCAGGCAGACCGGCCACCCTGGACAGCTGTCCACGGGCACTGCACCTGGGTCCCTACGAGCACGAGAAGCAGCCACCCCACCGGTCAAGGCCCCACCCATCACCCAGGCAGACCGGCCACCCTGGACAGCTGTCCACGGGCACTGCAAAAACTCAAATCTTACCAAGTATATTTTCTAATTTCTAGTCAGAATATCTCCTCACACTCAAAATAAGACAGAATCACCTAAAGAGAAACATTTCAGTGAGATGTAGGAACTTGTTTTAAGGCAAACGCATCTTATTTAAAGAAAATTTCACTTGTTCTATTGGCAGAATCTTGGCCACTTTCAAAATAGGTAAAAAAAAGATTTTTTTTGTTTTTGCTTGAAATAATGTTAACTTATCTATTCTGACTAGAAATGAGCAGGGGGGGGGGGGGGGGGGGGCAGCACCTACCCCAATGCCCCTGCGATTGTGGGCTAAGATGCCTCCAACCCCCCCGTTAAACGGTCCAGGGTGAGGCCGCTACAGTGTGAGTGATGCGGTCTGGCTGCTTGTGTTAGGAACTGGAGGAGTGTGAGTCGGGGTTATTGGAGGGAATAAATACTCTGTTTGAAACGTCTCCTGTTCCACCCCCCCCCCCCCCCCCAGCAGCGCTACAGATCCTCTCAGAGGCCAAATCAATCCCGGGAGAGCAGCCCCGTCAGCAGAGGACACACAAACACTGCCGCTACAAAGCACCTGAACATCTTTCCTCTTCTTCAGCTCTCTCCACCTACTCGCCAGCGCTTTCTGAGGTGGCTGCAAACGTTTTTTTTTTATCCATCTCTGCAGGAGGGGGCTCAGGAGGGGGCGTATCTGGCAGGATCTGAGATTCTGTTTCAATCAATGAGAATTGTTTCGGTGAGGTCTCTCAGCTCCGAGAGGGTCATTACAACCAGCCAGGATTCACAGAGACTCAGCAGATGTGCGAGGTTCAGGTTGATGGAGGATGGAGGTGTGGGGGCGGGAAGAATGAAAGAGGCAAAGGGGGAGGGGGGTAGAGTTATTTGTTGAATGGCTGGCAGGATCATTGCTGCTGTGACATCCTATCAGGGTTCATCTTTACTCTCTTCCACTGCTTCATCATTCAAGGGGGGGTGCACACCTCCTGGACAGGTATGTCACAGCACCCCCCGATCTTTCCGCTGCATAAAGCATTATCCATCCTAAACAGGGAGCAAGTTGAGCAGGGGGGCTGTTTTAGGGCCTCAGCCGCTCAGGTGTGGAGCTGAGGTCAGCCAACGCTCCCCCAGCAGAGTCAGCGTCAGGGGGGAATGATCAACGATAACGCTGCAGAGAGAAAAATCAATGTGCTGCTGCGTGCAGGTGGGAGATGGCAGCGGTGCAGACAATAAAAGTGGGATCTGCAGAGGGGGTGAGGAGATGGGGGTCTGTGGCGGGGGGCCGCCTTCCTGTGCCAAATGCTTGGTGGTGTTGAAACAAAGTGCGTGTTCCAGTGGGAGATGTCACACCTAGCATCAACAAAGGCTGCAGTCCCTTTTGGCCGAGCCGGCTGAGCGTTTGGACAGCTGGCCTCATTAGCGATAGCATGCTAGCACTCAACAGGAGGATGACGCCCACGCACCCGAGAAAGAGTGGAAGGTGGAGGAGGTGGAGAGCTAACTTCTGCTTTCAGAGTTTGCTTTTCTACAAGGGTTGGGATGTGTGGAACACCTGAGAAAATACCACACACACACACACACACACACACCAACGATGCAACCTGCACGCACCGCGGATGCCTCCACCATCAGCATTCCTCTGTTCTGGTCTTTTAAAAGGCAGCGGCAGAGCGTCCATGTCAGCCACTCTTAAATAAGCCTGCAGGACTCCCAGCACCTGCCAGCCCGGATCCATTACCAGGACAGGAATGGCAGCCGACTGGGTCGTCCCACAACGGCCGTGCTGCCCCTCCGGATGCATCACCTGGAGTTTTGGTCTATCCTCAATCCTGGACAGGGCTGCCACGATTAATCGATTAGTTGATTAATCGTCAGCTATCAAAATTATTGGTGACTAATTTCATAATCAACTAATCCTTTATTGTTTTTAAGCTTAATTTTTCCGCTCCAAATTACCGCTGTACCTTCCACTGGCTTGTCTGACTTTCTGTCCTTGATGCATGTGCGTAGTCGTAGCTATCGGAGTCAGCTTCTCTTGCATTGCATATTAACATAGATAAACACTCTACCAGTGAAAACTTTAGACAAGCTTTTCCATTAGATTCAATGAGAAAGTGTGGGACAACATGTACATTGTTTCCTCCACGTGAATTCAGGACGAACCGTCGTGTACACGGTTACACGTCAGAGATTAATGACCTTTAGGTTGCAGATGGTGACGTTACCTACACATCCCACCATCCTCCCGCCGTCATACTGAACTCAGAGCAGAAACACTGTACGGTTCTGGAAATTTATCATTTTAATCCCGGACAACTGAAACGATTCAACGGGGAAAATCTTTTATCGGGTGGATCTGAACGGAGTCCCTGCAGAAGTTTTCACACAGCTACATCAGCTGAGCGGATTTTTCCTCCATCTATCAGATACATAATGACCGTCTCCATACACGGAGAAAGAAAGATTTCACCAGCAGGGATGTCTATCCATGTTTCACAGCTGACCCGAAAATACGGAAATGTTTTATCTGAGAGAAGTAAGTCATGTTCTGGTGAACAGTGGCTAACACGAGCGGTTAGATCTTCTGATAAACACATGCATGTAAGTGTCTGATCAGAGTCACGCTCACGACTTTATTTTCTGGAAAAATATACATCAAACCCAGTTAGCAACAGCTAAAGCTAGCTCTCCTAACTTGTGTTGAAACTCACCCAATAGACCTTTTTCACAAAAACCGGAAGCACGTAACGGTTGAGAATGTTGTCTTCCTGTGAGGACCAGACTTCAGTCAAACGTCAGAAATGGATCATGTTTCCACTCTGGATTTTATGTTTGAGCCCGTTTACTCGACTCTGCCTCGATCTTCAGAACTAACGTATTAAAGGGACAAGAGGCAAGATTAAAGGAACTGTATCAGCTTTTCAAACGTTCCAAAAGTCAAATATAGGCATTTATAAGCTAAACATCTCATACTAGTTTTAGTATGGGATGCCATCCCATCGCTACTATAGAAACTAATCTGGTGTAAATATTAGTTTTTCTATGCGTCTCATTTCCAACACGGAAGTAAGATGGCTGACTGCACTGAACCACGAAGCTCTCGACCAATTGCAACATGTTTTACGCCCATTTCATGACGTCGCCCCGAAAGAGACACTGATTCTGAAGGTAACAGAATTGTTTGTAGCACCGGCAGCTCACATGGATGTTATTTGTAAACATTGATGGACAATCGGACTCCGATCGATGGGATAAAACGGAGCAGCCTGTTATGGAGCTGTGTGCACTCAAGACTTTTACAAAGAAATCATAAAAACCAGCAACTATCTTTAACTACTTTGATCTTACAAACATTTCTAACCAGTGTTTTGTCAGTCCCATCACTGCAGTGGAGCGATACCTTTATGATAAACATGTTTCAATACTAAAAAACAGCTGTTTGATACGAAAGGAAACTTTCAGACTAATTAGGGTAAAAATACTGGTATATATATCGTATATCATCATCTAAAATAGATATGGTGTGACATGATATTTGGTCCATATCGCCCAGCCCTACTTCATCACAGAGGAGGACATCGGTAGGAAACCTAAAACCTGAACCAGAATGTGTAGGAGGAATGTCTGGAATGTTCAACCAAAACAGTTTTCTCTGAGTTGGTCTGTCAGAGAGGCAGATCAAAGGCTGCGCTCTTCCTGCTGCTAATTTCAGTTAACTGCCTGACACACAGAGCTGCTCGTCCTCTCATTACTGACTCATCACCAGCAGCAGCAGCTCTCTGCTTGCCCTTCTACCTCTCCTCTGGCTCTATATTTAGCCTTGGTACAGGCTCCCTCCATTGAGGTAGGCCACTTATCTCATCCTGAGCTCAGGGCCAGGCAGACGGCGGTGAAACTACCACAGGCATCCTCCAGGACGACCGACTCTCCCGTCACTGAGTCTGCCCTTGTGGCTCCGCAGTGCCATTTTCTCAGGGAAGTCAACCACTACAGAAAACCCAACTCCAAACCAAAGTAAAACAAAGACGTGCCATTCAAAACCTCAAGTATGCCGTCTCAAGGTGAGGCGCCTCATTCAGTGCTGAGGTAAACGCTGCTGGTTTTGTTAAAACATCGGCCTTCCTCCCACAGAGTCAGGAAGGTCAGCTCAAGTGCCGATAGCAAAACAAAGGAGCTGGGGATTTTTATGGCGAGCTTGTTCAGAGCAGTCCGGAGAGGAGGATCTGTTTGGTTGTAGTTGTGTTTGACAGGTTTAACATGGTTCAACACAGCTCCGAAATCTCCCCTCGCAGCAGCAGCTGATGCTTACTCATCTGAACGGGAAGTCCAAAAGCAGAAGCATCAGTAAAAATACTTCCAGGCAGACCTGACGCTTACTCACTTTCCCGATTCATTTGTACCACAACTGCTGGAGGTGTACTAATGCTTCCTGGTGTTCGTAGGTGCAGAGATCACCTGGGCTAATACGCCAGCACCCGGGACACCTGCAGGAGTCCCCTCAGAGCCGAGGCCAGGGGCCGGGCCGAGGCCACCGGGCCGGGCCGAGCCGAGGCCACCGGGCCGAGCCGAGCCGAGGCCACGGGCCGGGCCGAGGCCACAGGCCGGGCCGAGGCCACGGGCCGGGCCGAGGCCACCGGGCCGAGCCAAGGCCACGGGCCGAGCCGAGGCCACCGGGCCAGGCCGAGGCCACGGGCCGGGCCGAGCCGAGGCCACCGGGCCGAGCCGAGGCCACCGGGCCGGGCCGAGCCGAGGCCACGGGCCGAGCCGAGGCCACCGGGCCGAGCCGAGGCCACGGGCCGGGCCGAGGCCACCGGGCCGAGCCAAGGCCATGGGCCGAGCCGAGGCCACGGGCCAGGCCGAGGCCACGGGCCGGGCCGAGCCGAGGCCACCGGGCCGAGCCGAGGCCACCGGCCGGGCCGAGCCGAGGCCACGGGCCGAGCCGAGGCCACCGGGCCGAGCCGAGGCCACGGGCCGGGCCGAGGCCACCGGGCCGAGCCGAGGCCACCGGGCCGAACCGAGGCCACGGGCCGGACCGAGGCCACCGGGCCGAACCGAGGCCACGGGCCGGACCGAGGCCACCGGGCCGAACAGAGGCCACCGGCCCTCAGATGCCGATCAAGGTCTCAGCAATGTGGGCTAATGACTCTCGCAGGTCAGCCATTAACCACCTGATGAGCACTTCCGTAACAATGCTAATGCTAATTAGCTGCTCTCTGAAGCAGCATGATGACACTCAGAGGTGTGAGGAAGAGTGTGGGCATCAGCGAGGGAGTGGGGGCTGTTCTGAGCTCGGCTATGCTGCATCTGTCCAGGACAACCAACACGCTGATGAACCACGCTCTTCTAAATAAGGCCAGGTGGGCTGCTGGAATGGATGGAGGATGTCTTTACCCCCCCTCCACTGAGTTTACCATACTCCCCCAGTGCTTTCCACCGGCGCTGGCTGCCGCTCATATATCCGACTACTCCACTAAGTCCAGACGGCTTCGTGTTTATAATCAGGACCGGAGCGTCGGCTTCTGGCCGGGATGTGATTCCACGTAAAGACGCATGACGTTTACGCGCTCTTTGGCGCATGCAGCCACGATCAGGCTTCCCTCATAGCTCCTTCGCTGTGTCGCTGTGACACCGCTCTTTTCTGCACCAGAATGCTGAGGAGTGGAGCTGCCTATCTGTGGTGAAATTAACTCCAACTCCTTAGTTTCCCTCTCAAACTCTGCGGCTCCATCACAGTGTAAAACTGTCCCTTCACCAGACAACGGGAACGCGCTATAACCCGTGTTTGTGCCAAACTCTCAGATGGGAAGGTTTTCCCGTGGAGGATGTGAAGCTGTTCAGACTTTCCAGGAGAGATTTCATCTCCATCACCTTCTCCACTGTTTAGCAAAAACACCGTCAGACGAGGTGAAGCTCAGGTTCATGTCTGACTGACGCTTTGATGGTTTGGGGAAGAAGAAAATGCAGAAACATAAATGGAAATGGAAAAAAATCCCATTTTCTTCTTGGTGGAGAGGCATGGGGAGCTCAGTGCATGATGGGAAGCAGGAGCTGGAAGTTCTCATCAGTTCTGCGTGAACGCAGGTTTCTTTTTTTTCCTTTTTGTCTGGAGTTTCTATATATTTATTATATTATTACATTCTGAAGAGAAAAACACCAGCAGAAAGACACTTGGTCGGAACTGATCTTCACTCCACACAAAGTGGACTGAATGCTGCAGGATTTTTCCAAACACTTGGCCCTGAACTTTATGTGACATTTGGCCCCCAAAACTCCAAAATATTGTCTGACAATGTAAATTCAGTAAAGATGTCCAAAGATCAGAGCAAAGTAGACCTATATGCTATACTGCAGTAGTCTGGACATGAAGCTAGATATTACACACAGTCGTCCTCAAGATTATTCCTTCCCTCCTAGGAAGTAAAAATCAGCTGTCAAAGAAATAAGCTGAAGTTGACAAAATAATAAATAAAAATTCTATGAAAATCATGACAGAAATATTAAAAACAAACACACAAAGAATAAAACAAGTAAACAAGCATGATGGGGCTCCGAAGCTAAAATGTTTTCGAGCAACTCTTTGAACCAATCACTGCAATCAGGTGTTTTCTGTAACGTCCAATCAGACGTCTGCACCTGTTCACAGGTATGTTGGTCCATGTTCATCGGAAAGGAGCTCTAATGTGTCTGGGACAGTTTTGTTTGTTTGTTTGTTTGTTGTAATTGTTAAATTCAACCACAATTAAAAAGTAATATCTTATTTCTCAAAATCATAATTTTGTAAATTTTTATTTATTATTAGTTTCTTGTTATTTGGGGGGGGGGTTGGGGAGGGGGGAGGAAGAGGGGGGGGGGGGGTAATTGCGGGGGGGGGGGGGGGGGTGCCCGGGGGGGGGGGGGGGGGGGGGGGGGGGGGGGGGGGGGGGGGGGGGGGGAGGGGGGGGGGGGGGGGGGGGGGGGGGGGGGGGGGGGGGGGGGGGGGGGGGGGGGGGGGGGGGGGGGGGGGAAGGAAAGAAAAAAAAAAAATGGGGGGGCTTCCCCGCGGGAAGGAGGGGAGAGTTCTCCTCTCCCAGGGGGGGGGAAGAGGTAAAAAAAAAAAAAAAAAGGGAAGGGGGGGGGGGAGAAAAAAAAAAAGGGGGGGGGGGGGAGGGGGGGGAGGGGGGGGGGGAGGGGGGGGGGGGAGAGGAGGAGAGGGAGAGAGAGGGGAGGAAAAAAGAAAAGGGAGAGAGAAAGGGGGGGAAGAGGGGAGGGGAGGGGGGGAAGGGGGGAGGAAGGGGGGAGGAGGAGGGGAGGGGGGAGGGAGGAGGGGGAGGGGAGGGGAGGGGGGAGGGAGGGGGGGGGGGGGGGGGGGGGGAGGGAGGGGGGGGGAGGGGGGGGGGGGGGAGAGGGGGAGGGAAAGGGGGGGGGGGGGGGGGGGGGGGGGGGGGGGGGGGGGGAGGGGGAGGGGGGGCCGGGCAAAAAATGAATTACTGTTGTGAATCTACCTTTTCTTTAATTGGAGAGTATGAATAACTCTGAGGACGTATATGCTGTATGTTATGCTGGAAGTGAGACGGGTAGAGACGGGAACACCTCAGTGGAGCTGCTGGCTGATCTGCAGGGAATACCGATGGCTGGGAATTCCCAACATATGCACCCTTACATCCACCCCCCCATCCTGCTCCGATTCTTGGACACTCAGCAACTCTGTGGGGACAGAACGTCCCTCATCAGGCAGCTCCAGCAGGTGAGCATGACAAAAGGAGCTGGGGGGGGGGGGGGAGAGGAAACATCTGGATTCTGGTGAAGCCAGAAAAGCTGCAGTCATGCTTCCGGCGACCACCTTCCCTCTGCTCTCTGCTCCGTCACTGTTAGTCAGTTCCAACTTATCGGTGCTGTTCGCTCAGTAATAACACAACGTGCCAGCTGAGCTCCTCCCCCGCGCGCTAAATACGCCCCAACAGCAAGAAAAGCATCAATATTTAGCCAACACAGCAAACAGCTGGGTAAACACTTGTTTTCCTTCAGGGTGTGACACGTGCAGCGGCAGGAGGAGAGAACGTGATGCGTTGGCCTCCGTCAGGTCCGCTGCGCTGTCACCTCCATCCAGGCTGACGGCTTCTGAAAGCTGCCTCTCCCGCGCTTTCTCCACGTCCTGCTTAGACGTGACATTTCATCCAGCCTGAAGCCGATCACACTCTAAAATCTAGCATGTTGGCTTCACTCAAAGAAGCCCGAAAGAAAAGCGAAACCTCAGTGATGCAGCAGAATTAGCATGAACCCCGTAAAGCTGGGGGTGGAGACCAGAAGCAGCTGGATGGAACCTGCAGGTGATGCTTCACAAAACCTTTTTTATTTTCCAAACCCGTGCTGAGTTCAGGTCTGCCTTCCTGAGATCAACTGATGCACTTTTGTTTGTTTGTTTATTATTATCTCTTCGGTCAAATTAATTCATTTGAAGACACGCAACCCATTTTTCACCGAAACATCACATGACCGAAATGGTTTAGGCTGAAGATCTAAACTGATCATGCCTAACCCCATTTACAATTAGGACATTTTAACAACAACGAAAAGAACAAGAGAAAAATACGATATTATACGAACAAAATAAGGACATAGGATGAAACTTCCAGATGACAAAAAAGGAACAAAAAACACAACAAAAAACAATCCACCCAAGAAACAAATAAGATAATAACCATAGTATTCCAAAAAACATCACTATTATTGTTACCATTATCAATATCATCACCATTTCCATCACTATTATCATCTTTATCATCCTCATCATCATCATGAATTCCCTAATTCAAGTGTTTTGTAGTTTTCCATGACATTTAATTCATAGATCTTTTCAAATATGTTGATTACTCTGGAGCCCTTAAGTCGATTGTCCAAACCGAAATATAAGGATATGAGTAAATATCATATATCTCTCACGTAAATATCATATCAGTATATGGCACAGCCCTAATCATTGCCCCCCCATAAAAAGATCGCTGATTCATGTTGGTGCTCTGGGCTCGTCTGTGGAAAGCAGCCTCAGAAACCTGGAGTCATATTTGATCAGGCTGTCTGTGGACGGTCCCTCAGACAGATGAGGGACCTTCACCTGAGACACATTTGAGGAGACGGCTGTCCAGATCTGATCTGGGACTGATTATTCATGCTTTTATCTCACCACGCACTGACTTCTGTAATTCTGTTTTCACATGTTTCAGCAAGTCATCCCTAAACAGACGTCAGATTGTCCGCTACTCCGCTGCCCCCCCCCCACCAGTCCACATCACCCCTGTTTCAGCAGCTCGTCACCGGCTCCTGGTCCTGACTTTCCAGGCCTTACACGCTCACTGACCTGCTGTGTCCCGACGCTTCCAACGCACCCTTCGGTCTTCCAGTCGGAATCTCTTGAAGGTCCCAAAGACGCGTTTTAAAACTCGGGGAGACGTGTCCCTTCAGGCTGGAGCCTGCGGATTGTGGGAGGACGCCTCTGTCCCTCCGTACGGTCGACTGTGTGGTCAAAACTTTGTTGTTTAAGAAAGCCTTTGCATGGCAGACTCTCACTTCTGAAGTTAACTGTATGTATTTCCCCGTGTAGTTTTATTACACGTGTTTTATGTACAGCACAGCACTTTGTGATTTTATCTGTGAAAAGCGCTTTATGAATAAATTTTACTTACTTACTTACATGGATGCCTCTGTTCACTGCAAAAACTCAAATCTTAGCAAGTATATTTTTCTAATTTCTATTCAAAATATCTCATCACACATTTAAAATAAGACAAAAACACCTAAAGAGAAACATTTTAGTGAGATATAGGAACTTGTTTTAAGGCAACCCATCTTATTTCAAGAAATCTTATCAAGGAGATTTCACTAGTTCTATTAGTCTATGAGTCTATTTTTTTCTCATTACAAGCAAAAACAAACAAACAAACAAACAAAAACATCTTGGCAACTCTTAAGTAAAAAAAATAGAAAAAAAATAAATGGGCTTGATTGACATGTTATTATATTAAAGCGCGTCTGCCTCATTGAAGATGGATGTTAATAAGTTTATTAAAGTTCTGAAGTGCACCATCAGCAGGTTTGCTATCAACAGGCTGATCTACGAGGACCATCTCCATCTCACCCATGAATAAAACCAGAAATCATTCGTAATTACATAACATGATTCAGTTTTCCACCCTGCAGAGCTGTGGATGAACAGCCAAGCTGCTGCAGGGAGGTGTGTGTGTGTGTGTGTGTGTTTAAATATATGCAATGAGCAATAACGTTGTTATCCAACCAGGTTGTGCAGTGCACGTCTATATTAGGTTAGTGTAGCACAGGGCTGCAGCATTTTAGGAGCAGGTGACTGGACATTCCTGCCTGTATTAGGTCTGACAATTTACTGTGGGGGAGTACTGAGCAGGGAGAATTGCACTAGCCTATGAAAGGGGGAGGCAGGGAGGGAGGGAGAACATGGATAAACAATCCTCCAGCTGGAAAGTCCCATTAAACCCTGCTTACCTGTAAACCTGCATCAGTGTTCAGCACTGTCTTCTCTGGCCACAGACGGCGTTTGTTATGCAGATAAATACAGAAGCTGCCAGTCAGCAGCGAGACGTGCACGCCCAGACGCACGGAAACGAGGGCAGGGGAGATGAACGTGGAGGGGAATGATGGTGGGAGGAGAGGAACTGCTAATGGCTTAAAAAGACAAAGCTGGCCTGTCACGTACGATGCTCATCTGAGCTGATGGCTGCCCCGGGGAGGGAGAGTCGCAACTGTCAGAGAGGCTGAGCGGGGGATGGCAGGAGATGGAGGCCGGGGAGGATGAGGAGGATGAGACGGCGCGGGGAAAATGAAAGGGACAGACGACCAGGACGTGACAACAGGGAAGAAACTTCAGGAGTGAGGGAAAGGGTGAACGTTACTACAGCTCTTATTTCTTACTTTTTTGCATGTTTGTCACACTTAAATGTTTCAGATCATTAAACAAATTTAAATATTAGACAAAGATAACACATGTAAACACAAAATGCAGTTTTTAAATGAAGGTTTCTATTAGTAAGGGGGGGGAATCCAACCCTCCATGTCCCTGTGTGAAAAAGTGATCTTCCCCTAAACCTAATAACTGGTTGTTCCACCTTAGCAGCAACAACTGCATCAAGCGTTTGTGATAACTGGCAGTGAGTCTTCTACAGCGCTGTGGAGGAATTTTGTTCCACTCATCTTTGCAGAATTGTTGTAATTCAGCCACATTGGAGGCTTTTCCAGCATGAACCGCCTTTTTAAGGTCATGCCACAGCATCTCAATGGGATTCAGGTGGGGGCTTTGACTAGGCCACTCCAAAGTCTTCATGTTGTTGTTCTTAAGCCATTCAGAGGTGGACTTGCTGGTGTGTTCTGGATCATTGTTCTGCTGCAGAACCCAAGTGCGCTTCAGCTTGAGGTCACCAACACTTTTTCACACAGGACCATGGAGGTTTGGATTTTTCCTCCCTTACTAATAAAAACCTTCATTTAAAAACTGCATTTTCTGTTTACTTGTGTTTTCTTTGTCTAATATTTAAATTTGTTTGATGATCTGAAACATTTAAGTGTGACAAACATGCAAAAAAAAAAAAAAAAAGAAAACAGGAAGGAGGCAAACACTTTTTCACACAACTGTATCTGTGTGAGCACCTCAGGAAAGGTCAGGTACCAGTGGATCTGAATGAGGGGGGGGGGCGCTTTAATACATTGTTCCAGTTTTTAGTGATCAGCAGTTCAACGGGAAGTCCGACTGTGTCAACAACTGTCCACTCTCCAGTTTGCAGAATGTCAGCTCTGTCACAAGACGTCCTGCACAAGCAAACACACACACACCACACACACACACACCCAACACACCCACACACTCACCCACACACACACCCAACACACACACACACACACACACACACACAGATTCCTGGGTCATAAAACCCTCCCCCCCAACCAACCACCAACCCCCCACAATAAAATCAACGAACGGGGACCAGAACAACCCCCTCCCCCCACCGGAAGAACCAAAACCCACCACACACACACACACACACACACACACACACACCTGCACACACACACACACACACACACACACACTCCAGCACAGCGCCCAGGGCGACACTGTCACACTGCTGTTCTTGTTCATGTGACGCCGGAGAAAAAGGGGTTAACACAGTAAACTTACATCTACAAAAGCTCTTTTGTCACCTCAGTCCTCCACCAGCACCCCCACTTAGCATCTTTCCTTCCCCCAGGCTAAGTGGCTTTTCCTGTGTGATCAGGAACTGCCCCCCCAGCTGAGGAGCAGTCATCACCCTGCTGGTAAACGGGTGCAGCTATGAGGACGCATCCTGCTGGACCAGGGAGGGAAACCTGCAGGTTTTTCTTCTGCAGGTGCCCGCACTCGGTGCTGGGACATCCTGGCAGCCCCCCCACCCCCACCCCCACCCCCCCCAGCGGCTCAGATGAGGAGCTGATCTCATTTGTGTTCTAGGTCAAATATTCATGCCACCCTGTTACTTTCAGACTGCGATGTTCCCTCCTCCCGGATGCTGCTCTGTCCTCCCCCAGGCTCCGGCGTGGGGGCCGGGGTGGGGTTTACACTCAGAGCAGGGTGGGTCCACCGTTACCGCAGCGGACTCCCGGGACCGGCCCGTGTGATGTCATCACACAGCAAGCAGAGGAACGCCCAGATGTTTTCTGCCTTCTCCTCCGTCTTCCAGCAGAAACACGGCCGTTAAACGGCTCATCACAGCAGGGCGTGCGGGGGCCGAGACCGCCTGGCAGTACGGGGGCCACCGGGGGCCACACGGGGCAGAGCAGTGTGTGAGTTCCCCGCTGCTCTGTGGGGATTTCCACGGGCCTGTCATGGCCCTGAACATGGCCTTCCTCCTCCGTAAAGAGCGAGGATGGGACACAAGTGTTCAAACAAAAAGTGCTGGTACAACTCAGATCAACAAGTACAGAAAATAAATGTTTTACCAAACCAATCAATCCTCTCTGTGATTGGTTAGAGATGGGAGGCAAGACCAAGACGTGCTACAGCAGGGGGCAAGAAGATAGAAGTGAAAGAGAGAAAAAAGAAAAACTTTAAGTTTAAAGACCAGGACCAAGCAGACTGAGAACTGTACGGAGACCCAGACCAGGACCAAGCAGACTGAGAACTGTACGGAGACCCAGACCAGGACCAAGCGGACTGAGAACTGTACGGAGACCCAGACCAGGACCAAGACGTGTTACAGCAGGGGGCAAGAAGATGAGAAGTGAAGAGAGAGACAAAAAGATGAAAACTTTAAGTTTAAAGACCAGGACCAAGCAGACTGAGAACTGTACGGAGACCCAGACCAGGACCAAGCGGACTGAGAACTGTACGGAGACCCAGACCAGGACCAAGCGGACTGAGAACTGTACGGAGACCCAGACCAGGACCAAGCGGACTGAGAACTGTACGGAGACCCAGACCAGGACCAAGCGGACTGAGAACTGTACGGAGACCCAGACCAGGACCAAGCGGACTGAGAACTGTACGGAGACCCAGACCAGGACCAAGCAGACTGAGAACTGTACGGAGACCCAGACCAGGACCAAGCGGACTGAGAACTGTACGGAGACCCAGACCAGGACCAAGCGGACTGAGAACTGTACGGAGACCCAGACCAGGACCAAGCGGACTGAGAACTGTACGGAGACCCAGACCAGGACCAAGCGGACTGAGAACTGTACGGAGACCCAGACCAGGACCAAGCTGACTGAGAACTGTACGGAGAACCAGACCAGGACCAAGCGGACTGAGAACTGTACGGAGACCCAGACCAGGACCAAGTGGACTGAGACCCAGACGGGAGTTTTACCGCAGAGATGCAGGAGGCTCCTGCATCTGGACACCAGTAAGAACTCCTATTTATCCTCTTCTAATGTATTTATGAGGAAACATGAATAAACTGACGGCGTCCTGATGAGCTTTTAAACATTAACTGGTAAAACAACAGAAGGCTGAGTCGTTACTGTCCGTCTGGAAAACTGGAAAAGGAACTTAAAACTAAAACAAACCCATTAAAATCCACACTGACAGCAGTGTAGAGCTCCTACTCGCTACGTCATGTCCGGTTTCTGCGAACAGCGCCACAGTCTGGTCAGATGCTGAAATGCAGCCATGTTTTCTAAGAACTCATTCATGCAGGCGCCTGTTTCTGTTACATAGATCATCATGAAGAACGTTTTGGTCTATAAAACATCAGAAAATGTCTAAATCATGTCATCAGCACTTTAAACTGGACCCAAATAAATTAACTTAGAGAAATCTGATGTGGGACAAAATATGACATCCTTGTAAAACTGACTTGTGGAATGAATCTGCAGCTGGTGGTAGAGGCGACTTGTACCTGAACCTTTAGTTACAAGTTACCATCTTCTGTCTCTATCCTTGTTCCGTAGATCCATGAAGGTGACTCACAGGGACCAGGTTCAGCTTTTCCGAACACCAGCTCTTACTGTTGTGTTCTTTAAGCATGCACACAGTCGCCCTCAAAATTATTCCCACCCTCCAATTAAAGAAGGAAAAAAATCAGCTGTCAGTGAAATAAGATGAAACTGACAAAAGTGATAATAAATAATAAATCTCTGAAAATCATGACACTGAGTTTGAGTTGTGGTTCAAAAGAAATATCAAAAACTAACACACAAAAAATAAAACTAGTAAACAAGCATGATGGGCTGCGATGCTCCAATGTTGTTAAGCAACATTCTGAACCAATCACAGCAATCAGGTGTTTTCTGTGACGTCCAATCAGACGTCTGCACCTGTTCACAGGTGTGTTGGTCCATGTTCATGGGAAAGGTGTTCTCATGTGTCTGGAATAGTTTTGTTTATTATTATTATTATCATTGTTATTATTATTTCCAACTACAATTCAAAAGCAGCATTTTGTTTCACTAAATCATAATTTAGTTAATTTTTATTTATTCTTAGTTTCTTGTTATTTGAATTACTGTTGTAATTTTAGTCTCTTAAATGGGAGGTGATGAATAAGTGTGGGGACGACTGGACGTATTGTGTGTGGTTGGAGCTCAGCTGTATGCAGATGTTGTCAGACAGGTCGGTGATAACACTCTGCCTTTTAATAAACTCAGCATCAGAGTGTGTGTGTAGCTTGTTGAAAGGTGCTGGGTGTGTGATTGATGGGAGTTTTAGCACAGTAAACACACACACACAGGCTGGTGCTGGGTGGAGACGGGTGGTCATACGCAGCCGACATTATTCATCCTGGGAGAGCTGAAGCCAACGCTCTCCATACTGATGAGCCAGGCACACGCTTTATATACATGACTACACACACTTTACACACACATGCACCAAACTGAGGCAGTTTAAAGGAATAGTACACCCACAGAATGATGCTCCTTCATCTTCTCCTCATCCTCATGCTGAGCAAGACTCTGGAGCACTTTTTAATATCTCAAATGCAGCCGGAGATCCAGGGAGGGGGGTTTCATTATCCCCCAACTTTCATATAATGGAGTTCATCAGCGACTGAACCAAAATGGTCCATAAAAGTCCACAAGAACTTGTCAATATTCCTCCATACTGCTGTAATCTCCCTCGTGTAATCCAAGTGTCCTGAGTGGGTAGCGTCCAGAATTTACCACATCATTTACTAGATTTTTATAGACTAAACAGTAGAACATTGCAGTTTCTATTTGCACGGTCACGACGCTGCAGAAGCCACAGTGTTCTGCACCTACTCATAATGTAAGAGTAGAAGAAGAAAATCTTTTTTTTTTTTTTTTCACATTTATTGAACCAGGAGATCCCATTAAGATTATAAATCTAAAGCGAGACCTGGCCAAAGTAGCAGCCAGTCAGAATAAAAAAGAGAAATACACAGTTAAACAATAGAACAACTAAATACAAAAACAGAACTGAAAGAGTTTAAACACGAATAAAATTCTCCTGCTGCATTTGAGATATTAAAAAGTGCTCCAGAGTCTTCCTCAGCATGAGGATGAGGAGAAGATGAAGGCCCATCATTCTGTGGGTGGACTATCCCTTTAACACGATTGTGTGCTTCCGTCTGCCTTTTTGCATGATGGAGTGATTCAGAGAGAAGGGAGCAGGGGATCAGGCGGGGAGCTTGGTCTTCACCGTGGAGGGGGCACCGAGGACCGTGATTCAGCTTGTCTTATTTAGACATTTCTCTCCGTTGCTACGTGACTAATTATTCACATAAACATCTCCATTTTCCACAGCAGCGTGAGGGGGAAGTTCCTAAGCAGTAAGGGGAAGTTGAAGGGGCAAAGGCAGAGCTGACACAACACTTCCACTACCTGCCGAGGACAGAGGACAGAGGACAGAGGACAGGGACTGTTTCTGAGGAAGCTAGCCTGAACTCGCCAACATGTGACTGAAACAAATGCAGCAAGTGTGACCCAGTCAGCTGAGTTTGGTCCGTATGAGAGCATCTGAACCTGCCCGTCGGTATTTCCGGGACATCTCCATGAGGAGGAATGAATGAAGCAGCAGCAGCTAGCATAACAAGAGGACAGCAAGCGTGTGCTTAATGCAGCGTTGCTGTAATGTGATGGAGGTGCGTGTCAAGCTTAATCTGATCAACTAATACTGTTAGTCCATTAGCTGAATACTTCATCCCGAGACCGTGTGGAGACCTGATGAGGGCTGACTTCATCAATGGACGCCTTATTGTCTCCCTGAAATGAGTTCAACGTCCGGCTGAGCTCCGGTCCTCATGCAGACCAGTTGCTTCATAATTCACTAACGCCACCTGTGCAGGGGCAGCATCTGAGGGCAGGGCAGATTCCCTCCCCACCCCAGATAGCAGCAAGCCTGGCGTGTAGCATGCCACAAGGATGAAGAGAAACTCCGCGAAAAGACTCTGACAAGCACTGGGATCCAAACAAAACAACATCCAAACACCAAGCAATTACATGGGAATGTCCGAAAAACACGAGAAGAGCACCCTCCCCACAAACCTCACAAACGGTGTCAAAGCAGAGCCTGTGACCAGGGGGTGTCCGCAAAGACTGGGGATGCAGCATATAATCGGCCCCCATAATCTGTCAGCATCAGCCTATATCAGCTTTAAAACTGAGTATCGGACATCGGCCACCCCACCGATATTTAACCGATCTGCCCGCTGTTTCTAAAGTCCAAAAAATAAAAAAAAACACCTTCTTCAAAAACGTATTTTTTGCAGACTTTAAAACTTCTAGGGATGGAAAAAATATCGATACACTCAAATGCTGATATTATATTGACATTTAAAAACATGGTATCAATCTATTTTAGTAACGAAATCTTGCAAGAATTCACTAAATATCATAAGATTTTGTAATAGAACGATGAAATCTCGTGAGATTTTGTATGGAAAACTAGAACGATACTGCATATGAAAATATGATAATTCAGAGTATCAACATTTTTTCCCACCCCTACTTTTCAAACTGTCAGAAACAAATAACAAAACTGCTATTTGCAATGACTGCTTATTTTTTTCAGTTTTAATATCAGTATTAATATCGGTTATCAGCCACATAAGTTTTAAAGTATCGGCAAATCAGATATTGGCCAAAATTCCAATATTGTGCACCCCTAGCAAAGACCTCACGATATGATATGTATCACAATACTATACAATATTGTGGTATTTTAGGCACTTCAGAGATATTTTAATTGCAGCCTGAAATAGAAGTATGTTTTAAAATTGGAGGGGGAAGGGGGAAAAATTTTTGGGGAAAATTAAAAAAAAAAACAAAAAAAAAAAGGGTAAATATAAAATTAAAAAAAAAAGGGGAGGGGGGGAGAGAAAGGAGAGACAACACGGGGGGTACCCTTTCTTTGAGGGGGGATTGGGGGCAACCTCAAGAAAAAAGGGGCTCCTCTATATAATCCCTACTATACGATGTTTACATCAGATGACTGAAACAAAATCAGTCAAAATCAGTGAAATCCAGTTCCTGCATGTCCCGTTTATTAAACTTGGACAGGTTTCTCTCAACTTGGATCTCATAATAAAACCGTTTAAAATCGTCCCCCAGAAAATGAGTATTTCTGACTTTGGGAAAACCCAAATGAACAGATGAAGAAAAAATATATACTTTATTAATCCCAATTAGTGAGCCAATTAGGAAATTCATTCTCTGCATTTAACCATCTCAGGTTGAACCTGAGCAGGGGGCTGCTATTTAAAGCGCCTGGGGAGCATTTGGTGGGGGTTAAGGACCTTGCTCAAGGGTCCACGGTGGTTCACCTGAGTGCCGTGTCAGGGACTCAAACCCAGGTCTACCGCACCAACGCATGCAACATTACCACTACGCTGCCCACTCCCCACTCAGCTGTCTGTTAAATGAGATGAAATTAACAACAGTTAATTTGTGGTTCAACAGAAATATTAAAAACAAACAAAAAATAAAACAAGTAAACAAGCATGATGGGGCTCCGAAGCTAAAATGTTTTCAAGCAACACTTTGAGCCAATCACTGCAATCAGGTGTTTTCTGTAACGTCCAATCAGACGTCTGCACCTGTTCACAGGTATGTTGGACCACTGTGTCTGTGATAGTTTTGTTTGTTTGGTTTTTTTATCATTATTGTTTCCAACCACAACTCGAAAACAACCATTCATTTCACTAAATTATAATTTTGTAAATTTTTATTTATTATTAGTTTCTTGTTATTTGAATTATTGTTGTGAATGAAGCCTGATGACATGCTTCATTTATGTTAGACAGGAGGCAGAAAAATAGGCCTCATGATGAGTTAACCTCATCAGCTTTAGCTTGTCATACTATGAGACATGACCACAGCCCTTCACTCCCGATGCATGTTTTTAGAAGACACAGCTGCACCGAACAGCCAGAGAGAGGCCGGAAACAGCAGACACAGGTTCAGATGCAACCTTCCAGCACATAAAACCCTCCATATGGAAGGTTGTGGGCGCGTCCCTGTAAGTCATCCACGGCAGCCTCCTATTATTGTCCAATAAAAGCAGCTGGCGCCATATGAGGGGCGCACGTCACCACTGACACCTCTGCTGTCTGCAGCGCTTCCACTACTTGTTCAACACCAACAAATATGGCTGGATGTGTTGGAACCAGAGAGCTGTAAAATAAAACCTCTGTAGACAATGTGATTTAGGGCTGGGCGATATGGACCAAATATCATATCACCATATATTTATTTTAGATAACGATATACAATATATACCGGTATTTTTACCCTAATTTCTCTGAAAGTTTCATTTCATATCAAACAGCTGTTTTTAGTATGAAACATGTTTATCATAAAGGTATCGCTCCACCGCAGAGATGGAACTGATGAAACACTGGTTACAAATGTTTGTTAGATCAAAGTAATTAAAGGTAGTTACTGGTTTTTATGATTTCTTTGTAAAAGTCTTGGGGAGGATTGTCCTCCAGACAGTTTAAAGAATAGGGGTGGGAAAAAATATTGATACACTGAAATATTGCGATATTTTCATATGCCGATTTACACAGTTACAGAGATTTCATCGTTCTGTTACAAAGTCTTGCAGTATTTCGTGAAATCTTCTGAGATTTCACACCAAAACAATGATATCTCACTACATTTCATTAGTAAAGTAGATCAATACCGCGTTTTTAAATATATATATGGCATCGGCGTATGAAAATATTGCGATATTTCCGTGTATCGATATTTTTTCCCACCCTTATTAGATAATCAGGTGACCCCTTTGTAGTCAGTTGAGGCGCAGCCGGGTCATTACAAAAAATAAAGCAAAAAAAATTAGGGGTGCATGATACTGGAATTTTGGCCAATATCCGATATCCTGATATTTTAGAACTCGTGGCCAAAAACCAATATTGATACCGATATTAAAGCTGAAAAAATAAACGACATTGCAAATAGCAGTTTAGTTATCTGCTTTGAAAAATGGGAGTGGAAAAAAATGTTGATACACTGAAATATTGTGATATTTTTTGTATGCTGATATCAAATCAATATTTAAAAATGCGGTATCGCAAATCCAAAATCTCACGATATTTCATGAATTCTCGTGAGATTTTGATAGTAAAATGGATCGATAATGTGTTTTTTAATGCCAACATGATATCAGCATATGAAAATATTGCAAAAGTTTTGTGAATTCTTGCGAGATTTTGTAACAGAATGATGAAATATCACGAGATTTCGTTAGTAAAATAGATAAAAACTGTGTTTTTAAATGTTAAGATATTATCAGCATCTAAAGATATTGCGATAGTTCAGTATATCGATATTTTTTCCCACCCCTCTTTAGAAGTTTTAAAGTCTGTAAAAAAATGTGTTTTTGAAGAAGAAGAAGAAGTTGGGTTTTTTTAAACTTTAGAAACAGCGGGCTGATCGGTTAAATATCGGTTAAATATCGGTGGGGTGGCCGATGTCCGATACTCAGTTTTAAGGCTGACATAGGCCGAGATCAATAGGGGGCTGATTCTATTGTTCACCCCCCCCCAAAATTTGCACAACTAATACAGCGATATAGCGATATGTGCAAATATCATATCTTTCTCGTGTAGATATCATATCATGATATCATACCAGTATATCGCACAGCCATAATATGACTTCAGTGATGTGTTCTCTGAAGCTCTGCCTCTAATAGGTGGATAACCCCCCCCGCCTGCCTCCCTGACATGCCTGCACACAGATTCAGAGCATCAATCCCTGCATGCATAAACAAAAGCACACGGGCAATAAGGAAGGGGGCCGAGCAGAGAGGTGAAGCAGCGGCGATGTCATCCTGTTAAAAGCGGCCTGGCCAATAAGCGGCTGGCTGATAAGCACATTCCCATCACATCAGCGGTGGACAGGCACCTGCTGCTTCAGGGGGAGGTGGACCTGATGCGGGCGTTCCGACTGGATGCTGCTCGGTTCTGATGCATGTGTTAATGTCTGTGCAGCTATGTATACCACGCAGCCCCTCTGACATTTTAACTGGCCGTAATTAGCCTCCACTGTTCTCTCTCAGTAAACAGTGGCACGGTGCCAGCCTCCCCACTACCCCCATCCTCCAAAAACATCCTGTTACAGCAGTTTGCTGCCTCTCTGCCCCCATCACTCTCCTCTGCCAGCAGCAGTGTGAGGATTACAGGAAAATCCTGACCTCCTCATCCACCTCTCTGTAACGCCTGCACTCACTTTAAATGGCTTCTCTGAAAGAATCTGCTGGATTACTGCACAGGTGCTCACCCAATACCCCCCCCCTCCCCCCTCCCCCCCCTCCCCTCATTGACTACACTCAGTCTTCTTCACGAGAGCCCCCTCTACAGATACGAGATCGTGCTGTAAGGAAGATCTTCGTGCACAGATAGCAGCCGTCCTGACATGACGGAGAAACATCGGCGTCCGATCCGAACACCGTTCAGACTCCAGTTCCAGCCGTGTGAAAAAGCGCTTCCTCCTTCCTGATTTCTTACTTTTTTACATGTTTGTTACACTTCAATGTTTCAGATCATCAAACAAATTTAAATATTAGACAAAGATAACACAAGTAAACAGAAAATGCAGTTTGTAAATGGAGGTTAAATGGAGGCCCCTCTCTAGCATCCTGAGATGTTAACCTGTGTAAGGAGACGTGAGCTCGCTACAGGAACATGTGTTCCTGCGGTTCAGTCTGACGAAGCTTTCTCATGTTTATCTGCATTTCTGTTTCTGCGTTTGAGTATTTCATTTATTCTGGGTGAGGTTCAGTACTCAAATACCGCCACAAAAACGAAGCACAGAAGTCAGAGAGCTCCATCAGCCGTGATTCAGCGCAGGAACACCGGCTCCTGCTCCGTCTGTATGCACGCTAACAGACCCTGCTGGACCCCTGGTGATCTGGGGAAGGTTTTGGTGCTCTGCCAGCTTCTGCATGGAGGCATCTGTGCGCACATACTGTATCATTACGTTTCACATTATAAATATTTCAAGATGACAGCAAGCCTCCTCACATAAAGATGTCACGGCCTTTACAACCTCAGGTAGCGTGAGACTCCATGCAACAAGCAGAAAACAGAATGAAAGATAGATCTTTGCAAACTTTTCCGAGCCACAGAGAGGAGAAAGATCAGACGGGACCTTTCGCATCCAAGTTCTCTGCATCCTCTCACAGTCTCATAGGTGTGAGGGAAGCCTCAGCATGCATATTTCATTGGTTCTGTTCAGTAGAGGCGACCGGGTTGGAGGCACTAATGGAGACGGAGGAGCAGAACAACTCTCATGCTCCTTTAATGGGAATGAATAAAGGATGAGTGGAGCCTCAGACACCAGGTTAAGATGCTGTTTAGCACCTCTGGCCCGGTGCCCGGTGTTGGAGGCAAAGAGGGGGATTAGAAGAAGACACGGGGACGAATATCAGCATCATGAAGCAGCTGAATGATGAGCGGCCTCTTCTCTGGTGTGGGGAGGAGGGCTGTGCGATATACTGATATGATATCGCGATATATTTACATGAGAGAGAGATATTTAAATATCGCTGTATGAGTTGTGCAAATTCTTTTGGGTGGGGACGCACGATATAATCGACCCCTACCGGCATCGGCCTATATCAGTCTTAAAACTGAGTATCGGACATCGGCCACCCCACCGATATTTAACCGATATTTAACTGATATTTAACTGATCAGCCCGCTGTTTCTAAAGTCTAAAAGAAAAAAAAAAATTTCTTTTTCAAAAACTTCTTTTTTATAAGCTTTAAAACTTCTAAATACTACGGGTGGGAAAAAAATTGATACACTGAAATATTGCAATATCTTCATATGCTGATATTATATTGACATTTAGAAACATGGTATCGATCTATTTTACGAATAAAAATCTCACGAGAATTCACAAAATATTGTGAAATTTTGTAACAGAAAGATGAAATCTTGCAACATTTTGTAAGTAAAATAGATCAATACCACATTTTAAATATGGATTTGATATCGGCATATGAAAATATCACAATAGTTCAGTATATCGATATTTTTTCCCATCCCTATTTTTCAAAGCGTCAGAAACGAAAAACAAAACTGCTGTTTGCGATGACTGCTTATTTTTTTTCAACTATAATATCTGTATCGACATCGGTTATTGGCCACATGAATTCTAAAATATCAGCATATCGGATATCGGCCAAAATTCCAATATCATGCATTCCTAATTTTTTTGCTTCAGTTTTTCGCAATGACCCGGCTGCACCTCGACTGACTACAAAGGTCTCCTGATTATTAAATAAGGGTGGGAAAAAATATCAATACACTGAAATATCGCGATATTTTCATATGCCGATACCATATCTATATTTAAAGACGAGGTATCAATCTAATTTACTAATGAAATCTCCTGAGATTTCACAAAATACTGCAAGATTTCATTTGTAAAATAGATCGATACCACGTTTTTAAATATAGATATGATATATTCAGTGTATCAATATCTTTTCCTTCCCCCATTATCTAAACTGTCTGGAAGACAATCCTCCCCAAGAGTTTTACAAAGAAATCATAAAAACCAGCAACTATCTTTAACTACTGTGATCTAACAAACATCTCTAACAGTGTTTCATCAGTTCCATCTCTGCAGTGGAGCGATACCTTTATGATAAACATGTTTCAATACTAAAAAACAGATGTTTGATAAATTTCAGACAAATTAGGGTAAAAGTACCGGGATATATCGTATATGTCATCTAAAATAAATATATGGCGGTATGATATTTGGTCCGTATCGCCCAGCCCTAGCGGAGAGGAGCTACTGCAGTGACCACCGTCACCGTGGCTGTAGGAATGAGGAGATTTTTTCTGAAGGGCAAAAAGGAGCAGGGAGACCTGTTACACTGGTTCCACACTCCTCTGCAGACCTCTTGGCTTTGATCCGCCTCAGGAGAAAATGAAAGGTGATGGGAAAGAGGGGAAAATGGCCAACCGGGGAGGGACAGCTGAAGCAGCAGGCTGGTGGAGATGATGATCTCAGGAGGACGCAGGTCTTCCACCTCAGACGGCGTCACCATGGCTGCCACCTGCTCTGACTTACAGCAGCTCATGGCAGCAACACCTGTGCTCAACAGTCACATCACCACATCAAAACGGGCCCGAAGGATCGGGGGAGGGGGCGGAGGAGGGGGGAGGAAGCTGTAAATGGAAAGACACGTTTGTTTCACCAGCTTCTCTCCTGCACGGGGATGTGAAGTCTGCACCTTAGCAGCAGCAGAAAGACCCGTTCTCCTTCTGAAACTGTCCGAGAGAGGCAGCAGCCATGACCGGGGGGGGGGAGTACCTGCACCACCCACCTCCAAAGGCCGTGGGGTATTTGAGGAGCTGTGGGTGACGGCTGCTGCCATGTGACATGGTGTGAGTGCATCTTATTTTAGAGTGAGAGGTTGAGATAAGGTGTTAAAAGAGGGGAGGGGCAGGAATGCTGAGCTGTCCTTGTAAGCCTCCGAGGAGAAGTCAGTCCCCCCCCCAGGTTGAATGTTGTCGATTACATCCAGCTTATGTTCTGATCCACACCGTGACTTTCCTCTTTTACCAGAAAAGTGCTCTGGGATCCTTCATGCCACACGCAGCCGTTTATTTAGCTGCCATGTTTACATTCCTGTCCCGTCAACCCCTCCCAGACTGGATCTGATGGTCTCCACAGCAACACTTAACCCTTAAAAGCCTGCCAGACTGCCGCCACCCCCCAAGCACTGTCACTTATGTTGGCAACAACTTTTCAGGACCGGTCATAGAGTGTAACTGTGGGGAAAAAGTGAGGGATAATTAACCCTTTAGGTGACTGACAGGAATTTCTGTCCCTCTCAGGAGGTTTTTAATCCCACTGCCAAGTGTAGCGTCTATTCAGACAATCTAGATGATAAATCCACAATAATCCATGATCACACCGTTATTTATCGCATTTTTATGGCAAAAAAAGATTGCTACTGTTATGTTGCTAAGAGACCTTTGTTTGAGCTAGAATCTATAATGGAAGGTTCTGATTCTGACTGGGATTAAGGGTTCTGATTCTGACTGGGATTAAAGGTTCTGATTCTGACTGAGATTATAGGTTCTAGATTCTGACTGGGATTAAAGGTTCTGATTCTGACTGGGATTAAAGGTTCTGATGCTGACTGGGATTAAAGGTTCTAATTCTGACTGAGATTATAGGTTCTAGATTCTGACTGGGATTAAAGGTTCTGATGCTGACTGGGATTAAAGGTTCTGATTCTGACTGGGATTAAAGGTTCTGATTCTGACTGGGATTAAAGGTTCTGATGCTGACTGGGATTAAAGGTTCTGATTCTGACTGGGATTAAAGGTTCTAGATGCTGACTGGGATTAAAGGTTCTAGATGCTGACTGGGATTAAAGGTTCTGATTCTGACTGGGATTAAAGGTTCTGATGCTGACTGGGATTAAAGGTTCTGATGCTGACTGGGATTAAAGCCCCCCCGTCTCTGATTCTGACTGGGATATAAAGGTTCTGATGCTGACTGGGATTTTAAAAAAGGTTCTGAAACTTCTGACTGGGGGATTAAAGGTTCTGATTCTGACTGGGATTAAAGGTTCTAGATGCTGACTGGGAAAAAAGGGGAGAAGAGAATTAAAGGTTCTGATTCTGACTGGGATTAAAGGTTCTGATGCTGACTGGGATTAAAGGTTCTGATTCTGACTGGGATTAAAGGTTCTAGATGCTGACTGGGATTAAAGGTTCTGATTCTGACTGGGATTATAGGTTCTAGATTCTGACTAGGATTAAAGGTTCTAGATGCTGACTGGGATTAAAGGTTCGGATGCTGACTGGGATTAAAGGTTCTAATTCTGACTGGGATTCAAGGTTCTAAATTCTGACTGGGATTAAAGGTTCTGATTATGACTGGGATTAAAGGTTCTAAATGCTGACTGGGATTAAAGGTTCTGATTATGACTGGGATTAAAGGTTCTAAATGCTGACTGGGATTAAAGGTTCTGATTATGACTGGGATTAAAGGTTCTAAATGCTGACTGGGATTAAAGGTTCTAAATGCTGGCTGGGATTAAAGGTTCTGATGGTGACTGGGATTAAAGGTTCTAAATGCTGACTGGGATTAAGGTTCTAAATGCTGGCTGGGATTAAAGGTTCTGATGGTGACTGGGATTAAAGGTTCTAAATGCTGACTGGGATTAGGGTTCTAAATGCTGGCTGGGATTAAGTTTCTAAATGCTGGCTGGGAATAAAGGTTCTGGATGCTGACTGGGATTAAAGGTTCTGATGCTGACTGGGATTAAAGGTTCTGATGCTGACTGGGATTAAAGGTTCTGATGCTGACTGGGATTAAAGGTTCTAAATGCTGACTGGGATTAGGGTTCTAAATGCTGGCTGGGATTAAAGTTTCTAAATGCTGGCTGGGAATAAAGGTTCTGGATGCTGACTGGGAATAAAGGTTCTGGATGCTGACTGGTAATAAAGGTTCTGGATGCTGACTGGGATTAAAGGTTCTGGATGCTGACTGGGATTAAAGGTTCTGATGCTGACTGGGATTAAAGGTTCTGATGCTGACTGGGATTAAAGGTTATGATTATGACTTGGATTAAAGGTTCTAGAGGCTGATGGGGATTAAAGGTTCTAAATGCTGACTGGGATTAAAGGTTCTAAATGCTGGCTGGGAATAAAGGTTCTGGATGCTGACTGGGATTAAAGGTTCTGGATGCTGACTGGGATTAAAGGTTCTGATGCTGACTGGGATTAAAGGTTCTGATGCTGACTGGGATTAAAGGTTATGATTATGACTTGGATTAAAGGTTCTAGAGGCTGATGGGGATTAAAGGTTCTAAATGCTGGCTGGGATTACAAGGTTCAAAATGCTGGCTGGGATTAAAGGTTCTAAATGCTGACTGGGATTAAAGGTTATAAATGCTGGCTGGGATTAAAGGTTCTGATGGTGACTGGGATTAAAGGTTCTAAATGCTGACTGGGATTAAAGGTTCTAAATGCTGGCTGGGAATAAAGGTTCTGGATGCTGACTGGGATTAAAGGTTCTGATGCTGACTGGGATTAAAGGTTCTGATGCTGACTGGGATTAAAGGTTCTGATGCTGACTGGGATTAAAGGTTCTGATGCTGACTGGGATTAAAGGTTATGATTATGACTTGGATTAAAGGTTCTAGAGGCTGATGGGGATTAAAGGTTCGAAATGCTGGCTGGGATTAAAGGTTCTAAATGCTGGCTGGGATTAAAGGTTCTAGATGCTGACTGGGATTAAAGGTTCTAAATGCTGGCTGGGATTAAAGGTTTAAATGCTGGCTGGGATTAAAGGTTCTAAATGCTGGCTGGGATTAAAGGTTCTAGATGCTGACTGGGATTAAAGGTTCTAAATGCTGGCTGGGATTAAAGGTTCTAAATGCTGGCTGGGATTAAAGGTTCTAGATGCTGACTGGGATTAAAGGTTCTAAATGCTGGCTGGGATTAAAGGTTCTAAATGCTGGCTGGGATTAAAGGTTCTAAATGCTGGCTGGGATTAAAGGTTCTAGATGCTGACTGGGATTAAAGGTTCTAAATGCTGGCTGGGATTAAAGGTTCTAAATGCTGGCTGGGATTAAAGGTTCTAGATGCTGACTGGGATTAAAGGTTCTAAATGCTGGCTGGGATTAAAGGTTCTAAATGCTGGCTGGGATTAAAGGTTCTAGATGCTGACTGGGATTAAAGGTTCTAAATGCTGGCTGGGATTAAAGGTTCTAAATGCTGGCTGGGATTAAAGGTTCTAAATGCTGGCTGGGATTAAAGGTTCTAGATGCTGACTGGGATTAAAGGTTCTAAATGCTGGCTGGGATTAAAGGTTCTAAATGCTGACTGGGATTAAAGGTTCTAGATGCTGACTGGGATTAAAGGTTCTAAATGCTGGCTGGGATTAAAGGTTCTAAATGCTGGCTGGGATTAAAGGTTCTAGATGCTGACTGGGATTAAAGGTTCTAAATGCTGGCTGGGATTAAAGGTTCTAAATGCTGGCTGGGATTAAAGGTTCTAAATGCTGGCTGGGATCAAAGGTTCTAAATGCTGACTGGGATTAAAGGTTCTAAATGCTGACTGGGATTAAAGGTTCTGATGCTGACTGGGATTAAAGGTTCTGATGCTGACTGGGATTAAAGGTTCTGATGCTGACTGGGATTAAAGGTTCTGATGATGACTGGGATTAAAGGTTCTAGAGGCTGACTGGGATTAAAGGTTCTAGAGGCTGACTGGGATTAAAGGTTCTGATTCTGACTGGGATTACAGGTTCTAGATGCTGACTGGGATTAAAGGTTCTAGATGCTGACTGGGATTAAAGGTTCTGATTCTGACTGGGATTAAAGGTTCTGATGATGACTGGGATTAAAGGTTCTAATTCTGACTGAGATTATAGGTTCTAGATTCTGACTGGGATTAAAGGTTCTGATTCTGACTGGGATTAAAGGATCTAGATGCTGACTGGGATTAAAGGTTCTAGATGCTGACTGGGATTAAATGTTCTGATTCTGACTGGGATTAAAGGTTCTGATGCTAACTGGGATTAAAGGTTCTAATTCTGACTGAGATTATAGGTTCTAGATTCTGACTGGGATTAAAGGTTCTGATTCTGACTGGGATTAAAGGTTCTAGATGCTGACTGGGATTAAAGGTTCTGATTCTGACTGGGATTAAAGATTTGATGCTGACTGGGATTAAAGGTTCTAATTCTGACTGGGATTAAAGGTTCTGATTCTGACTGGGATTAAAGGTTCTAATTCTGACTGAGATTATAGGTTCTAGATTCTGACTGGGATTAAAGGTTCTGATTCTGACTGGGATTAAAGGTTCTGATTCCGACTGGGATGAAAGGTTCTAGATGCTGACTGGGATTAAAGGTTCTGTTGCTGACTGGGATTGAAGGTTCTAATTCTGACTGGGATTAAAGGTTCTAATTCTGACTGGGATTAAAGGTTCTGATGCTAACTGGGATTAAAGGTTCTAATACTGACTGAGATTATAGGTTCTAGATTCTGACTGGGATTAAAGGTTCTGATGCTGACTGGGATTAAAGGTTCTAATTCTGACTGGGATTAAAGGTTCTGATTCTGACTGGGATTAAAGGTTCTGATGCTAACTGGGATTAAAGGTTCTAATACTGACTGGGAATTAAAATTTTAAATGCTGACTGGGATTAAATGTTCTGATTCTGACTGAGATCAAAGGTTCTGATTATGACTGGGATTAAAGGTTTTAAATGCTGACTGGGATTAAAGGTTATGATGCTGACTAGGATTAAAGGTTCTGATTATGACTGGGATTAAAGGTTCTGGATGCTGACTGGGATGAAAGGTTCTGATGCTGACTGGGATTAAAGGTTCTGATTCTGACTGGGATTAAATATAAGGTTCTAAATGCTGACTGGGATTAAAGGTTCTAAATGCTGGCTGGGATTAAAGGTTCTAAATGCTGACTGGGATTAAAGGTTCTAAATGCTGGCTGGGATTAAAGGTTCTAAATGCTGACTGGGAGGCTGATTATGACTGGGATTAAGGTTCTGAATGCTGACTGGGATTAAAGGTTCTGATGCTGACTGGGATTAAAGGTTCTGATTATGACTGGGATTAAAGGTTCTAAATTCTGGCTGGGATTAAAGGTTCTAAATGCTGACTGGGATTAAAGGTTCTGATTATGACTGGGATTAAAGGTTCTAGAGGCTGATGGGGATTAAAGGTTCTAAATGCTGGCTGGGATTAAAGGTTCTAAATGCTGACTGGGATTAAAGGTTCTGATGCTGACTGGGATTAAAGGTTCTACAGGCTGATGGGGATTAAAGGTTCTAAATGCTGGCTGGGATTAAAGGTTCTAAATGCTGACTGGGATTAAAGGTTCTGATGCTGACTGGGATTAAAGGTTCTGATGCTGACTGGGATTAAAGGTTCTGATTATGACTGGGATTAAAGGTTCTAGAGGCTGATGGGGATTAAAGGTTCTAAATGCTGGCTGGGATTAAAGGTTCTAAATGCTGACTGGGATTAAAGGTTCTGATTATTACTGGGATTAATGGTTCTAAATGCTGACTGGGATTAAAGGTTCTAGAGGCTGACTGGGATTAAAGGTTCTAAATGCTGGCTGGGATTAAAGGTTCTAAATGCTGACTGGGATTAAAGGTTCTAAATGCTGACTGGGATTAAAGGTTCTAAATGCTGACTGGGATTAAAGGTTCTGATTATGACTGGGATGAAAGGTTCTAGAGGCTGACTGGGATTAAAGGTTCTGATGCTGGCTGGGATTAAAGGTTCTAAATGCTGACTGGGATTAAAGGTTCTAGATGCTGACTGGGATTAAAGGTTCTAAATGCTGACTGGGATTAAAGGTTCTAGAGGCTGACTGGGATTAAAGGTTCTAAATGCTGACTGGGATGAAAGGTTCTAGAGGCTGACTGGGATTAAAGGTTCTAAATGCTGACTGGGATTAAAGGTTCTAAATGCTGACTGGGATCAAAGGTTCTGATGCTGACTGGGATTAAAGGTTCTGATTCTGACTGGGATTAAAGGTTCTAGATTCTGACTGGGATTAAAGGTTCTGATGCTGACTGGGATCAAAGGTTCTGATGCTGACTGGGATTAAAGGTTCTGATTCTGACTGGGATTAAAGGTTCTAGACTCTGACTGGGATTAAAGGTTCTAAATGCTGACTGGGATCAAAGGTTCTGATGCTGACTGGGATTAAAGGTTCTGATTCTGACTGGGATTAAAGGTTCTAGATTCTGACTGGGATTAAAGGTTCTGATGCTGACTGGGATTAAAGGTTCTGATTCTGACTGGGATTAAAGGTTCTAGATTCTGACTGGGATTAAAGGTTCTGATGCTGACTGGGATTAAAGGTTCTGATGCTGACTGGGATTAAAGGTTCTGATGCTGACTGGGATTAAAGGTTATGATTATGACTTGGATTAAAGGTTCTAGAGGCTGATGGGGATTAAAGGTTCGAAATGCTGGCTGGGATTAAAGGTTCTAAATGCTGGCTGGGATTAAAGGTTCTAGATGCTGACTGGGATTAAAGGTTCTTAATGCTGGCTGGGATTAAAGGTTCTAAATGCTGGCTGGGATCAAAGGTTCTGGATGCTGACTGGGATTAAAGGTTCTGATGCTGACTGGGATTAAAGGTTCTGATGCTGGCTGGGATCAAAGGTTCTGATGCTGATTGAAGGTTGACAGTTAGAAAAGTTTTACAGGTTCTGTCAACAGTCGTAACAATCAGATGTGGATGAAAAAGAAGCTGTCTCTGTTGGGCGGGGCCAGGGGGAGCGTAATTGGACGGATGGGACGTCCCGAGGTGCTCGGGTCCGCGGCACCTCCCCAGCCTCGTCGTTAGACTGACTGGCTCCTGTGGCCTCCGGCAGAGTGCTGTCTGTACACCCTAATGACCGCTGACTCACTCAGCACGCAGCTCCACCGCCACATTAGCCCGGCCCAGAATAGCCCAAACAAAGAGAGATGAGAGGAAAGTGGGCACATTCGGTGCCCCTGCAGTCCTGCAAGACATTACTCTGGACTGCATGCAGCACGGGGGCTAATGTCATTATAATCCAGCCCAGTCTGAGGCGATGTCTTACATCTAATAAATGACATCTGACACTGCTGATTAATCATTCTGACAGTTCGTCCATCAACCGAGATAAACTCTGGCTACAGGTTGTTGTTTCAGAGATGAGAAATGTTTGGAGTTTGGATCATTATTATTATTTTTTCTTTTCATTTTAATGGTCCCAATGGATGAAGAACATTTATGACCTTTGTTTACTGTCATTTCGATTGGAACAATGAATTTTACCACACAGACGAAGAAAAGGAAAGGGAAAACAAAAAAAACACTGTATTGTTGTTTGGCATATTTAATTATACACATTTATGTTTGTTATAATAAGTTAACATTGTTTATGTAGGTGCATGTATACGCACATGTATACATACATATAAATGTGTAAATTATGCATGGCAGTAATTGATTGTATGCATGCAGGACAACCAGGAATATGTATATATGTTTGAATGTGAACAGTATATGACATATGTATAGAGTGTGTGGAAGTATATCTGTATGTGAATGTTTGTGTGTTTACAGGTATGTTAGGTGTTGTGGGTGGATACGTGTGTGTATATGAATGTGTATATGCATTTATCTCTTTTATTATATACATTATTTTCTATGTTTATATTTTTTTTCAAATTGAACTTGAAAAAGCATTAAAAAATTTGAATCATAAAAAAAAGGAAATGTTTGGAGTGAGTAAAAGCCGACATGCTAGGGCTGCAAACTGAAAGCACCAAGAGATATGTCAGGGTTAACAAGGCTGTAAAACCCACATGACGGCAGGACAGAGGAGAGCTCTGTGTTCAGCTGACCATGGGAGGTAGGAGGAAGTCAGCGAGTGGGATGAAGACAGGGACGCTGTTGTCCAAAAAGAACCAAAGAAAAAAAGAGCAGGATGTCTCCTCCGTCAACATCCATGTCTAACAAGTGACTGAAACACAGAAAAGCTGGACCATGAACACAAAGAAAGACAGGTAGAGAGCAGCTGCAGCCCAAAATACTTCTTCCAACAGGTCAATACTGCGTATCGATTACTTGTGTGCAGAGCTTATGCAACATCTCCACTTCAGTGTACAATTATGGTGTAATCACAGCGGTGCGCCTGCAGAGGAGGAACATTAAACTCCTCACGTGTGCCACCAGAGCTTTAAATCAAACGCTACTATGTGAACTACAGGCCTGGAAACTCACACAGACCCATATGTAGACCTGGAGCAGGGCTCCTGCACGTTTTAGTTCAACTTAAAGGTACAGCATGTAAAAAATCAAAGTTCAATGGCAGATAAATGTGATATATAATTCAAAACTGTGTTTCTACTGATGTGTAATCGCTGCTCTAGAACAGCTGTTATATGTTTTTTTTTTCTTAGAATGAGTCATTTATATCTACTTGCTGGGGGGGGGGGGGGTGCACATTTGGAGGCTGCCATATTTGTTCCACCATTTTTACTCCGGTGTCCCTGAATGAACAAAACAATGTGTGTGAACTTTAAAACTGCTGTAGCAGCTTTGTTTAATGGGAGTTAGAGACTGTTTGGGATCAGTGATGTCTTAAAAGACGTTGAAAGTAGTTCCTCATAGTCCAGTCGTAGCTACACCTGAGATACTGGATCCACTCACATGTGAAAACATCTTTATGTCTGTGACAAGTTTGGCCACTGACGGCCACCGTACATTCACAAAAGTGCTGGAATATGAAGTCATTTGAAAGAAAACATCTTTTCTTTCAAATACCCATCTTTACCACTAGATGTCAGTAATTCTTACATACTGTACCTTTAAGACTTTTTAAAGCAGAACTCAGTAATTTTTTCACCTCAGTAAAAGCTTTCCAGAATCCCTGTGGGGATAAACAAAGTGTCTACAGAGCGATTTGATGTGATATAAATATTTATGAGCTTATTGGGTTCTAATACAGCTAATATTTGGATGTAAGCTCCGTGTGACAAATATTTCTTAAGCAATTTGAACATTTCGGTTTGTAGTAAATTAGCGACACTCGTCCACAACGGCTACATCTGGTTCCATGTAAACAGTGTTTTATTTAGAAGGCTTTCAGTACACGTGTGGATTTTCCTAAGGAAATACCACTCCAGTTCTTTTCTATGGTGTTTTTAGAAATCTTGCGAGATATCATCATTTTGTTACGAAATCTCATGAGATTTCACGAAATACTGCGAGATTTCACATTCTGTACCAAAATCTCACGGTATTTTGTGAAATCTCATGAGATTTCAGAACAAAACGATGATATCTCGCGAGATTTCATGAGTAAAACAGATCGATACTGCATTTTTAAATATAGATATAGTAGTGGCATATGAAAATATCACAAATGTTTTGTGAATTCTCACGAGATTTCGTGACAGAATGATGAAATCTCGCAAGATTTCATGAGTAAAAATAGATCAATACCATGTTTTGAAATATAGATATGGTATTAGCATATGAAAATATTGCAATATTTCAGTGTATCGATATTTTTCCCACCCTTATTAAATAATAAGGTGACCCCTTCGTCGGTCAGTTTAGCAGGGTCATTACGAAAAAATAAAGAAAAAAAATTGCACAACTAATACCGATAATACTAACATTGAGAACGATATGTGTATATCATATGCCGACATCATATCAGTATATAGCATATCTTTAATAAACATTAGTAGTTAGTTCTAAATGATTTCATAAACATTACTTAAATCAGTATAATTCAGCCTCCACTGCAGCAGGGGTCGCCACCGCTTCGTTCACCGCCATTATTCAGCTCTAAAAGCAGTTTGAAAGTCCCGCCACTTATGCCACGTTAGCAAGATGGCTTCCGTTTAGTGTGAGTAGTGTGCTTCGTTTCGAACGTTGTTTTTGGCCGTCATTAGAGCAACATGCAGGTATTTTCAGAGCACTGAATTTTCGCTTAAATGTCAACATGAAAGCACTACACACTCAAAAACAGCTCCAGTGTAAAACATTTCAGTAAGAACAGACTCGCCAGAATTTATCCCAACTTAGACGACAGGGGTGACAGATGTCATGGTGCTCCAGCTACCCTGGCACACGCTCTGGACATGCCCCTCCTTGTCCGATTACTGGTCTACAGGTTTTAAAAGCTTGTCACTGGCTTTCACCATAAACGTACAACCACATGCTTACTCAGCCATCTTCGGTACAGCTCCACCTGAACAACAATATAACGAGAAATTTAGAGACAGCTTCGCTTTCTCAACTCTGTCGGCCCGAAGGAGGATCTTACTCCAGTGGAAACCCACCGGACCACCACAGGCCTCTCAGTGGCTGAGTGACCTTATGCTCCACCCCAGTCTTAAAAAAATCAAATACACACTTAAGGGATGAAGAGATCCTTTTTTTGGGCCCTGCTACCATCTGTCTTAGATCGACTGAAATCCCGACCTGATGACTGACAGTCATGTTGCCGTGTTTGACTCACGATTCTGACTTTGTTGTATCGATGCTGGTTTGTGCTGGAGTCCAGCTGATGCACCACTCGGGCTGATTTGGGATGGGAGGGTTAAGGTTTAAAGAAAAAGGAAGAAAACCTGTTCTCCCATGGATGCTTGTATGTACGGTGAATTCCTGAATAAAAAGAAATGTTAGAAAACGCAGTGTTTGAAGTGCGCGGTTAGAGACGCGGCCTCAGACTGTCTGCAGCAGGAGCTCCACCTCAGAGGTAGACCGTGCTCCTTTTCCTCCCGCCGCGCCTCGCCCTCCTTCCCCCCTGAAACCTGATGCTCTCCACCTCCGCCGGGACCGTGATGCGAGCTCACAGACGGCCATGCTTAATCGATAGTGCCAGGTTGCCATGACAACGTTGATTTCCTGTTGCTGCTTCAGCCGAGTGGCGTGATTGCACCGGGTGTCCGTTGCACCTGCCGCCCTCTCCCCCTCTCTTCCTCCTCCTCCTCCTCTTCCCCAGTCTCATCAGCATCTAACCCCCCCCCCCCCCCCCCCACCATAAAGCCAGCACACACAAAGACAAAACCGATTAGACCCTGGAGGTTGACTTTGAACAATCAGAACAAGTATGGAGAGCGGTTTTAGACCCCCCCCCAACAAAGCTGCAGCATGACAGCTATCATATCTGCTGAGGGGGATGATGTCAGTGCACCTGGGAGCATTTACTCCCCCCGAGGTTGTAATCCCCCCGTCTCTCCTACGGGACGGGCTGGCACCTCGGTTTTTTTCATTAATGGAGAGCTCATTAATCGTGTCTGATAACGAGGACGTGGGACAGGGACATGATTAAGGGGCTCTCTCTCCTTTAGCTGGGCGCCCTTGGGTATAAACACAAGTGTGTGTGTGTGTGTGTGTGTGTGTGTGGGCTGCATGTTAAAACAGGTAGAGGACACACACCCCGTGCTATCTGTAGGACATCTGCAGGATGGGATGCTACATGTGTTTTCACTTTTTAGTGATTACAGCCGAGGTGGTTTCACTCTCCCCCGTCCTCCTGGGAGTTTAACCAGGCCGACTCCCGGAGGAGGGAGCTAAAATGGAGGTTCACAGAGACCATGCCAGGACTCTCAACTCAGCTCCATCTAGGGCTGGGCGATATGGACCAAACATCGTATCACATTATATCTATTTTAGATGACGATATATCCCAGTATTCTCACCCTAATTTGTCTGAAAGTCTCATTTCATATCAAACAGCTGTTTTTAGTATTGAAACATGTTTATCATAAAGGTATCGCTCCACTGCAGAGATGGAACTGATGAAACATGGTTAGAAATGTTTGTTAGATCCAAGGAATTAAAGATAGTTGCTGGTTTTTATGATTTCTTTGTGAAAGTCTTGGGGAGGATTGTCCTCCAGACAGTTTTAATTGGGGATGCACAACATAATCAATCCCCCCTACATCGGCCACCCCACCGATATTTAACCGATATTTAACCGATCAGCCGGCTGAAGTCTAAAAAAATTTTTTAAATCTTCTTCAAAAACTTATTTCTTACAGACTTTAAAACCTCTAAAGACTAGGGGTGGGAAAAAATATCGATGCACTAAAATATCACAATATCTTCACATGCTGATATTATACTGACATTTAAAAACGCAGTATCGATCTATATTACGAATGAAATCTCGTGATACTTCATTCTGTTACAAAATCTTGCCAGAATTCACAAAACTTTTGCAATATTTTCATATGCTGATATCATACTGGCATTCAAAAATGCGGTATCATTGATCTATTTTACTTACGAAATCTCGCGAGAATTCACAAAACATTGTGAGATTTTGTAAGTGAAATAGATCGATACCGCATTTTAAAATCTTGATTTGGTATCAGCAGATGAAAATATCACGATTTTTCAGTGTATCAACATTTTTTCCCACCACTATTATTCAAAGCGTTGGAAACGGATAACAAAACTACTATTTGCAATGACTGCTTACGTTTTTCAGCTTTAACATCAGCATCAATATCGGCCACATGTGTTTTAAAATATCAGCATATCAGCAAAATATCAGCATAAAATATCAGCCCTAGTTTAAATAATAGGGGTTGGAAAAATCGATGCACTGAAATATCACAATATTTTAAATTACCGAAAATATCTATATTTGAAAATGCGGTATCGATCTATTTTACTAATGAAATCTCGCGAGATTTCATTGTTCTGTTACAAATTTTTCCAGTATTTTGTGAAATCTTATAATAAAATGAAACAAAGCAATGATATCTCGCGAGATTTCATTCGTAAAATAGATCAATATCGCAGTTTTAAATATAGATTTGGTATCGGTATATGAAAATATCACAATATTTCAGTGTATTGATATTTTTCCCACCCTCATTAAATGATCAGGTGACCCCTTCGTAGTCAGTCGAGGTGCAGCCGGGTCATTATGAAAAAATAAAGCAAAAAAAATTTGCAAAACTAATACCGCAATATAACGGTATGTGTAAATATCATATCACGATATCATATGAGTATATGGCACAGCCCTAATCCCCACTGAGCTATCGGTGCTATTTTCCCGGTCGGACAGGAACTTACTGGCAGTGAGCTAAAGGGGAAAAAAGGGAAATGAATCTGGTGCAGGTAGAAGAAGCAGGAGGCTTTCAAATGTGCAGAGGAACCAACACCATCACTTTTAACTTGACAGCACTGGCAATCTATCATTAATTTAGACTCTGCTTCAGAATAAGCATGTTTCTTCTCATCATGAATAAATCACGTTGATTTCACATGAGAGGGAATATAGAATATCCTAGTCTTTATTGTGCTGTCTAAAACTATGTGAACTGGAAAACGGAATGTGATGAGATCCAGTTTAGTTAACACTAAAAGTGAAATCTGTTCTTATATATATATATATATATATATATATATATATATATATATACACAGCTGTGTGAAAAAGTTTTTGCCTCCTTCCTGATTTCTTACTTTTTTGCATGTTTGTCACACTTAAATGTTTCAGATCATCAAACAAATTTAAATGTGAGACAAAGAAAACACAAGTAAACAGAAAATGCAGTTTTTAAATGAAGATTTTTATTTTTAAGGGGGAAAAAAATACAAACTTAAATGTCCCTGTGTGAAAAAGTGATCTTCCCCTAAACCTAATAACTGGTTGTTCCACCTTAGCAGCAACAACTGCATCAAGCGTTTGTGATAACTGGCAGTGAGTCTTCTACAGCGCTGTGGAGGAATTTTGTTCCACTCATCTTTGCAGAATTGTTGTAATTCAGCCACATTGGAGGCTTTTCCAGCATGAACCGCCTTTTTAAGGTCATGCCACAGCATCTCAATGGGATTCAGGTGGGGGCTTTGACTAGGCCGCTCCAAAGTCTTCATGTTGTTGTTCTTAAGCCATTCAGAGGTGGACTTGCTGGTGTGTTCTGGATCATTGTTCTGCTGCAGAACCCAAGTGCGCTTCAGCTTGAGGTCACCAACAGATGGCCGGACATTCTCCTTCAGGATTTTTTGGTAGAAGCAGAATTCATGGTTCCATTTACCACAGCAAGTCTTCCAGGTCCTGAAGCAGCAAAACAGCCCCAGACCATCACACTACCACCACCATGTTTTACTGTTGCTATGATGTTCCTTTTCTGAAATGCCGTGTTACTTTTACGCCAGATGTAATGGGACCTCCACCTTCCAGAAAGTTCCACTTTTGTCTCGTCAGTCCACAGAGTATTTTCCCAAAAGTCTTGGGGATCATCAAGATGCTTTCTGGCTAAACTGAGACGAGCCTTTATGTTCTTTTTGCTCAGCAGTGGTTTTGGTCTTGGAACTCTGCCATGCAGCCATTTTTGCCCCCCAGTCTCTTTCTGATGGGGGAGTCATGAACACTGACCTTCATTGAGGCAAGTGAGGCCTGCAGTTCTTGGATGTTGTTCTGGGGTCTTTTGTGACCTCTTGGATGAGTCGTCGCTGTGCTCTTGGGGTCATTTTGGTCGGCCGGCCCCTCCTGGGAAGGTTCCCCACTGTTCCATGTTTTCACCATTTGTGGATAATGGTTCTCACTGTGGTTCTCTGGAGTCCCAAAGCTTTAGAAATGGCTTTGGAACCTTTTCCAGACTGATAGATCTCAATGACTTTGTTTCTCATTTGTTCCTGAATTTCTTTGGATGGCAGCATGATGTCTAGCTTTGGAGGATCTTTTGGTCTACTTCACTTCATCAGGCAGGTCCTATTTAAGTGATTTCTGGATGGAGAACAGGTGTGGCAGTAATCAGGCCTGAGTGTGGATAGAGAAACTGAACTCAGCTTTCCAAAGATGATAAACCACAGTTAATTTATGTTTTTACAGGGGGGAGGGGGGGGGGGGGGGGGGGGGCAATCACTTTTTCACACAGGACCATGGAGGTTTGGATACCCCCCCCCCCGCCCCTCACTAATAAAAATCTTCACTCAAAAACTGCATTTTCTGTTTACTTGTGTTATCTTTGACTCACATTTAAATTTGTTTGATGATCTGAAACATTTAAAGTGATACCGTGTGACTTTTAAACCCAATGTTAGCCAAATATTATGATACATTATATTCTAACATTATTATTAATATAAGTAACTACAGCTGATTTCTGCAGTCGATATAGAGCACTTATCGCATGTCGTTGCTCCGAGGGGGCTGCCATTCTCAAAAAGCAGGCATTGTAACTCCTCAGGAGCGGGCCGTCTCTCATTGGATCATGTAACCTGGAGCACTTTGATTAATGGTTTGATGACTTAAAATCAGCTTTTGAAAGGGGTCTGCAACACTTTTCCAAAACACAGACTGAGACTGTTTAATTTTGAGACAGTGAGAAGCCTGTGGGAAGTTACAGGTTTAGTGCCGATAGTGGCCAAAAGTTTACACGGTATAACTTTAAGTGACAGATAGAATGAACTTCCTTAACATGAGTTCAATTAACTATATTTTCAAACGTGTAACATTAATTCAATCAACAATAATAAATTAAGTTGGGACCAAACATCGTTCCTTCGTTGGAAAAACACAACAGAGAGTAGACCAAAAAATTTTAGATTGGACCAAAAGTGGAATTAAATAAATTTGATTGTCATTAATGATAAAGTCTGGTTGACCCAAGTAGCTTCAGTTGGAATAACAGAATTGTGTAATGTTAAAATAAAACTAGTTAATGATGGGGAAAACCTTTCCATCATTTTATTAAATCTTCATTCAAGGTATCATTTGTTGAGTGGAGGGAAAGCTGACCCAAAAACATGATGCATGTAAGCGATCCAGCAAACGCAACAGGATGCGATGGCGTCTGAGCCAGAGAGCAGAGATCAGCCTGTACATACATGAGGGCTTTGCAGAGCAGCAATCATTTAGTCTAACACACACATTAAATCCAATCTGTCTGGACCAGGACCCTAATCCCCTCTCCAAGGCCATGCAGACAGCAGACAGTAATCCTCCATATTTGTATATTAATAGCAAGGGCCCTCCGAGGGGCCGCTCTATATGTCGCAATGTATGTTTTATTAGTTGGTTAATCTGCTTGTTGATCAGAGGCTGGTCCATTTAAACCTGGGTTTTTATTAAAACACCGCCTGAGGGGGGGATAAGCTCCCCGAGGACAGAGGAGAGAGCACGCCTGCCTTCAGCAGCCTCATCAGCTGACAAACAGCTTCACATCAACAGTATCTGTCATGGGACAATACCGTTATTAGGTGGGATTCAGCCTTTACAAGCGGAGGGTTGCTCGGAGCTTAACCCTAATACGAGGCTGCAGCCCCTGTTAGTAAACACAAGCACGCTTCAGCCAGCGCTCCTGCTATTTCTGAGGGCTGTCCGATAAACTCATATCGCAATATGATATTTACATGAGAGAGATATGATATTTACACATATCGTCATATCGCGGTGTTAGTTGTGCAAATTCTTTTGCTTTATTTTTTCGTAATGACCCGGCTGCACCTCGACTGACTACAATGAGGGTGGGAAAAAAATATCGACACACTGAAATATCGCGATATTTTCATATGCTGATACCATATCTATATTTAAAAATATGGTATCGATCTGTTTTACTAATGAAATCTTGCGATGTATCATTTTTTTAGAAAATCTCATGAGATCTCTCAGTATTTCGTGAAATCTCATGAGATTTTGTAACAAAATGATGATATCTTGTGAGATTTCATTGACAAAATAGATCAATATCGCGTTTTAAATATAAATGTGGTATCAGCATATGAAAATATCACAATATTTCAGTGTATCAACATTATTTCACACCCCTATTATCTAAACTGTCTGGAGGACAATCCTCCCCAAGACTTTCACATAGAAATCATAAAAACCAGCAACTATCTTTAATTACTTTAATCTAACAAACATTTCTAACCATGTTTCATCAGTTCCATCTCTGCAGTGGAGCGATACCTTTATGATAAACATGTTTCAGTACTAAAAACAGCTGTTTGATATGAAATGAAACTTTCAGACAGCCCTGCTCTCGACCTTCACCTGTCCTAAGAGGCTCTCTGTCCTCCAGATCCGGTTCAGATGCCGTTTATTGGCGGCTGAGTTAAAATGACAGAGGTGAGATTCCTTGGGATCTGAATCACGTCAGAGACGCCTGCTCAGCTTGCAGCCCGTCTAGACGCTGTGTCACTGCCGCACCCCGACGGACATCTGTCCCGATCCAATAGATTCATCAGACAAGTTGTTCGATTACAAGGGCACTGCTTTAAATTAACTGCTGAGTCGGGGTGAGGGAGGGCCGTCACAGCTGAGAGCAGGCTTTGCTTCCAGCTGCAGCTGCCAGGCCAGACATCACTGCAACTAGGACCAAACATCATATCACATTATATCTATTCTAGATGACGATATATCCCGGTATTTTTACTCTAATTTATCTGTAAGTTTCATTTCATATAAAACAGCTGTTTTTTAGTATTGAAACATGTTTATCATAAAGGTATCGCTCCACTGCAGAGATGGAACTGATGAAACACTGGTTAGAAATGTTTGTAAGATCAAAGTAGTTAAAGATAGTTGCTGGTTTTTACGATTTCTTTGTGAAAGTCTTGGGGAGGATTGTCCTCCAGATAGTTTACATAAGAGGGGTGTGAAAAAATATCGATATACTGAAATATCTCGACATTTTCATATGACAATACCATATCTATATTTAAATACGAGGTATCGATCTATTTTACTAATGAAATCTAACAAGATTTCATCGTTCTCTCGGTATTTTGTGAAATCTCATGAGATTTCATAACAAAACAGATATCTCGCGACAGTCAAGGTGCAGCCCGGTCATTACGAAAAAACAAAGCAAAAAATTAGGAATGCACGATATTGGAATTTTGGCAGATATCCTATATGCCGATAATTTAAAACTAATGTGACCGATAACCAATATTGATGCCGATATTAAAGCTGAAAAAAATAAGCTGTCATTGCAAATAGCATTTTTGTTATCCGTTTCTGAAAAATAGGGGTGGGAAAAAATATTGATACACTGACATATTGTGATATTTTCATATGCTGATATCAAATCAATATTTAAAATGTGGTATCAATGTTTTTTACTTACAAAATCTTGCGAGATTTTTTGAATTCTTGCTAAATTTCGTTAGTAAAATAGATCGATACCACATTTTTGAATGTCAATATATCAGCATATGAAAATATCGCAAAAGTTTTGTAAACTCTCGCGATTTTGTAAGAGATATGAAATATCGCGAGATTTCATGAGTAAAATAGATCAATACCATGTTTTTAAATGTCAATATAATATTAGCATGTGAAGATATTGTAATCTTTTCAGTATATCGATATTTTTTCCCACCCCTAGTCTTTAGAGGTTTTAAAGTCTGTAAAAAATTAATTAGTTTTTGGATTTTTTTTAGAAACAGCGGGCTGATCGGTTAAATATCGGTTAAATATCGGTGGGGTGGCCGATGTCCGATACTTAGTTTAAGGCTGATACAGGCCGATACTGATAGGGGGCTGATTATATCGTGCATCCCTAACAAAAAATTTGCGATACAGCTAATACAGCGATACAACAATATGTGTAAATATATCTCTCATGTAAATATCATATCCCGATATCATATTAGTATATCGCGCAGCCCTAACTGCAACTAAAACGCTCCGTCTGTGCAACTTCATCTCTGAAACACTTTGCTGTAGAAGAGGTTTATAGTGGGCATCAATCAAAGTGACTTCTAAACAAACAGCCCTTAAACATCTGGTCTTGTACAGATAGAGGGAGGGGGAGTGCCCCCCCCCCCGAGAGGTGGCAAGTTTGTGCTCTGAGGTGGAGGGAGGGCAGAGAAATCAAAGAAAAGCAGGAGCAGAAGCTCCACGGAGGAAGTTCACGCTCGGGTCAGAACTCAGGTGAAGACCAGGAATGTGCTCACAAATCACATCTGCACACCAAGACGCACACACTCAGAGACAACGCACAAAAAGAAAACATGGCCTTTAAACGCAGCCAGACCATGTGACGCTCACAGGGCCGTCCCACGGGAGCATCCCCCACCCCCGAGCTCCCCCGATGGACCGTAACAACAGGAAGTCAGCCTGGCCTGCATCATCACACACACCCACTGATAACTGCCTCACACACACACACACACACACACACACACGCACACACACACACACACACACACACACACACACACGCGCACACACACACACACACACACAACCCTCACACACGCACACACACACACACACACACACACACACACACACACACACACACACACACACACACACACACACACACACACACGCACACACACACACACGCGCACACACACACACACACGCACACACACACACACACACACACACACACACACACACACACGCACGCACACGCACACGCAGACATGCAGCAGTTACGTTTAATCCCTCTGAAAGTGTCCCGGCGCTGATGATGGCACCGCGCCCACCGCTGTCAGCGTCCATGCTGCGCTGCAACAAGGAGAGGCCGAGGCCGGCCAGGAGGGGGGGCGCTGAGGGACTGAACGGGCCTTGTTTATCCAGGTCCCCCTGGGAAGTCCGGACCCCGCCGTGAATAGGAGCCAGTAAGCAGCAGTGAGACTGGGAGGGGGGGGGGGGCCGGGTCATTGAAATTCAGCGCAGGCTTGCATCAAGACGAACCATCCTCACCCGCAGCAACAGAGGAGGGGGGGGGGTCTGGGGTTCAGACACATCAGAGAGCTGGAAGCATTAGGGGTGCCACAAAATATCCATACACTGAAATATCCCCTTATTTCATGTTGAGATATCATATCGATATTAGAAAATGCTGTATCAATATTTTTTATTAACAAACTCTCAAGACTTTGTAAGACAACGGTGAGAACTGGCGAGATTTCGTTGTTCTCTCGGTTCTTCTCGGTCCAGCATGTAGGAAAGTCCCTGCGTCAGCGCTGATATCTACGTGCACCTGCAGGCTCAGGTTAAACGTTACACATCGTAAAACGTCCAGGTTTTCAGAGACCACCCAGCTGTTTGAGATTATAATGCACTGACCGAAATGTTTATATTTCTATGCTCCTTTAAAGGAATAGTACACCCACAGAATGATGGGCCTTCATCTTCTCCTCATCCTCATGCTGAGCAAGACTCTGGAGCACTTTTTTAATGTCTCAAATGCAGCCGGAGATCCGGGGTTTTGTTTTCCCCAACTTTCATATAATGGAGTTCAGTGGGGTCCGAGCCAAAAAGGTCCATAAAAGTCCACAAAAACTTGTCAATATTCCTCCATACTGCTCGTCCAATGTGATCCACGTGTCCTGAGTGGGTAGCGTCCAGAATTTACTGGAAACCATCATTTACTAGATTTTTATAGACTAAACAGTAGAACATGTGTATGCCGCAAAGTGCATCCATGAGAGTTCACAAAACGACGGAAGCCGCGGCGTTCAGAGCCTACTCTGCCGATAATACAAGCGTAGAAGAAGAAATTTGCTGTTTTCATTGTGCTAAGAGCGACAGAGCTGCAGACAAACAGAAGAGGGGTGGATACTGATTTAAAACAAAGAAAGACAGAAGAAGGAGAAGGCGCGATCCCGTCTGCCGCGGCTTCTGTAGCGTCGTGAACTCTCATGGACGCGCTTCACAGTACAGAGGAATATTGACAAGTTTCCGTGGACTTTTGTGGACCCTTTTGGTTCAGTCTAGGGCTGCACGATTCATGGTAAAAATGTGAATCTTGATTTTTTTGCTTAAAATTAAGATCACGATTCTCTAAAACGATTTTTTTTCCCCAAAAGTATTTATTGCACAAATAAACTTTAACAAAACAAACAAAACAACCTATTCAAAAGGTAATTCAAAATAAAGCATGTGTTTGCACAAGAGCTTTGTTGGAGCATTTCTTTGGCAGATGCATAGTTGTAGTTCTTTAACATTGGTTAGGGGTGGGGAGGCAACGGCAGTGTTGCATTTGAGGGCGCTTGAAAAAATCTGGGAAAAATGGAAACTTATTTGTGATAAGCTCATGATTAAAAATGTTTCAGAATTGTTGTGGGTAGAATTGAGATTGCATGTATGTGTGAATTGAGATCACGATCTTTTAACGATTAATTGTGCAGCCCTAGTTCAGTCGCCGCTGAACTCCGTTATATTAAAAAAGTGCTCCAGAGTCTTGCTCAGCATGAGGATGAGGAGGAGATGAAGGACCATCATTCTGTGGGGGAACGATTCTTTTAAGAACCACTGTGCACTTTTTTCACTGTTTTGCTCATCTCATATGAACCGATGTCACTTCTGAGCAGCTGACTGATAATATTTTGTAAGTCATTTCACGTGGAGTCACTTTGCTCCGTAGATCGGGAATGTCTTCAGGGACACATGATGTGGTGTATTGCAGATTAAATTCATTGCAATATATCGATTATTGCAGAATCGCTGTATCGTGATATTATTGTTATCGTGATAGTATCGTATCACGAGGCACCTAGTGATTCCCAGCCCCAGGAAACATTACTCATCATCATCTTCATCATCATCATCATTGCTGCAGTAAAAGTTTAGAGAGAAGCTCTCAGAGTTTCCTTTGTCCTCGGTGAGGTGGAGCCGTTTAAGGCCGGCCTCTCTCTCCAGCTTTCATGTTCCTGGTCTCCCCAGCCCCTGATGAGGATCCTTAAATAGGCTGCCACAGGTGCTGGGGGCCGGCTGGGTGAAAGGGGAGGGGAGGGGTGGGGGGGGGCTGGATAGGAGCAGGGCCGCAGGAAGCCTCTTGTTTTCACAGAGATAAAGGGCTTTCAGGTTGCATCCTGGGCCGTAATCTCTCACACACTTCCTGGTTTTGTTTGACGGTGAGGTAAGAGAAAACGACAAACTAACCTTCGCCCCGAGAGGCTGATCGATAGCCTCTGATGAGACAGGATGTGTGTGTGATGTTGGCCAATCCCAGCAGCACAAAGTGCAGCTTGCGTTCATTAATGGCCCTTGATCGGCGTGATTTATGGCTTCATTTATTCTGAGTGCTGCTTCATTACGGCTGATGATTGTAAAGGTGTGCATGTGAATTCTTCTCTGACCTCCTCGTCTGCTTTTAGAGCATAATTAACATTGTTCTGTGCACTTACATCCTAATCAGGAGACAGATAAGGCTCTTTCCTTCACATTCAGGCTCCTTCTTCTGAAGCAGTCACTTACAGCTGGCCTTGTCTTTAAAAACATGGCTTTTACTCCACATTTGCATGAAAGCGGTTATTGAAAAGTCTGCAGAGAGGAGGAGATGAGGGAACATCCACCTGGTGTGTCTCCTCACATTTCCTCTCTCTTCTGAACATGTCCTTCTTGGGAAGGCCAGTATTTGACCGTGAGCCACACCCTGTTCTCCTGCCAGAGGAAACTTTCAATCTCTTACCCCCCCCTCCTCCTCCTCCTCCTCCTCCCCCTCCTGCTCCTCTCGCTCTGGCTGCAGCGCTGCTCTCAGACTTTTGTCAGGTGTTATTTATGAGCCTGTAGAGCTGAGCTGCTGCATGCCTACAGCACCTGCTGGTGCTGGAGAGTCCGAGCCAAGGCAGCTGCCCCAGAGACAAATGAGAAGGGGCAGAATGCACGGGGACCCGGGAGAGTTCAAAACTTTGACAAGACACAAAGAGCTGGGAGGACACGGCTGGGAAGGGTGGAAGTCGGTGGCTGGACATCTGCGTGTGAATGACAGAGCAGAAACGAGCCAGGCCGGTAAAATGCTGACCCGTAGGTGAGGGTTCTGGGACCACGGTGGCAGGTAAGGGGGGGTTCAGCAACACCTGGCTACATTGGAGAGGACTGGGTTAAATCAGTTCTGTCAAGGGATGCACAGAATAATCACCCCCTTATCAGTATCGGCCTATATCGGCCTATATAGGATGAGTTTCTTTCTTTCAACCTGGATCTTATTTCTAGGAGTTTATACGTGAATTTACTCACCGGTAAAGTTTCTGCATCACTTTCAGTCCTGCAGAAGATATTATGTTGAGGCGCCCTTCAGTAAACATCCAGTAAAATGGCAGAGACGGAGCAGCCGCAATATAAGACATTATCTGCAGTAAAACCTTGATTTCATCAATACTTTAAGTAGAATGAACAAATGAATAACTACTACTGTCCTGTGAGTTCAGAGTTTCGTAACTGTGTTTTTGTTGTCTGGGTAGCAGCTGCTTTTCCCAGCTGTACTACGGAAGCGGACATCGTGAACGCGCGGCCACAAAAAGTGTGTATGACACCCTGATAACTAACGGAAAGCTTAATCTGGACTCACAGGACAACAGTATTCGTTTGTTTGTTCATTCTAATTAAAGTATTGGTGAAAATCAATGTGTTTTACTGCAGATAATGTCTTATAGAAGCTGCCCCGTCGCCACCATGATACTGCAGGAACACCGAAGGGCGACTCAGCGTTATATCTTCCGAAGGACTTAAAGTGATGCAGAAACTTTACCGGTGAGTAAATGCACGTATAAACTCCTAGAAATAAGGTCCAGGTTGAAAAAAAAGGAAGTTATCCTTTAAAAATGAGTATCGGACATCGTCCACCCCACCGATATCTGATATTTAAACGATCAGCCCGCTGTTTCTAAACTCTAACAGCAAACTCCTTCTTCAGAAACTTCTTTTTTACAGACTTTAAAACTTCTAAAGACTAGGGGTTGGAAAAAATATCGATACACTGAAATATCGCGATATCTTCATATGCTGATATTGACATTTAAAAATGCGGTTTCGATCTATTTCACTAATAAAATCTTGCAAGAATTCACAAAATATTGTGAGATTTTGTAACAGAACAATGAAATCTCGCAAGATTTTGTCAGTAAAGTAGATCGATACGGCATTTTTTAATATTGATTTGATATTGGCATATGAAAATATCACGATATTTCAGTATTGCAGACATTTTTTCCCACCCCTACTTTTTAAAGCGTTGACAGCGGATAACAAAACTGCTATTTGCAATGACTGCTCATTTTGTTCAGCTTTAATGTCGGTATCGATATCAGTTATCGGACACGATTTTTAAATATTTGCATATCGGATATCTGCCAAAATTCCAATATCATGCAGCCGTAGTTCTGTCTTCTTTGATGTCCTGCTGCTGCTTAGGACAGAAAGACCATGTCTGCAGAACGGATGCTTTCATAAGTCATTAGAAACGCTCAGCAGGGAGAAACATGCTGGATCTAACAGCAGAGGGGTATTCAGATTAACCCCGCGTGGTCAAGGGTGTATGGGTAGGAAAGGTATGAACATGTCCCTACCAATGTCCAACAAGACATCCAACAAGACCTGTGTTGTCCATTTCTGTCACACAAACAGCTGTGATGTCTGAGCTCTGGAACTGAAACACGACTCTTGCTTTGGTTTCTTGCTAACATGATTGTTCCTGGTGTGTTTCCTCTGTCACAATGCTGCCAGCTGGTACCAGACAGCAGCATGACGGAGGCTGTGTCTTCTGTCAGGATTCCAGGAGCAAGGACGAGCCAGGTGGACATAAAGAGTTATTATCTAGTGAGTCAATGTTCAGGTTTAAGTCATAAAATGATTGTCTCAACAGCTTTCAGTCATCAATAATTGGAATCGTAAGAGTGACTCAGCCAAAAAGGCCCGCATCAATGAGTCTCTCTGTCAGTGGCAGGATCAAAGATGCAGTCAGAGAGGAGAGGAGGTGCTGGGGCAGGAGGAGAGGCTGGAGGAGAGAGACAAGGAGAGACAGGAGGAGAGGCAGGAGGAGAAACAGGAGGAGAGACAGGAGGAGAGGCAGGAAGAGAGAGACGAGAAGAAACAGGAGGAGAGGCTGGAAGATGGAGACGAGAAGAAACAGGAGGAGAGGCTGGAGGAGAAAGACAAGGAGAGACAGGAGGAGAGGCTGGAGGAGAGAGACGAGGAGAGACAGGAGGAGAGGCAGGAGGAGAAACAGGAGGAGAGACAGGAGGAGAGGCAGGAAGAGAGAGACGAGAAGAAACAGGAGGAGAGGCTGGAAGATGGAGACGAGAAGAAACAGGAGGAGAGGCTGGAGGAGAGAGACAAGGAGAGACAGGCGGAGAGGCTGGAGGAGAGGCTGGAAGAGAAACAGAAGGAGAGGCAGGAGGAGAAAGACAAGGAGAGACAGGAGGAGAAACAGGAGGAGAAAACAGAAGGAGAGGCTCGAGGAGAGGTGGAAGAGAAACAGGAGGAGAAGCAGGAGGAGAAGCAGGAGGAGAGGCAGGAGGAGAGGCTGGAGAAGCAGAAGGAGAGGCAGGAGGAGAAAGACAAGGAGAGACAGGAGGAGAGACAGGAGGAGAAACAGGAGGAGAAAACAGAAGGAGAGGCTCGAGGAGAGGCTGGAAGAGAAACAGGAGGAGAAGCAGGAGGAGAGGCAGGAGGAGAGGCTGGAGAAGCAGAGGGAGAGGCAGGAGGAGAGAGACGAGGAGAGACAGGAGGAGAAACAGGAGGAGAGGCTGGAAGAGAAACAGGAGGAGAAACAGGAGGAGAGGCTGGAAGAGAAACAGGAGGAGAAGCGGGAGGAGAGGCTGGAGGAGAAACAGGAGGAGAAGCAGGAGGAGAGGCAGGAGGAGAGAGACGAGGAGAGACAGGAGGAGAAACAGGAGGAGAGGCAGGAGGAGAAACAGGAGGAGAGGCAGGAGGAGAGGCTGGAAGAGAAACAGGAGGAGAAACAGGAGGAGAGGCTGGAAGAGAAACAGGAGGAGAAGCAGGAAGAGAGGCTGGAAGAGAAACAGGAGGAGAAGCAGGAGGAGAGGCAGGAGGAGAGAGACGAGGAGAGACAGGAGGAGAAACAGGAGCAGAGGCAGGAGGAGAGGCTGGAAGAGAAACAGGAGGAGAAACAGCAGGAGAGGCAGAAGGAGAGGCTGGAAGAGAAACAGGAGGAGAAGCAGGAGGAGAGGCAGGACGAGAGGCTGGAGAAGCAGAAGGAGAGGCAGGAGGAGAGAGACGAGGAGAGGCAGGAGGAGAGGCAGGAGGAGAGGCTGGAAGAAAAGCTGGAGGAGAGACAGGAGGAGAGGCTGGAGGAGAGGCAGGAGGAGAGGCTGGAAGAAAAGCTGGAGGAGAGACAGGAGGAGAGAGACGAGGAGAGACAGGAGGAGAAACAGGAGGAGAGGCAGGAGGAGAGGCTGGAAGAAAAGCTGGAGGAGAGACAGGAGGAGAGGCTGGAGGAGAGGCAGGAGGAGAGGCTGGAGAAGCAGAAGGAGAGGCAGGAGGAGAGAGACGAGGAGAGACAGGAGGAGAAACAGGAGGAGAGGCTGGAGGACAGGCAGGAGGAGAGGCTGGAAGAAAAGCTGGAGGAGAGACAGGAGGAGAGGCTGGAGGAGAGGCAGGAGGAGAGGCTGGAAGAAAAGCTGGAGGAGAGACAGGAGGAGAAGGAGTAAAAAAAAAAGCTATTTCTGGTAAAGACCCTGAAAAAAGGATTTCAACGTTTCAGAAATAAAGGACCATGATGATGTCACAATGAAACGTTCCTGTAATGTCAGATTCTGTACAGCTGCAGTGAGTCATGATGATGATCATAGAGGTTGTGTTCATAGAAATGATGACAACAAGAACTTATGGACAAATGATGATGTCTCAACAGAAGGCATTGCGCACGCACGCATGCACACACACACACACACACACGCCCCCCCCCCCCCCCCCCACACACACACACCCCCCCACACACACACACACACACACACACCATCTACCTCCAAATGCCTTTTTTCATGTGTCTCATTGTAAATGTTTGGGTTAGGGGTGTATGATATAATCACCCCCCTATCTTTATTGGCCGGTAGGATGTTCTGTGGGACCAGAGTTTATACACACTCATTTGTGTAAATAACCAAATATCCTGTTTTTGGGTATTGTGTTTTTTTTCCTCAGGGAGAAGCAAATGCAGACGTCACGTACATAAGCTGTTAGTTTTGTTTGAACAACCGTCATTAAGTTTGACTTGTTCTACTTAACACAAGTTAAGGTATTTTTCTCATTTTGCACAAGGAATGAATATTACATCGTTTATTTTCAGGGACAAGAAACACTTCTGTTTATTTGTTTGATTATTTACATGAGTTAGAAAATAAATCCTTTATTTTTATTTTGGCCAAAATAAAACCAATATGGTGCTTCAACTAGTTTGGACCATGTGGTACCAGTGGTTGGATGTGGGCCCTACAGAAAAAGTTTGGGAACCACTGGTTTAGTGGTTGAAGTTAAATAGCACGATTTTTTTGTTATTTTGGCCAAAATAAAAATAAAGCCGATTTATTTTCAAACTCTGTGAATAATCAAACAAATAATACTGAAGTGTTTCTTGTCCCTAGAATAGAGTATTTCCTCTTGTTGAGACTTCATAACAGGATAATAACAGGATATTGCAAATAAATGTCTATTTGGGATGCACGATATAATCGGCCCCCTATTCAGTATCGGCCTATATAGCCTTAAAACTTAAAACTGAGTATCGTCCACCCCACCGATATTTAACTAATCAGCCCGCTGTTTCTAAAGTCTAAAAAAAACCCTCTTCTTCAAAAACTTCTTTTTTCAGATTTTAAAACTTCTAAAGACTAGGGGTGGAAAAAAATATCAATACACTGAAATATCGCAATATCTTCATATGCTGATATTATATTGACATTTAAAAACATGGTATCAATTTATTTTACTAATGAAATCTCACGATATTTCATCATTCTGTTACAAAATCTCGGGAGAATTCACAAAACATTTGTGATATTTTCATATGCTAATATCATATTGACATTCAAAAACGAGGTATCCATCTATTTTACGAACAAAATCTTGTGAGAATTCATGAAATATTGTCAGTTTGTAACAGAGCAATGAAATCTCACGAGATGTTGTAAGTAAAATAGATCGATACCGCATTTTTAAATACAGATTTAATATCCGCATATGAAAATATCACCCACCCATATCTTTCAAAGCATCGGAAACGGATAACAAAACTGCTATTTGCAATGACTTCTTATTTTTTTCAGCTTTATTATCGGTATCAATATTGTTTATCGGCCACGAGTTTTAAAATATCGGCACATCGGATATCGGCCAAAATTCCAATATCGTGCATCCCTAATATCTATCCAACTCATAGTTCCGGGGCCTCGGTGGGCCACATTCATGCACCTGCTTCGGGGATGTTTATCCAGGCTGACATTCAGCATCGCAGACTTCTTCTGACTAACTCACTGGATGACTAAAGGTTTTCCGTCTCAGGACAATGCTAGCTTGGTAAGTTGGGGACAGAGCAGTGGATCTGTTAGTCACGGGGGCCCTGGGGACATCACAGCAAGGCTGCACGACTGGAATCAGAATGTGAATATGAATGTGCGGCCCCTCAGGAGGGCCATTATCAGTTCTGTGTGCTATGGAGAGGAAAATCAATACGGCCATCATAAGAGGCTGGCAGAGAGCCCGCCACGCTGCATTCAGAGCACATACATGACTCTCTGTCTGATGTCATCCCGCTCCATCCTTGCAGACACCAACACTGTGGGACCACAACAAGGTCAAGCTCGTCTGAAGGCAGGAGACATCCCACATCCACGTAAGAACGTTTCAGAAAAGAGACATGAAGTCACAGTCGGGTGGTCCGAGGCTGAAGCGCCGCTCAGGGTTTCCCCACAAACACAAGCCCCTCGCTGGGCCCGCCTCCTGCTATTGTGTCAGTCCAGTCTTTTTCATTAACCGCTCCACTGAGGAGGGAGGGGTGGATGGGCAGGAGGGGAGAGAAGGAGGTGGTGGTGATGATGATGTGGGGATGAGGAGGGGCCACCAGAACACACCATTACAAACACACATCAGGACAGTGTTTAAACATAATCTAGAGAATACCCCCCCCCCCAAACACACACCTGGGGAGACGAGGCCTGGAAGAGGAGCTGCAGGGGGGGTTATTAAAAGCTAAGACAGTTTGGCTTCCACCTGATCAGTGAGACGGAGGTTTGCTGGGACTTCACCTAGAGCTTCAATTTGATCTTGATTTTAATTTTAGTGTCAAACGATCTCCAAACTCATATAATCAAGTTGAATTTTTTTGGGGGGGGGCATTTTTCTTTACACAATTTCTGAAAGTTATCCTTAAGTTCTGGTTAGTTTCAGTGGCGTCGACCCAGGCGATTTGTTGGGTGTAATGAACAAAAATGTTAGATGTGGAATGTTCTAGCATTGCTCTAAAGCTTAGCAAAGGTTATTTTGAGATATTTTTAAAACCATTTTTTTCTGCAAATATAGAGAAACTGCAGAACAGCTGGAAACATTGTTTATTTTGGAAACGTGTTTTTCTACGTTTTTCACATTTATCTAATGTTCAAAGTAGATTATTTTATTCATTTCATGTTTTATACACTGCAAAGCAGCTATACAAGTACACATTTGTAGCCAATAGTTATTTTCAGTTTGAACATTTTGTAGAGGTACACGATATTGGAATTTTGGCCGATATCCGATATGCCGATATTTTAAAACTCATGTGGTCGATAACCAATATCGATACCGATATTAAAGCTGAAAAAATAAGCAGTCATTGCAAATAGCAGTTTTGTTATCCATTTCTGATGCTTTGAAAAAATATTGTTGGGAAAAAATGTCAATACACTAAAAAATTGTGATATTTTCATATGCCGATATCAAATTGGTATTTAAAAATGCGGTATCGATCTATTTTACTGACAAAATCTCATGAGATTTAATCGTTCTGTTACAAAGTTTCACAATATTTCTCAAATTCTCGCAAGATTTCGGTAGTGAAATCGATACCGTGTTTTTAAATGTCAATATATGAGCATCTGAAAATATCACAAAAGTTTTGTGAATTCTCACGAGCTTTCATAAAAAATGATGAAATATTGTGAGATGTTCATTAGTAAAATATATTGATACCACGTTTTTACATGTCAATATAATATCAGCATATGAAGATATCGCGATATTTCAGTGTATCGATATTTTTTCCCACCCCTAGTCTTTGGAAGTTTTAAAGTCTGTAAAAAAGAAGTTTTTGAAGAAGTTTGGTTTTTGTTTTGTTTTTTAGATTCTAGAAACAGCAGGCTGATTGGTTAAATATCGGTTAAATATCGGTGGGGTGGCCAATGTCCGATACTCAGTTTTAAGGCTGATATAGGTCAATACTGATAGGGGCTGATTATATTGTGCATCCCTAACAATTTGAATAAATTATCAATGAAATGTTGTTAGAACAGACCTGACTTCAATGCAATGCTTTGAGGGGTCACATCATCATCATCATCATCATCATCATGTGTCTCAGCCCATGCAGGGTGATTCCATCGCAGCGCGCACACACACACACACGCGTGCGCTGTAATGTTGGTGTTTAGTGTGACTCAGGCAGAAAGATACATTTCCGAGACAAAACTGTGAAACAGAGCGCTGCGACGTGGCCCTGGAGAGCCGGAGGGCCGTGTGAGAGAGGGATTTAAAAAATTCTGCAAGCGTTCCGCGGATTCCTCCCTCACAGGGACCTTTGCAGAAAAGAATGGGTCATATGCAAATGGCATGCCCAGTATGGAGGAGAAGTTTCCCACAAGCCAAGTGTGAAAAGGGCTCTCCCTCCCCATGCCGGGGCCCTGAATGGCCCTTTTCTTCTGTGTATGAGGTAGAGCGGGCCAACTGCAAAGGTAACTAGGCTCCTTCTCCTCAGGCTTTCTCACCAAGCCCCCCCCACCACCACCACCACCACACAATGCTGGGTTTAGGCATTCAGTCACACAAACCCCAATAAAGCCCATCCAAGAGCAGTTAGGGGGCTCCTGAGGCTGACTCCAGGTTAGACGCCTTTTTTAGGCTAATGCTCTCTGGCTAATCATTAAGCTGGCTGAGGTCACGCACCACGGTTTTAAAGGGATAGTACACCCACAGAATGATGGGCCTTCATCTTCTCCTCATCCTCATGCTGAGCAAGACTCTGGAGCACTTTTTTAATATGTCAGAAGCAGCCAGAGATCCGGGGGGGGGGGCTGTCGTGAACTCTCATGGACGCTCTTTGCAGCAGCTACATGATCTAAAAATCTACTACATGATGTGGTTTCCAGTAAATGGTGGACGCTACCCACTCAGGACATGTGGATTACTTGGACGAACAGTTTGGAGGAATATTGACACGTTTTTGTGGACTTTTATGAACCCGACTTTTATCTCCGGCTGCATTTGAGATATTAAAAAGTGCTCCAGAGTCTTGCTCAGATGAGGATGAGGAGAAGATGAAGGACCATTATTCTGTGGGTGTACTATCCCTTTAATTCTGCTGGATGTTGGATATCGCTCCGATATCTTTTATCATGGAGGTGAGAGAGACAGCCGCCTTACATCTGCCAGCCATCCCACCTGTTGCCCCCCCCCACCCCCCCCGTGCCTCTCGCTGGTCCACAAGAAGAGGGAGGGGGTAGCAGAGAAAGACCCACCCCCCTTATTGAACGGACTTAAACACAAACACAATTGGACATGCTGGAAGCCTAACAATGGCTCTGGAGGGGGGAAAGTGAAGTCATCCTCTAAGAACGCATGGGTGCCTAGGTCAGGGGGCAACAGCAGCACCCCAGCCACCGTGCCTTTATCCCCACCTCCACCCACCACCTCCAAAATAAAGGATCCGGAGGTGAGGGGGGGGGCAGCTACTCTGTTGTGCTTCCTGATGGTTTTAGGGTCTGCTTTAAAATCCTTCCTCTAACGTGAAAGCAGCCTCTGTCCTGTTTCAGCGTTAAAGGGCCACGCCGCAACATTTCTGGCCCAAATCTCATCATTGGTGTATTACGGCCTCGCCTAATCCTCGCCACTAAGAATTTCACATTTGTTTACGGGTCATTGACATGACGTGCATATTTTTGTGTCCGAGTGTTTCATTGCTTTTTTAAAATAATCTGATAAATCTATTGCATGCATCTAAAAATGTTCTAGTTTCATACAATTTCAGCACATTCCAATAATGTCAGGGATGCGCGATATAATCAGCCCCCTATCTGTATCGGCCTATATCAGCCTTAAAACTGAGTATCGGACAACAGCCACCCCACCGATATTTAACCGATATTTAACCGATCAGCCCACTGTTTCTAAATCCGGGGCGGGGAACCTCGGTCCTCATCCTGCAGGTCTTCCACGTGTCCTCGCTCCTGCATATCTGATTCAGATCAATGAGTCTCTGTGGAAACCTGATTGGCTGTTAGATCCATTTGATTTGAATCAGGTGTGCTGGAGTGGGGAGACATGGAAAGCCTGCAGGGACGCCGGCCGTGAGGACCAGGGTTCCCCACTGCTGTTCTAAAGTCTAAAATAACAAAACTTCTTCTTCAAAAATGTCTTTTTTTTTTTTTTTTTTTTTTTTTTTACATATTTTTAAACTTCTAAAGACTAGGGGTGGGAAAAATATACACTGAAAAATCGCAATATCTTCATATGCTGATATTATAGTGACATTCAAAAACGCGTTATCGATCTATTTTACTAATGAAATCTCGTGATAATTCACTAAATTTTGTAAGATTTGGTAACAGAACAATGAAAATTCACGAGATTTTATCAGTAAAATAGGTCGATACTGCATTTATAAATATCGATTTATTATTGCATATAAAAATATCACAATATTTCTGTGTATCGACATCTTTCCCACTCCTATTTTTCAAAGTGTCGGAAATGGTTAACAAAACTGCTATTTGCAAGACTGCTTATTATTTTTCAGCTTTAATATCGGTATCGATATTGGTTATTGGCCACATGATTTTTAAAATATTGGTATATTGGAGATCGGTCAAAATTCCAATATCGTGCATCCCCAGTAACTACTACAGTTTTTTATTTGGCCTATACACACTCACGCTGATGATGTCACACAGTGTGCAGTACTTATGAAATCAGGAACGTCTTCACCTGAGTAAATGCTGCTCTCAGCATTGAATGACATGTTTTTATCAACTTTTTTAAACAACAGTTGTTGCAACAGCCTTTCAAAAGTTGTACTGTTATTTATGACTGGATGAGTTGCAATGTAGCCTCCCCCACAAGGTGGCACTAATTTGTCAGAGTTCAACAAACAAGCGGAAGAAGACACTCAGCTAGCTGCTAGCCTGTAGCTAACGTTGTAAAGAATTATTAAAACGAAATAATGAAGACAAAAATGGTCCCAAACCGCAACTAAAGAGGCAAAAATCCACTCCAACTTATTAAATATGGATTAGTGAGTAGAAATAAAGCAGAGCTGAGAAGATGGATGGAGCACCAGCTAACGTTAATGCTAACGCTAATGCTAACAAAAGCCCTGAAGCATCTGCAGCGTCATCTAGAAACAAACTTCTAACACTCGATGGAAAGAATTTTTAAGAAAAAAAGAGAGAAAATCAGCTGTTGATGCAGAAAATGTCTGTTATGTTTGGAAGTTCTTTAAAAAAAATCTAAGAAAAGTTTAAATAAAAAAAATTGTTCAATGAAATGTTGTGCTTTAATGGTATCACTTTTTTAAATCAGTTTCCATCAGTTTTTTCTGTTGTTCCTCTTTTTGTAGTAAAATGTTGTAGATTTTGTGTTTATAGCCTAATTCTGATTTGTTCTTGTAGGAGTCTGATTTTATTCCATGAATTATACGTGTGATATAAATGTGTTTGTGACCATCTCAGAATATATTTTATATGATGTTATTCATGTTTATCAGCCACATTTTACAGGTTCAGTCTGTTAAAGGCAGCTGGATTTGCTTTAGTTAATAAATAAATAAACCTAAAATGATCATTACACTGATACAGAGTTAAATATGAACCTGGACCCGTTTGGACTGGAAACTGGACCCATCATGAAAAAAGTTGAGAACCGCTGCTCTTTATGTTCTAATGTTAATTATGTTGCGTTTAAAGGGCTCTAATAATCTGGACTGGATGTTGAGATGGAAGAATGCCTCAAAACAGACACCAGCTTCCTCAAGCCCCCCACCAAAGATCTGAAAAAAGGGAGAACACCCTGCCAAGATGGACAAACATCCCAGCACCACAGCCCTGTGGATCTTTTGCAAAGAATGTTAAGGCAGACCACATTCCTCTATTCCCAAATCACTGTTTTAAATTACGGTCACGGGGGGGGGGGTGCACCTGTCGTCCTACAGGCTGTTAACACCTCTCTGTTTACGGCATCCCACCTTGATCTCAGCAAACCAGGATCCCCAGAACCTCCGGAGCTCAAACGAACGGGGTGCATATCAGAGGCGGAGCTGTGGGGGTGGCTTCAGGGGGGGGGTCACTGGCCACTCCCATGCTTTAACTTAAAAGAAGTCATAATAATAATTGGGGGATGCTCAAGCAGTTACAGAGACCCCCAGCTGCTTCCAAACCACTTTTTTGGAAATAACAATTTAAACAAACAAAAAAACAAAACTGTCCAACACAAATAACAGCACCTTTCCCATCAACACCTGTCAATAGAAGCAGACGTCTGATTGGACGTTACAGAAACACCTGATTGCAGCGATTGGCTCAAAGTGCTGCTCAACGACGTTTTAGCTTCGGAGCTCCATCATGCTGGTTTACTTGCTTTATTTTTTCTGTGTTTGTTTTTAATATTTCTGTTTAACCACAATTCAAAATCAACGTCATGATTTCCATCAAATTTTTATTTATTAATACTTTTGTCCATTTCAACTTATTTCACTGGCAGATTTTTTTTTTTTTTTTTTTTTTTGCTTCTTGAATTTGAGAGTATGGATTTTTTTTAGAATGAATGTAATATATATATATATATATATATGTGTGTGTGTATATATATATCTATATATATTATACTATATATATATAACCCCCCCGACTGAACAATTTCTGGCTCCGCCACTGGGTGCATTTAAACACAACATGGAGCAACAAGTTCTTGTAGCGAACTTAAAACCTCCCGACTTCACCTTTCTGAGGCCGGAGAGAAGAAAAGAAAAGCGGATGATGAGATGTTTGGAGCTGCAGAGGAATCTGACTGCTTCCAGATCAGACTTTTTCTGTCTGTGTTGTTATTATGGAGATGAATAGTGATGATGAGGAAGGTGAACATCCTGTAAAGAACTAAGACACTCCTCTCCTCCCACTAGGCGGAGAAAGCCTGCGCTCCACACCCTGCGAGCAGAACCGTTATCTGAGGTGTGTCCGCACCTTTGGACTCACGAGACTCTTTAAAAACACCCAAAATAAAAAGCAGTGAAATAATAAAAGAAAGAATATAAAGAAAAGAAAGAAAGAAAGAAAGAAAGCGTGTCTCTTCTCCAAATCATCCCTGAGACTATCCACAGCAACGCAGCACCACGCGCTGCATTCTTCCACCCACGGACAGCCACCGCTGTCCCGCGGCTGTCCGGCCAGCTGGACCCGAACGGAACCGCGAGACGCGGCTCGTAAACGACCCGCTCTCATCAGCACGCGCCCGTCAAAGCAAAACCGAACCCAGAAAGTCCCGCACGTGCCGCCTTAACGGAAACAAGTGTGGTCACAAAGTATTTCTGAGGCTCCGGAGAGTCCCGGACCGGATCACAGGAGCTTCCGCGTGACCGTGACACGGATCCTCGGAGTGGGCTCGTGTCCACGGCCACGCTGAAGGAAGACCGGGCACCGGACAGAGAGAAAGGCCGGTGTCAGGAGGGGGGCTCGGTCCCCGTCCGCAGCCCTGAACAGAACCAGGATCCCCGGCGCGCGACGGGAGGGGATCCGCTGTCCTTATATGGCGCGCGCTCACCCTGCTCGCACAAGCAGCGCGTGAGATACTCCTCGCTCTCCGGAACCCCGGGTACCCCCCATCCAGGTCCGGTAGACCTACTTCACTCAGTCACCAAAACCCGAGAACAGTCCCGAACCCGTGACCCGTCCAGGCTCCGAACTCTCCCCCCGAAACAAACAACAACAAAACCACAAACAAACAAACAAAATAACGGAGAGCCGGAGCCGGAGCGGACCACATCACGGTTCCCTGTCCGAACCGACCACAGAACCAAGCGATCTGCCAGCGACGTCCCCGAACCCGAGCCCGGGTCATTCTCACGGTCCCGGTCCCGGACCCGGACCCGGACCCGCGATCAGGTGCCCCGTTTTCTCCCACGAACAGGTCCGAGTCCTGTTCCCGGGCTTCAAAAACTGGACGGAACCGAGCTAAATAAAGGTATGTGCGCGTGTGAGCGTGTAACAGGTCCGCGCGAGGGCTCCCGTCAGCGTGGGGCGCGTGTAACGGTGCGGCAGCGCGAGACGCGACCCAGGTATAACGGTCCACGCTGAGGCTGGAATACGGCGCTCCGCTGCTCCGCTCCACTTTCTGTCACTCAGGAAAAAAAGAAAAAGAAACACACACACACATACACACACACTTCCACGCTGCTCAACTTTCCCACGACACGAGCCGAGCTCCGAGCAGCCTCCGGAGCGGGGCTCGGCGGCGGGACGGCTTCCACTCACCGCTGGTCCTCCTCGGGTTCGCCTGCTTTCTCCGCTTACACCTGGGGCCATCCGCCATGATCCTTTCGTTGTGTCTAAATGCTGCCGGAGAGTCACCTCCTCTCTCACCCCCCCCCCCCCCCCCCCCTTCCTCCTCCTCCTCCTCCTCCTCCCTTCACCTCCCCCTTCTCCGCACCTGGTTTACGACAAGCTTTACGACATCACCTTCCCACCTCCCCAGTCCGCCCCAGTCCGGACTGGGACGCGTGCTTGTGGGTCTCTTATTATCTGCTTCTAACAAGCTGGAAACGACTCAGAAGCAAAAGGAACGTTTTGAAGTTGAATTTTTAATTTAATAATACTTTCTGGTCAATAAAAACGCAAAATCTGTCTAATTTTCGTCGTGAAGCAGCGAACAACCTGTTGGGTCTGAATGTGAAGCTCAGCAAGAACACACTGGCGAGACACAGCAGGCAAAGGGTCAAAAACGTAACTGGTATCACCATGACACTTTCCTGGTTTATTCCTCACATCAGGGATATCATTTTTTGTATTGCAAGTTTTCTGAAATTTTATGTTTAAATATGCAAATTAGGGGTTATACAGCCAAAAATGAGCTAATTTGCATAGATTTCGAGGAAAAACATCCAAACACAGGATTAAACCAGGTTCAAAGTTCCCTTTGAATTTTGTTCACATATTAAAGTCAAACGTTTTAACAGAGGGGATTCTGGATATCTCCATAGATCTTTTCACAATTTAGAATATACTGTCAACATCCAGAAAAAACTCATTCTATGGCATATTTTTTGGATGAAATGTTCTATAAATCAGGCTGTAAATGAGATATAAAAAAATCCTTCTATAAAAACTTTTTTTAAAGGTGCCATGACATCAAATTTCACTTTTCTGGGGTTTTGGGTGTATAATATGATCTGCTGTGCACTGATGAGGCCATGTGAATGTCCAGAGTGAGAATCAAAGTTCCTGTTTATGGTCTGTCAGCTTTGTCTCTCTGCTCAGAAACAGTTGAATCAGACAGCAGGTTATCATTCTCAGTAGTTCTATCATTCTACGTAGTTCCATCATTCTACGTAGTTCTATCATTCTACGTAGTTCCATCATTCTACGTAGTTCCATCATTCTACGTAGTTCTATCATTCTACGTAGTTCCATCATTCTACGTAGTTCCATCATTCTACGTAGTTCTATCATTCTACGTAGTTCCATCATTCTACGTAGTTCTATCATTCTACGTAGTTCTATCATTCTACGTAGTTCCATCATTCTACGTAGTTCCATCATTCTACGTAGTTCTATCATTCTACGTAGTTCCATCATTCTACGTAGTTCTATCATTCTACGTAGTTCTATCATTCTACGTAGTTCCATCATTCTACGTAGTTCCATCATTCTACATAGTTCTATCATTCTACGTAGTTCCATCATTCTACGTAGTTCTATCATTCTACGTAATTTAATTGCTCCAATAAGAGCACACTATCAAGTAAACAGCGCCCCCCTCTCTCTCTCTCTCTCTCCTAACGGTCTATGCACCGTCCGCTCCCCCCTCCCCTCCCTGTCTGATTCAGCTTCGTGTATGGAGCTAGTAGTAACTTCTGTGCAGTCAGGTCTGGATTTTCAAACAAATGGATTTAAGAGCAAACTTCTGCAGCAACACTGAGGGAGGGGGCCACAACCTTGTCATTACCTGTAAGTTTATTTATTTTCTAAATGCTGTCTTGTCTGATAAACGTAGCTCACTGTCTGAAGTGCCCATGTTGCTAGCAGTTAGCCTTTAGCAAACTCCGACCACAGCTTGACCAAGATTCTCCAAATAAGGTCATAGCCAAATAAGGTGTAGCCAATCAAAATGAAGTCAACGTGGTCTCCGGGTAAAGCTCCATATCATCACCGGACCCAACTGTATTACTGAGGAAGTGAGGTCTGACGTTTCAAAACAATACTCCGCTGTAAAAAATGCCGTTTTTTTCTTTGGAGTATTTACATATAAAGTAATGCCAACAACATAAACTAGTTTTTAACTGCTATGTCATCACTCCTTTAAAAAGTCAAGGGCAAAACTTGAAAGTTTGGTTTCTGTAAGTGCTCATGAAGTGGAGTTTTTTTTTACCCGGAATAAGAGAAAACGGCAACTTTAGCTGCATCTTGATGGGATTTGGGTGCATCACACAAAGCATCATGATATAAACCCCTAAAATGTTAATTTTGGACTCTTTTTCTTTTAAACACTAGTCTGAAAGAAAACATGTTGAAGGAGGGGAAAAATGAAAATCTCAAAATTGACCAGGTGATGAAGAAATGGGGTTTTTGCCTGGAGTTCAAGTTAAAAAAAAAAAAAAAAAACAGTGAAATTGAGAAGAATCAGACTATAATCAAGTGAAATCATCTGTCCTGCAGGAACATAATCACACTTGGTAAGATTTCTTGAAACAAGAAAAAATAGAGAGACTAGACAGGGAGAAATATCTTTAAACAAGTTATAAAAACTCATTTCAAGTCCCTCATTTAGTGGAAAATCCCTAAAAACTAGTCCGTAATGCTTCTTTTGAGTGTCAGTCAGTCAGTCAGTCATTTTCTGTACCGCTTATCCAGTTCAGGGTCGCGGGGGTTGCTGGAGCCTATCCCAGCTATTATCAGGCGAGAGGCGGGGTTCACCCTGGACAGGTTGCCAGTCTGTCACAGGGCCTTCTTTTGAGTGTTTCTTTCTCATTTTAAAGTAAAAAAAAATCTTAAAACAACATGATTTTTTCCAAATCTGCTAAAAAGCCTTTCTTGTAAGCAGCATTTGTGGAGGAGCAGCACATCACCCACCAACCTCCAACCCCGATGAAGGTTCTTCTACCAAGGCTCAGATTGGTTTGGATGACCTGGGGCTTGAACTCCTGATCTTCTGAGTAGGAGACGACCTGCTCCACCACCCAGCCGCTGTTTCAGACTGTTAGATGTTCACCTCTGACATCACTTCTGGAAATCCTGCTTAGTTGTTCTTGTTTTAAGATCTTTTCTCTTAAAATGAGAAGCAGCAACACTAAAAATCAGCATCACCAGACCAGTTTGAAGTGTTTATCACTGAATAAGAAACTTGAAATGAGTTTTCAGCTTGTTTTAGGCAAGTTTTCACTTGTCTAACATCTAGATATTTGTTCTTATTAGCAGAAACTTGTGTGTCTGAACTGGTACAGGAGGTCTGAAAACAAGTTTTTACAGCTAAAATTAGGAGCGAAAGACACAAAGTGATCGGAAACATGGTCTTAGTGAGATCATTTACCTTAATATGCAAATAAAAGATCCAATTTACTAAGTAAGTCAGAAATAAAAGACATTTTTTCTCAAAAATAGATTAATTCTGTTCTGGTCAAGTATAATAGTCTCAAACTGAGATAGCAAAGACCGTTTTTGCTGAATATAAGAATCTCAGACTTGGTTAGACTGACTGTTTTTGCAGTGCACAACATCCTGTGTGTGTGTTAGAGAGGAAGAGGTCATGAGACTGTCATCACCGATTCAATCCTCCACCTAAAGAAAGACCCCGCTGTTCTCCTGAGCACAGCTCCCAGCAGCGGTGATGAAGAGGAGGAAGACATGCAAGCGTGATCAGCAGGTTCAGGCTGTGTCCAATCAGACCGAAACCTTCACACACACTCTGCTGATCACACACGCTGAGAACAACCCAGGATCACATGTCTGAGGTGAATTCCTGCGGATGTGATGATGAGGATGGAGCTAGGGCTGTGCCATAGACTGATATGATATTTACATGAGAGATATGATATTTACACATATCGTTATATTAGGTGTGCAAATTCTTATGCTTTATTTTTCGTAATGACCCGACTGCACCTCGACTGACTACAAAGGGGTCACCTGATTATTTAAGAAGGGTGGGAAAAAATATCGATACACTGAAATATCACAATATTTTCAAATGTTGATACCATATCTATATCTAAAAACGCGGTATCAATCTGTTTTAAGAATGAAATCGTTTTGTCATTAAATCTCATGAGATTTCACAAAATACGATGAGATTTTGTAACAGAACGATGAAATCTCGAGAGATTTTGTAAGTAAAATAGATTGATACTGCATTTTTAAATATTGATTTGATATCAGCAAACAAAAATGTCATGATATTTCAGTGTATCGCCATTTTTTCCTCCACTATTTTTCAAAGCATCAGAAACAGATAACAAAACTACTGTCTGAAATGATTTCCTTTATTTCAGCTTTAGTATCGGTATCAATATCATTTATCGGCCACATGAGTTTTAAAATATCGGCATATTGGATAACGGCCAAAAATCCAGTATCGTGCATCCCTGCTTTACGCTAAACATGTTTCAGTACTAAAAAACAAGTGTTTGATATGAAATTGAACTTTCAGACAAATTAGGGTAAAATACCGATATATATCGTATATCGTCATCTAAAAGAAATGTATTGTGATATGATATTTGGTCCATATTGTCCCGCTGATGGAGGGAGATGGAGGGATGACCTCGGTGATGGGACAGAAGCTGAACTCTACATGGATTTGGATTTTACTAGGACGTGATATTGTGTGTTATGGTTTATTATAGTTGCATGTTCAATAAGTGCTAAAATTCCTGATAAAGTGCTGCAAAAGTTTCAAGATTCAACGTATTATGGATGAATGAGGTAACTACGTACAGATGACTTCATCCTGTAACCTTCTCCAACTTAAGAAGACTTTTTATATTAAAGGTTCATTTCTTTGTTTTGAATTTTAGTTTAAAATAAAAAAAAGTCAAATTCAAGTTGATTCAATGTAAATAATAGAGATGCACGATATAGTCGGCCGCCTATCGATATCGGTTTATATTGGCTTTAAAACTTAGTATCGGACATCAGCCACCTCACCGATATTTAATCAATATTTAACTGATCAGCCCGCTGTTTCTAAAGTCTAGAAAAAAAATCTTCTTCTTCAAAAACTTCTTTTTTTACAGACTTTAAAACTTCTAAAGACTAGAGGTGGGAAAAAATATCGATATATTGAAATACATTTTCATATGTTGATATAACATTGACATTTAAAAACGCGGTATCGATCTGTTTTACAAATAAAATCTCGTGACATTTCATCGTTCTCTTACAAAATCTCGTGAGAATTCACACATTTTTTGCGATATTTTCATATGCTGATATCATATTGACATTTAAAAACAGGGGATCAATCTATTTCACTAATGAAATCTCGCGAGGATTCACGAAATACCGTGAGATTTTGTAACAGAACAATGAAATCTCATGAGACATTGAAAGTAAAATAGATCGATACCGCATTTTTAAATATCGATTTGATATCTGATAACAAACAAACGGATAGAAAAACTGCTATTTGCAATGACTGCTTATTTTTTTCAGCTTTAATATCAGTATCGATATCGGTTATCGGCCACATGAGTTTTTAAATATTGGCATATCGGATATGGGCCAAAATTCCAATATGGTGCATCCCCAGATTTTACAACAGGAATCGAGCCTGAAGCGGCTCCTCGTCCTCCGCAGGACGGTCAGCTGATCGCTCAGCTTGTGTGTGAGGGTGGCAGATCTCTGGGTGAATAAATCAGCAGAGCGGACCGGGCTCTCCGGGCTCTCCAGGCAGCCTGCCCAGACAGAGACTAATAGCTTTAGCATAAACAGCACTATCAAACTTGCTCCAGGTGGCCCCTCCCACCAGAGCTGGCTGCCGGACTCGGTGAGGGGAGGGTGCCCCGCTCCTTTCTTTCTGCAACTTTGCTAAAGAAAGAAAGAGGACCCACGGAAACGGTGCATCAGCAGAGATCAGCGATGAGACGGCGGGGGTCTGGAAAACTGGGATGTGAGACGATTATCAGGAAGTCATTTCTCACCAGCAAAGAATAACAATTAAGCCTGAGGATCTATGAGACGGCTAAATGTATGTCAGCTGACTTATCTCATCTCTAGCTGTGTCACCTTCTCTCCTCCCCCCTGAAAATGTCCTCTTTCCCTGCAGTGGTGTGTGTTATAAACGAAAGTGTGTGGATCACCAGTTGCTGGCTTGTGATGCCGTAAAGCAAAACTTGGCAGTCGTGATGCTCCAGGCTGGAACACGAAGCGGTTAAATGTGGTTTCTCAGCCTCAGGACTCTGCAGGGCAACAACGACCTACATGATGAACGTCAGTGTGCCATCAAAATGACACAGTTTCACGCTTGGAAACTCGTGTTTTAGAACATTAAAGTGCTGATGACACGACCGTAACTTCCAGTAACTTTGCCAAACATCAACACACCAAGACAAAATCAGCAGTTCTGTGCAGTTTACGTAAATATCCGATGTTAAAGAAACACAGCTAAGCGCTAATAGCTTTCACTAGCAAACCTATGTAGCCTCCGTGACGTGACGTCAGCGACATATGGAGTTGTGGTCCGCTCATTGATTTACACGTATAATCAAAGCTGTGGGAAACATGAAAGATGCTCCAGAACAGCTGGACTGGAACTGGTTTGTGTGGTGGATCATCAGCCAGTTCAGAAGAGTGATGATGATGAGGAATTTGGGGAAATCACATTTTACAAGCCAGAACCGGAGTAGACCTGTTGTCAGCTGTCTACAGTCCGTCTCCAGCTTCAGGTCCACTGGTTCAGATAAAAGCTGCGATGCCGACACACTGAGCGACTCAGAACTGGAAGCAGCTGCTCCGGTTCCACATGGAGTCAGGCTGACAGAGGAGAGGCACTTTCCTGTGTTAGCTAACCGGCTAACGAGTTAGCTCGCAGCTAACAGCTAGCCACGGTAAGTAATTAGCCTTTAAAAAATGAGAAGATAAAAACTTCCATGGTTTCTGTGGAGTTTTAGATAGTTCCTGTTTATAAGGATGAGGATGGAGGGAAGGATGCATGTTTGGAAGCAGCTGGAGGAGATCTGATGAAGGAGACGTCCTCATATAACCGAGCAGCAGCTGTCTGTCCGTACAGCAGCTGTATGACCGACGTGATGAAGCAACGATGGATGAAACAGAATATTCCAGAGGACATGACTGCAGTTCATGTGTTAGAGTCTCAGCAGCTCCAGTAAACAGAAGCTGCAGACAGGAGAGACGTGCAGAAGCTCCTACTGATACCCGGTAAGTCCCACCTGCTGCTTTATCCTCTTCAGAATAACATTCTAAATCTGTACGAAACTTAAATAAACTAACGCTGCACTTACGAGCTTTTAACCATTAACTGGCAACAGAAGGCTGAGTCGTTACTGTTTATTCTGTAAAACTGGAAAAGGAACTTAAAACTGCTATGAAGCCACTGACTTCAATGTTAAATGAGCTGAGAACGTTCACTGGCAGATGTCCCGTCTGGTTTCGACTCACAGCGCCACAGTCTGGTCAGATGCTGAAAAGCAGCCATGTTTTCTAATATCTCATCTATGCAGGCGAGCCTGTTTCTGTTACATAGAACATTTTGGTCTATGAAACATAAGAAAAATGTCAAAAACGTGTCATCAGCACTTTAAATGTTCATTTTACAAAAGTACGGTGAGAAGAAGGCTGAAGAAGTGTGGCTTGGTTGGAATGGTTGTCTGAGGAAGCCTTTCTCTGCAGAAACAGCATGTCAGCAAGCTTTAGGTTTGCAAAGCTGCATCTGAACCAACCACAGACGTCTGCTTTGGACAGACCAGACCGAGTCCGGGGATGTTTGCTCAGAATGCCATACACCAAACATCTGGAACTACTGTCAACAGTATCACATCTGAGGACATTCTGCCTGAACCTGGTTTAGGACGAGACGCTGTGGTGCAGTTTGTGTCAGTAACCAACCACACCCTGAGCTGCTAGGCAGCTTACAAAGCGGATGCAGACGGACCATCAAGGCTTTAAGACGGTCGAGGATTGTTATTCAACAAAGTCACAGCTTCCCATTTTCCTCGGATGGTGACACTGTTAAAGCCAGCAACACAGAATTACAACAGTACACCCACAAAATGATGGTCCTTCATCTTCTCCCCACCCTCATGCTGAGCAAGACTCTGGAGCATTTATTTGATATCTCAGATCGGGGGGGGTTTCATTTTCCCCTAACTTTCTATAATGGAGTTCACCAGCGACTGAACCAAAAAAAAAGTACAACGTTCTTCTGTTTAGTTTATAAAAATCTACTAAATGATGTGGTTGTCAGTAAATTCTGGACGCTACCCACTCAGGACACTTGGGACACATTAAGAAAGCAGAGTCCTCGGGTCTCGGTCCGTTTGGGGACTCGGTTCAGTTGGGGGCGGGGGTGGTCTTTCAGACCGAGATCGCGTTCACGTTACACTATCTCCAAACGGGCCAAGAATGAGAATCTCAGGTGGCGCTGCTTTCGGATTCACCGTAGGCGAGGACGAGATGCACGAACAAGAAGGTTCTCACAACTTCTGTTTCCTCCTCACAGTGACATTATTTTTGTACGAGGAGCTGGATATGATGTCATCAGATATGGATTAAAGCTTTTACTTCCTCGTAACTCTGCGTCTGACCACGAAACATCTTTATAAGTACCGCAGTCCCTCACGTGTGTTTGTTGTCGTGGCGTTTACCCACGATGTCCAACGTTTGACCCACAATGCCGATGCAATTTGTAGTCCACTTCCTGTCTTTGGTTCACTTGAATCGGACCGAGACCTGCGTTTGCAGGCGGACCGAGTCCGGTTGTTTGTTCCGGATCACAGTCCGTTTGCGCATTCACACCTCCCCTAACGAAGCGACTTTCCGAGCAAATGGAATAAAAAAGCTTCGTGAATACGCCCTTGGATTACATTGGACGAGCAGCATGGAGGAATATTGACAAGTTTTTGTGGATTTTTATGGACCTTTTAGGTTCAGTCGCCGCTAAGTCCGGGGAAAACTAAGGCCCCCCCCCCCCGAATCTCCGGCTGCATTTGAGATATTAAAAAAGTGCTCCAGAGTCTTGCTCAGCATGAGGATGAGGAGAAGATGAAGGACCATCATTCTGTGGGTGTACTAGTCCTTTAAACTTGAACCGAACATTAAATGGGATTAAATTAGATCTTTCTCAGGTGTAGCAGCTGGAGTACAACTTTACACACATACAGCGTAACTTTTCCACCTTAAAAATCTGCGTTTCTGACTCGTTTTGATGCCACACCAACATTCCTGATGCACATTATCCAGCTGTCGCTGTCCAGCGGCGTCCCGAGACTCAGAAACTGCAGCATGTAAGTTTTCCGTCTGGGACGCGGCTGTGACGTTGCAGCACCGCGTCATGCAAAGCGGAAATGAAGCAGACACGAACACAGCGGGTGTTTGAATGCATCCTGTTGGATTCAGCAAAGACACGTAGGGACATTAGCGGAGGAAAAGAGGAAAAGAAAGAGGAAGGGACAGAACAAGAGTCAAGATAAGACTGTCTGTTACTGGCTGGAGGGAATCACAGGACAGGTATGATGATGATGATGAAGGTTAGCTGTCGACAGGGGGTCACTGAGAAAACTGATAAAAGTTCTGTTGTGTTTCTTTAAAGGACAAGTACGCAGACTTGTTCCGTGACTTCAGTCAGGAACGACGGGTGCTGTTATGTCATGTTATGTCAAAGTAAAAAGCACAAAACCTCTTCCAGCCCGTTAGAAACCTACAGCTGTCTACATAAAACGTTTTAAATGTATTTTCACATTTCTTAAAAGTGATTAAATGTTTAAATACATTTAAGTTGGCTACAGAGATGAACTGACTGATAGTATAATGAAGTCAGCCACACAAACATGATTTTATAGACATTACCTCATGCCCATTTAATGTTTCCTATAATAAACTACTGAGACACAACATTAAATAAATGAATATATTGAAATAGTTTTTAAAAATATATTCCATTATCCCTACAATATTTAATTCTTTTAGATAGTTATCCAATTTTTTCTAGTTATGTCCATATATTTTTATTTATTTATTTAACCTTTATATCTCCAGAAAAGTCCCACTGAGATTAAAAACCTCTTTTTCAAGGGAATCCTGGCAATATAACATAATAGTATAATGTTTCATGTATAGATTGATTTTAATTTTAATTTGGCATTGTTTTATATTACTGGTTCTCTTTGTTTTAAAGGATTCAAAATTGTATTTATTTATTTGATTCTTTTAAAATAAAGATTGGGAACAATAACACAAATAAAGGAAATATTGAATTTGGGTTACCTTTTTACTAGTGATGCGGGATATAATCAGCCCCCGATCGGGATCAGCCGATATCAGCCTTAAAACTGAGTATCGGACATCGGCCACCCCACCGATATTTAACCGATCAGCCCGCTGTTTCTAAAGTCTGAAAAAGAAAATTCCTCCTCAAAAACTTCTTTTTTACAGACTTTAAAACTTCTGAAGATTAGGGGTGGAAAAAATATCGATACGATACACTGAAATATCACGGCATCTTCATATGCTGATATTATATTGAAATTTAAAAATGCGATATTGATCTATTTTACTAATGAAATCTCACAATATTTCATTATTCTGCTTCAAAATCTCACGAAAATTTACCAAACTTTTTTGACATGTTCATATGCTGCTATTACAGGGAGTGCAGAATTATTAGGCAAATGAGTATTTTGACCACATCCTCCTCTTTATGCATGTTTTCTTACTTCAAGCTGTATCGGCCCAAAGCTACTACCAATTAAGCATATCAGGTGATGTGCATGTCTGTAATGAGAAGGGGGGGGTCTAATGACATCAGCTGATATGCTTAATTGGTAGTAGGCTTTTGGCCTATACAGCTTGGAGTAAGACAACATGCATAAAGAGGATGATGTGGTCAAAATACTCATTTGCCTAATAATTCTGCACTCCCTGTATATTGACATTCAAAAATGTAGTATTGATCTTTTTACTGACAAAATCCTGCGAGAATTTACAAAACATCGTGACAGATCGATGAAATCTTGCGAGATTTTGTAAGTAAAATAGATCGATACCACCTTCTTAAATATTGATTTGATATCAGCATATGAAAATATTGCAATATTTCAGTGTATCAACATTTTTTTTCCACCCCTATTTATCAAAGTGTCGGAAATGAATAACAAAACTGCTATTTGCAGTGACTGCTTATTTTTTCAACTTTAATATTGGTATTGATATTGGTTATCAGCCATGAGTTTTAAAATATCGGCAAATCAGATATTGGCCAACATTCCAATATCGTGCATCCTTAATTGATTTTGATTTTAATTTGGCATTGTTTTATATTACTGGTTCTCTTTGTTTTAAAGGGACTAGAGGCAGGAATTTATAAAAAACAAACATGCATGTCCATTTTTTTCATACTAATGGGTGATGAAGCGCTAAACACCAAAAATAATGTTTCCACCACGTTTCTCTCCGTTGCCTTGAACAGGCTGTGTGCTGCATAAAGCTGCAATTTGGTGTCTGAATTTCCCGCGCTGCCCTGCGGACGTGACGTCAAATGACGCTACATCTGCAGTTTTGATCCAGGAAGAAGACGGTCGCGGTAAATTCAAACACTGTAAGCGATAGTTATGGATTCTTCTGCCGTCAGAAAACGATCCAGATCAACTGAAAGACACTAAAACGTGGAACTACGAAGAAAAAGGTTAGTAAACAACATTATAGCTTCAGTTTGTGCCCCCGTGACGGTTTGGCTGGTGGCTGCAGTTACCTGAAGCGCCAGTCGCAAGTTTCCTTTTTTAATCTTGCCTCAAGTCCCTTTAAAGGATTGAAGATTTTAATTATTTATTTGATTCTTTTTAAAATAAAGACTTTGGGAACAATAACACAAACAAAAAAAATACTGAGTTTGGTTTACCTTTTTACGTAAAGTATTGAAAAGTATCAAAAGTACAAAAATAGAGAATGGTATTGGTATGAAAACAGAAATCCGGTATGGTGACACCGTACCAAACTGGCCTCTCCATGGAAGCGAGCAGGGTTAGAAGAACCGGTGTGGATGAGCTGTGAATCTGTAAAATGCAGCTAACAGGAACAGCATGGACGTGGTCGTGTTGCATTCAGGTGGCCTGTGACCCCCTCCTTCATCTGGATGAATGCAGGTTCATGGAGGGTAATTGCAAGTGGGATTTTGTAGAAACTTGGAACGGTGAAAGCAATGGTGTTTTTATCCGGAGCATCCTGCAGCGTCCTGACGAGGTGCAGTTCACCTGAATAATGACATCAGTAATGAACGCCACATATTGTTTTTACTGAAGTGGGCCATAAAATGAAATGAAAAAAAGACTCCTGCTCTTCCAATAGGGAGTTAAAGGAGAGGAGAGGAGAGCGGGGGGAGTGAGGGATAAGCAGCCATCCACCACTACATTAAGGGATCATGCTGCTCCCTGAAAATGAGTATTGATCCTCTTAGGTCCAGGATCGTTTAGGAGATTAATGTGAGTGGTGGTTGCGCTCCACGGCGCTCCACGCAGGGCCGAGGGGATCAGCTCGGCGGGACGGCCGACCCAAAGCAGCCCATCCCGAGTGGGAACAGAGGGGCTGCTGTGCAGTGCATGGGGGGGTGCTAAGCCCACGCCATCTGGCTGTTAGCAAGGAGAATCAGCTGGATGTGCAGGAGAAGAGGGGTGAAAATGGAAACAGTCGAGGGGGGGAGATGGCTGGAGGGAGGCGAGCGAGCAGGAGCAGAGGAAACAAGAAAAGAAAGGAGGAGCATAAAGAAGGGAGAGGAGGAGGAGTGAGGAGGTGCCCTGCTCCACACGGCAGTGATGGAGAGAGAGGCTGCAAACACTGAACGGCTTAATCTCTCCCTGGAGACGGCAGCTAAATGTGAGGTCCTCCTCTTCCTTCACAGACCACCAACCCCCCACAGACAGCCCCTCTGCAGACACTCGGACAGTTAAAGGGATAGTACACCCACAGAATGATGGTCCTTCATCTTCTCCTCACCCTCATGCTGAACAAGACTCTGGAGCTCTTTTTTAAATTAAATCTTTTATTGGGATAAAAACAAAGAATATAAAGTATTGATGAGCACATGTATGAAATCCCTTTTTTTCTTTTAATACAGTGAACCTAGTCGCTGTAAGACAGAAAAATGAAAATTATATTCTTTCATGCACACACACTCCAAAATAGAGGAACATTTCTGTACCTGCAGGTACATTGTTTACAAATGTTCTCTCAAAAGTACAATATTGGTCTTTATGAGGCCAGAAGTACCTATATACTATGAAAAAGGGTCCAAAGTGATATAAAGTACAAATGTGTACCATTCCAACCCTAAGGGTACCTGCAGCATTGAAAAATGTGTGTAGCTTGTACAATAACTATAAATAGCAGTACTTCTAAACAGTAGTGTAATTATAGTTATTATATTATGATTTTCATAATAATCAATCATAGCAATAATTATATGTATAATTATATATGTGTTTGGCCTAATATTTCTATAATAATTATTCATTTATTATTAGCATCTTTGATTGTTGTCATAATCTCTATTTTATTGACTTTTATTCATCATCTTTAATTGGTTTAATAGTACTTTATTAAAGGTTGAATATGGAAAATTTTTTATTAAAAGCTATATTTTTTCAAAAATAATACCTCCACAGGTCGTTTGGGGGTGTACAGAATGAAAGTACAACATTTCCCAGAAAAAATATATTTAGCCTAAAAATAATTATAAAATAAATTTTTACGGGTTCGATAATGGCATTTTATTTACGTTTATAAGCCAATACACGCCGCCATTGCAGGTTGCCAAATACGATCTGTGTGTGGAAACAATATTTCGGTCATAGTCAGGCTTGTACAGGGGAAAACCGTAGAGACGACGAGTGAAGCAGCTGCTTCATAACCTGGAGATGTTGTTATCTGTTTCTGAGGAGGAGTGACCTGAGGAGAGCAAAACCTGGAGTAAATTTAGGTGAAGACTTCACTAAATGGACCCACATAAACGTTTTCCACGGAGTAAAACACTGAAATGGCGACTTCTCTCCTGGATCGGTAAGCTAGCTTGTTTGCTAACATGGCTAACGTTAGCTGTCAGTTATAAACTCCTCTGTGTTACTTGTTGGACATGCTGCAGACTGTTGGACATGCTGCAGACTGTAGGACGTGCTGCAGACTGTTGGACATGCTGCAGACTGTTGGACATGCTGCAGACTGTTGGACATGCTGCAGACTGTTGGACATGTTGCAGGCTGTTGGACATGCTGCAGACTGTTGGACATGTTGCAGGCTGTTGGACATGTTGCAGGCTGTTGGACATGCTGCAGACTGTTGGACATGTTGCAGGCTGTTGGACATGCTGCAGACTGTTGGACATGCTGCAGACTGTTGGACATGCTGCAGGCTGTTGGACATGCTGCAGACTGTTGGACATGATGCAGACTGTTGGACATGATGCAGACTGTTGGACATGCTGCAGACTGTTGGACACTTGCGTATCGGCAGATTCTGGCATCCCAGCGGCTGGAGTTGTTTTTCTGCCGTTGCAACTACAACCTGGACACACGTGATGTCGCTGTTCTGTCCGTATTCCATATTCAACCTTTAACTCATACAACTTGATAAGGTACAAAAATGGACCATGAAGGTACAGAAATGTCTTTCAGAAAGGAACCCCCCCAGCAACAAGCTTTGGACCCTTTTAGGTACAAACTGGTACCTCTATTTTTGAGTGTGTGAGGTACCATGACTGAGATTAAAAAGAGAGGCAAAGACTAATAAAAAGACACAAAAACAAAACAAAACCAAAAAATAAATCAACAAATAAAAAACTCTAAACGGGATCAAATAGAAATATAGAAAGTTAATCCTGAGACAGGGAGAGTAAAGAGTTAAAGTAATTTTGAAAAGGTTGCCATTTTCTATAAAATTGATTTAAACTCTTTTACTGTCAGTTATTTTCTCTGATCTAACAAAAAACACGAGATCTTTAAGCCACGATGATGCAGATGGAGGAGAGGAGGACCAGCGGTGTCTGAACCAAAGAGGTCCATGAAAGTGGGGGGGGGGCACAGCTCGGCTTTCTGATTCCCCTTCACAGCAAACAAACATGTCCCATGAAAGCCTGAGATTTTCTCTCAAGGCAAATCGGGGGTCAACTCAGCCCGCGAGGAAGCTCCTACAGTAAATATCAGGAGCAGTGGCGGGGCCAGAAATCTTTCACTGGGGAGGCCAGGGTGAGACGATTACTCACACAGGGGGGGCCATAAGTAGGAGAAGCCTGTATATGAAGAGTTTATATGTTTAAAAAGTTTTAAAACTCTATGAAAGTCATGACATTGATTTTGGATTGTTGTTCAACAGAAATATTAAAAACAAACCCAGAAAAAATAAAGCAAGTAAACAAGCATGATGGGCTCCGAAGCTAAGACGTTGTTGAGCAGCACTTTGAGCCAATCCCTGCAATCAGGAGTTTCTGTAACGTCCAATCAGACGTCTGCACCTGCTGACAGATGTTTCATGGGAAAGGTGCTGTTATGGGGGGAGTGGGTAGCGCAGCAGACCCGGGTTTGAGTCCCCAACACCGCACTCAGGTAAACCACTGTGGACCCTTGAGCAAGGTCCTTAACCCCCACCGACTGCTCCCCGGGCATTTTAAAGGAGAACTCGGTAACTTTTTTACCTCAATAAATGCTTTTCGGAATCCCTGTGAAGCTAAACAAAGTGTTTATGGAGCGATTCAATGTGGTTCCAAAGTGGTTTGGAAGCAGCTTGGGGTCTCTGTAACTGCTTGAGCGCCCGCCAGTTATTATTATGATTTTTCTTTTTAGTTAAAGGAGCCCTATCATTAAACATGGACTTTTAAAAGCTTTTCAGCATGTTACTGTGTTATTTCCTTATAAAAAAAAATTCAATTTAAGTTGTTTTTTTCTTCATTTGTGCATATGTGAGTATATATATGAATATTCAGGCCAAGCTGTAGCTTCTTAACATAACTGACTGACACCGGTATACGCAACGAGGTGGTACCAATCAGGAAGCGTCAAACACGCATGTGCAGCATCGTAGCAAGACGCCCTCTTTGTGGAACAGAAACTCTTAGAGAATCCTAACCTATACACACTCTCTGAGGAAGAAACTAACAGCTGCAGGAAGATTTCCTCAGAGTCAAAGAGCCATCAGCTAACGGACGTTTGATCCTGATTCAGGAGAATTTTTTTCTTTTAAGCTGTAGAGGACTGGATTATAACTTCAGGAGCAGAAAAAAATCCTCAACTTTGTGTGTGAACTTCACTCCTGACAACTTCATGAATGTCAGGCAGTAAAGTGTTTTTTCCCGGGGATTACTTCTGAAATCTGACGCAGTTCCTGCTATAAAAACGCCTCATGGACAGACAACAACACTGGTGAGTCAAACACATCTCTCAGCTCAATGCTAACTGTTAGCCTATGATTTGTTCACTAATTTACTTACTTGTCAGGGGTCTCTGTGGTACTGTGTGTACTTCAAACTCCATATCAGACTCTGGGTGGAGCATACAGCTCCATAACAGGCTGGTCCATTTTATCCTGTCAATCGGAGTTCGATTATCCATCAATGTTTATGAATTACATCCATGTGAGCTGCCGGTGCTACAAACAATTCTGTTACCTTCAGAATCAGTGTCTCTTCCAGGGTGACGTCATGAAATGGGTGTAAAACGTTGCAATAGGGGATTATCACGCTTACCGGAAGTTCCCGGTATTTGGACACTTCCTCTTCCGGGCCATGTTAACGACAGCCGTTCCTGCTCTGTTATACTGTTTAAATCGGATAAACTCCAAACATACTTAAGTTTTCATTCCAGACTGAAGTGATACTGGATCAAAAGCTGGATCAAAGTGATCGATTCGCCGCGGTGAAGGGCCGAACTTTATAATAAAACACACGTTTGTTTGTCCCCGGTGGGGCACGACACCGGCACTTCACAGCATGCTAGCATTAGCCAGCTAGCGTTTACTGACGTGCTTAACATTGTGCGTCTTAAAACACACAAACATCTGAAAATCGGGTTTGTACCCCCCCCCCGTTTCCAGTGGAACAACTGGGGACTGCCAAGAAAGGAGACGCTTTCAGATGCTTGTGTGTTTTCAGCCGCACAAAGTTAGGCACGTCATCAAGCTGGCTAATGCTAACCTGCTAACACAACTGTATAGTCTGCCGGCTACAAACAAACGTGTGTCGTTTTATTATAAAGTTCGGTCCTTCACCGCAGCGAATCGGTCGTTTTGATCCACTTCTTCCTCAGCATCACTTCAGTCTGGAATGAAAACTTGGCATTGGCGTTTATCCGATTTACAAAGTTTAACAGAGTAGTAGCTGGCGGACTACTGTTAGCAGGTTAGCATTAGCCAGCTTGATGACGTGCCTAACTTTGTGCGGCTGAAAACACACAAGCATCTGAAAGCGTCTCCTTTCTTGGCAGTCCCCAGTTGTTCCACTGGAAACGGGGGGTACAGACCCGATTTTCAGATGTTTGTGTGTTTTAAGACGCACAAAGTTAAGCACGTCGGTAAACGCTAGCTGGCTAATGCTAGCATGCCGGTGTTGTGCCCCACCGGCTGCAAACAGACATGCTACGTTGTTTTATTATAAAGTTCGGCCCTTCTCTCTGGAGAATCGCTTTGATCCACTTCTTCCTTAGTATCACTTCAGTCTGGAATCCGTGAAAATTTCAGTATGTTTGGCGTTTATTCACGTTATCTACGAAGTAAAGCAGGGACATTGAACTGGGCCGGAAGTGGGCCGTCTAACTGTTTAAAACCGGAAGTTCGGAACACGGAAGCGTGATAATCCCCCATTGGTCGAGAGCTCCGCGGTTCAGGACAGTCAGCCATCTTACTTCTGTGTTGGAAATTAGACCCATAAAAACCAATATTTACATCAGATTAGTTTCTATAGTAGCAATGGGAACATGTTTAGCTTATAAATGCCTGGATTTGACTTTTGGAACGTTTGAAAAGTATTATACAGCTGCTTTAAAGCATGGGAGTGGCCAGTGAGGTGGCCAGTGATTGGTCAGGGTTGGCCGGGGTGGCTGAGGTGGCCGAGGGGGCCGCGGCCCGCAGCTCCATCCCTGAATGCAGGCAACCACACTGCAACCAAACAATGTTCTGTTAACTGGACGTCAGTCAACAGACCCAATATTCTCAGCTCACTTCCTTCTACCTCCTGGGTTTTTCTTTTCCCAAGACAAGAAGAAGCTAACACACTCATCAACAGCTGACCACACCTTGAACTTTTAAAGCTGATGAAAACACATCCAAACATCTGACTGTCTTAAACATTTCCATCAGCAGCAGCAACAGCTCTCCTCCGCTGCTGACAGGAGGGATCCCAGTATGTTTTCTGTGGAGGATGAACAGTACCAATGATGACCACTAGACGCTGCCGCGAAACACTCAGAGGTCCAACCACTGAACTTTGGGGGATTTTGGCCCAATCCCAAACTGCCCCTGGAACGCTACCCCTTCAGTGCCGAGTGTCTCCCTATCCTCCTAAGACCCAACGATTCATTTTTGTCGTCTGGGGAGGACCTGAGTCTCTGACCTCTCAGTTCAGCATGATTTATAGTATTTACCTGAATACTACTGTCACTTAAAGAAGACACTTGGCTCTATTGATGCTCCACTTTTGGGGTTGTGACCAACACCGCACATACACCGTCTTTTCAAAATGGCAGGAATTTTAATTTCTGTTTTACAACAACCAGAGAAGTAAATCAACAATTTTTGACAGACATCATTTTCCTGTTGGTACAAATCCAGGTTTTTCTTCAGTGTGAAAGTCTTTACTTGAACTTTGTAAGATTTTGTAAAGGTACGGTCATTTTAACCCTTTCAAAAAACGTGTATGTCCGTTGTAGAGGACATCAGGACTTGTTCACTGTTTCTATTACAGCAAAAGGCCAAGTGAGGCAGAGAGGCTTTTTCAGAGAACTGTGGAGGAATTTAATTAGTTTGTTTTACTGAATGCTTGTTTAAAACTGAATTTGACACACTGCTGGACCTGGCAGAGGAAAAGAGAAGATTAAGAAAAGAAAGGAGTGAACATGAATTAAAAGGAGAGAGGAAAGAGGAAAGAAAGACAAAGATTCACCAAACAGCCAACTGCTGCATCTGCACAGAAACAGAACAGAGAGAATCCTGCCGTCTTTGATGGAAAACTGAGCTGATGATCGTCAGGAGCACCTGCAGACAAGCAAGCTGAGAACAACCTGGATCACAACGACTACTAAAGCATGAAAATCACCCTCACACACACACACACACACACACACACACACACACACACACAACTACAAAAAACAAGAACCAAAACAACAATAAAATAAACCAACCAAACTACTGGTAAACAAAAGTAACTACTGTATTGGTGTGAGCTGATTTAACCTATAAATGAAATAAAAAAGGAACTTTTAAGGAAAAGTGACATAAAAATGAATGTGAATATTATAATAATAAACCATTACAGTCACTATCAAGCAAGACCCAACGTCCACGACGAGGGACGTTCCAGGAAAAGTAAATAAACAATGCTTTTGAAAACAAAAATGTTGAAACCTGTTTGTTTCAACCACAATACTTGATTCATCACAAAAATATTAAAGCAAACTTTTTTTCACCCGGGTCTCAGGAGGAAAAGAAGTTACACTCGCAGCTGTGGAGGGAAAACAGGATGCCCCTCTTCCCTTCCCCAGAAAAAAGAAAACAGTCGTTGCCATGGCGACACAAAGAGCCTGTGTCAATTAATTTTACGTGGAAATAATTGGAATAACTGCCTTCATTTTCTGTACTTTTCACTTGTGATGCCTTACATGACGTCCTGAGATGAAATTTGGGGAAATGTGTATAAAACAAACTTAGATCAAATAATTAAATCGCAGAAAAGAGCTATTAGGATAATAAATGGAGCTGGATACCGTGATTCTACAAATCAGTTTTTATAAGATCACAAACCATAAAATTTCTGGACATTGTACTGTATATGTAAAAACAGAAATAATTGCTGCCTTCATGTGGTATCATATTTATGGTAAATACCAAAGTCTGATGGCAAAATTGCAGCTTAACACCCACTCATGTTGTAATTTCCACTGAAAAGCTGAAAAAAAATTATTATACCCGAGTTGCCGAGATGAGGTCAACTTTGACCTTTCAAAATGGCGGAGAGCGACAAAAATATCCTGAATATGTTGCATTATTTTATATTTAAAGTTTTCTGTTATTTGGTTAGTTTGTAGTCCGCATAACTCTGTGACATACAGAACTTTAATGACATCACCATTTAAACTTAACTTTGTTTGTAAAAAAATATGGTTATTGTTTGGTTTACCTCCTCAGAACAGATGCTAGCTAGAAGCTAGCTAGGTAGTCAGTCGATGATAACTTCCAGTGATTCACTTTTTTTTACGACAATAAATCACTTAAACACAACACACTGGTAATTTCCACTTAACAAGTGGAAAAGATCATCTTTCCCATACCACAAGAAGGCAGCATATTTTTCGAGCGGTAAATAAGACAATTCCTGTTTGTATTGAAAAAAAATTTAAATTAAAGGTTGAATATGGAACATTTTTATTAAAAGATATATTTAAAAAAAAAAAAAAACCTCCACAGGTTGTTTGGGGGCTACAGAATGAAAGTACAATATTTCCTAGAAAAATTACATTTAGCCTAAAAATAATTATAAAATAAATTTTAACGGGTTCAATAATGGCATTTTATTTACGTCTATAAGCCTATACATGCCGCCATTGCGGGTTGCCAAATATAATCTCTGTGGGGCAACAATATGTTGGGCACAGTTAGGCTGCTACAGGGAAACAGTGCAGACGGCGAGTGAAGCAGCTGCTTCAGAGTCCTAGAGATGTTGTTATCTGTGTCTGAGGAGGAGTGACCTGAGAAGAGCAAAACCTGGAGTAAATGTAGGTGAAGACTTCACTAAATGGACCCACATAAACGTTTTCCACGGAGTAAAACACGGAAATGCCGACTTTTCTCCTGGATCCGTAAGCTAGCTTGTTTGCTAACATGGCAAACGTTAGCTGTCAGTTATAAACTCCTCTGCGTTACTTGTTGGACATGCTGCAGACTGTTGGACATGCTGCAGACTGTTGGACATGCTGGACATGCTGCAGACTGTTGGACATGCTGCAGACTGTTGGACATGTTGCAGACTGTTGGACATGTTGCAGACTGTTGGACATGTTACAGACTGTTGGACATGCTGCAGACTGTTGGACATGCTGCAGACTGTTGGACATGTTACAGACTGTTGGACATGTTGCAGACTGTTGGACATGCTGCAGACTGTTGGACATGTTGCAGACTGTTGGACATGTTGCAGACTGTTGGACATGCTGCAGACTGTTGGACATGTTGCAGACTGTTGGACATGCTGCAGACTGTTGGACATGTTGCAGACTGTTGGACATGCTGCAGACTGTTGGACATGTTGCAGACTGTTCATTCATCAGTTCATCCAATCATGTAAGACAGGAAACAAAGGTGCAGTACTAAGTTCAGGAAGTACTGGAGATGTGCATAACATAAAAAACAAAAAAAAAAAGCCAATTGCCCAGTGGAAATTCCTTGAACCAGAATGATGGGTATGATGAAGTTTTATGATTGAAATGTCATCTGTAGAGCTATTGGATGAAATATTACTTGGTTGCTAAAAGTTGCACTTTGGGCAATTAGCGTAATTAGCATAATAAGCTAATTAATTGCCAAAACAAGGAAATGGCTATAGTTTTGGCCTATAGTTCGCTGAAAACAGAAACAATGAGCAAAGGCAATGTCAATGATGTTCAGAAATACATATATTCCCATGATGCTGTCCTGCAATCATTCCTTATTAGCTTAATCTACATAAATTGTTTCATAATAATAAGCATAACTTATTATCAATTAGAATTAACATGAAAAATCAACACAGACTTAGATTAACATTTTAATGATGAAATACTGCAGAGTAGGACTCCTTGATTAAAGTGGACTCCATCCACTGGCAAACAAGAAGCCCGATATGTGCTGGCTGGATAGAAGAATACTGATGACGAATTACAGCTTAAAAATGAAAATCAGTTGACGTTAAAAGCGCTTTGGAAGATGTTTAGGCATTTCAGAAAACAGAGACTGTTAGCGAGTTTTTGAGTAAAGCGCATGCGCAAGACCAACCAGTAGATTCACAGCTCCCTCCTCCGACCACAGAACAAGCACCAGAGTGCACGAGCCACTCTGGGGTTTAATAGACAGCAGCTACAGATTCTCCATCATGTCACAAACACAGTAAAACAGATGTCGTTGTCTGAACGTTGCTAACTGCTAGCAGAATGATATTAGCTACCCATTATAAACTTCAGACAAGAATGCGCAGCTTCCAGAACAGAGCAATACTCTCGTCAATTAATCACTCATTGATCAGTCTCGCCTATTACCCGTTGAATTGATGTCAATCACCGTTACTACGGTAGTAAAAGTGATTGACGAGCCAGTGGACAAATGAAAAGCACATGGAATGCAGAGATGATTGGAGGATGTTTTTTCAGCCCCATTACTTTCACAGCTGATGTAGAATAATATTTATTCAAAGCTTTTAATTAATCATAGCGTATGGAGTAGTGAATCCAATTTCATCAAATATGGTGGCAGTTGTTGAAAGAAACATCTTCTATTATGCTTTAACACTGAATTTTGCGTCCTCATTACTTTCTAGCCATTTTTTTCATGATTAACATATTTGTTATAGCTGACTGTTTATGCCGATGTTAAAATACACATTTGTTGTCACAACAGTATCATTATTATGGTATTAATTGGCTAGTTACATAAATGTTGCAGGCAATGTTGACATATGCTAACTTGGGGTGTCAACGCCTACACATGTAAACTGGAACACGGATAATAAATCACAACCATTTTGAAAAAATGAGTAACCATATTCATGTCAACTTTTCCTCCTCCTCTTTCATTTCTTACCAACTCTATATTTTAGGGGGGGTAATGTTGCCTGAAAGCTTCAGATAATAACTATCCGCATACATAATAGATGCCTGGGGCGCCATGTTCCGTTGATATTTGTATATATGATAAACGCAGACACAGCCTGCAAGTTGACTCGGGGACGCGGTGGCGGCAGACAGCAGCAGAGCACCGGTGATTTGTGGTGATGTAGGGACTCTATTCAAGCCGTCAAAGATCCATAAGCTGCAGCTTGGAGTTACAGATATTTCTTTATGGATCAGAGAAGACGGACATCGTCAGAGATGCTTTTAGTGATCAGGAGAGCTGATCTGACGCCAACTGCATCTGTGCAGTGTGAACATCGTGTGGCAAGGTACGCTTGGTACGGCAAGGTACCAGATGGAAGTCATGTCCGCTGACCATTCAGCCAAAGGGACATCCCTGTGGCCAAGTAGCCAGGGCGCATGATCAGTCGGAGGCATAGTGACAGGACCCCACACTGTCACATTCGTATTGGGTGAGTTTCACTGCAAGTCAGGAGAGCTAGCTTTAGCTGTTGCTAACTGGGTTTGATGTACATTTTTTCCCCAGAAAAGGAAGTCATGAGTGTGAATCCGATCAGACACTTACTGAAACACCTGCATGTGTTTAGCTAACTGCCCGTGTTAGCCGCTGTTCACATAAAGTTGATCACCAGAACACGACTTACTTTTCTCAGATAAAACATTTCTGTATTTTCGGGTCAGCTGTGAAACATGGATAGACATCCCTGCTGGTGAAAGCTCTCTTCCTCCGTGTATGAAGACAGATTATTATGTATCTGATAGATGGAGGAAAAATCCGCTCAGCTGTGAAAACTTCTGCAGGGACTCCGTTCAGATCCACCCAATAAAAGATTTTCCCTGCTGAATCGTTTCAGTTGTCCGGGATTAAAATGATAAATTTCCAGAACCGTACTTTGGCTCTACGACAGTGTTTCTGCTCTGAGTTCAGTATGACAGCGGGAGGATGGGGGGATGTGTAGGTAACGTCACCATCTGCAACCTAAAGGTCATTAATCTCTGACATGTAACCGTGTACACGACGGTTAGTACCGATTACATGTAGAGGAAACATTGTGAACGTTAACACCCTTAATGTTAACTATCATTGTTAGGTGAGTGTTTTCTCTGATTTTTAGCTTAACTAGCCTTCTGAAAGTGAACACAATCAACAAAAATTTACAACCCCGGTCTGTCCACTAAAATGTCCGAGCGTACTTCAACAAAAGGTAAACAAGACGTTAGCAGGTCAGCTTTCCAACAGGGGGCTGTTTCATTACGTGATACAAACGAGGATGGAAATGATGAAATGCTGGTAAGCTAGCTTTTATAATAGCTTTGAGTGAAAGAGATGAGAAACCTCAGTTTTGTATCAGATCATCTGGGGCATAAATGTGTCTCTGTCTCAGACGATCGTGTCAAACATGGTTCCTATTAAGGTCCTCCCTCATGTGCCAACGCAGACTGACGGGGAAGGTAGTTCTGATAACTAAACTCCAGACGGGGAGTTCTAGGAACTGATCCTAGAACCTCTGTCCAAATGCGCCTATTATCATCTAATTTTTCCAAGTAGGTGATCATTCTGGAGCTCACAGTTCCCTGGAAAGAGGAGCTGGTGGATGAAGGAGGCAAAGCTGGGAAATCTCCTGTGATCCCTGCAGGTGGGCTGCCAAGGATTTGCAGGGTGGCCCCTCTTTAAAGTATCCACAGTGCTGAGCCTTACTGGGGAGTCAAAGAGGAAGACCATCAGAGCTACAAATGAAGCTGCACGGCTAGAGAGCAGATCCATGGGCAAACCCTGCTGGGACACAATCCGGGGTCTGGTCAACTCTGGTCAGGTCGCCTGAGCATTTCATCATCAGTAACTGACAGTGATGCTGTCTTTCACCTAAATGTTGAAGTTAATGCACTGCAAAAACTCAAATCTCAGCAAGTATATTTTTCTCATTTTTAGTCAGAATATCTCATCACACTGAAAATAAGACAAAATTACTTAAAGAGAAACATTTCACTGAGATATACTGTACTGTAAGAAATGGTTTTAAGACAATGCATCTTATTTCAAGAAATCTTATCAAGAATATTTTACTTATTTTCTATGGCAGAATTTTTTTGCTCATTACAAGCAAAAAAATCTTGGCTACTCTTAAAATAAGTTAAAAAATTTTTTTCTTTGCTTATAATGAGCAAAACATTCTGCCAATAGAACAAGCAAAATTTTCTTGTAAGATTTCTTGAAATAAGATGCATTACCTTAAAACAAGTTCCTATATCTCACTGAAAGTTTCTATTTAGGTGATTTTGTCTTATTTTGAGTTTGATGAGATATTTTGACTAGAAATGAGAAAAATAAACATAGTAAGATCTAAGTTTTTGCTGTGTGACAGTACAATTAGAGAAAGCCTGAACAAGCAGAAAGCTGCTCCTTTATAGAAACATGTCAGCCTTGCAACGTTGCATCTGAACCAGCCACAACACTTCAAGAACAATGTCTTCAGGACAGACCAGACTAAATGAGGGGATGTTTGGTCATAATGTACAGCATACAATGTATTTCAGCCTGAACACCACATATATACTCGTCCCAACTGTCACCGGTGACAAATGTTAGGTTGTTTGTCTGTAAACTTTGATGAGATCGGGTTGTGTGGCAGGGCAGAGAAAGAGGGGTGTCCTTTCTGATCTTTATTTTAACCATGACTGCATCCACAGATAGTAACAGAGCATTAAGAAATGAACCCAGGGAGGATGACTGCAGGCCTCTCAGACTGACTCCCCCACTCCCGTGACTCCACAGGGCAGAGCTGCTGACCTGTGGGTGAACATATCGCTGCCTGTCTGCATGGCAGACCAAGATATATGCTTGTTTTGGCTACGGAGATGTGTGTGTGTGTGTGCGTGTGTGTGTGTGCGTGTGTGTGTGTGTGCATGTGTGTGTGTGCGTGTGTGAATTATCCTTGCACGTGGGTGCACACATACACATGAATGCATGCAGACCTCTGAGTCCTCCCCCTTCCCCCGCTTGTGACTGTCAGAAGGAGACAGCCGTCCTCCGAACAGCCCGTTTAAATTGATATTGTATTTATCGGAGCTCTGGCTGCATCTCGGTGTCTCTGTGGATGGGACAGCGCTGGTGTCTGTGAGGACTTGGAAGCTGCTTCACCAGGTGGTATAAGCGAAGTGGACGGTGCATAGACCGTTAGGGGGGGGGGGGCTGTTTACTTGATTGTGTGCTCTAATTGGAACAATTGAGTTACGTAGAATGATAAGCTGCTGTCTGATTCAACTGTTTCTGAACAGAGAGACAAAGCTGACAGACCATAAACAGGAACTTTGATTCTCACTCTGGACATTCACATGGCCTCATCAGAGCACAACAGATCATATTATACCCCCCCAAACCCCAGAAAAGGGACATTTGATGTCATGGCACCTTTAAGTAGAATAAACGAACAAATGAGTGCTATTGTCCTGTGAGTCCAGATTTAGCTTTCCATTAGCTATCAGGGTTCTACACACTTTTGGGGCCGCGCGTTTACGATGAGCGCTTCCGTAGTACAGCTGAGAAGATCAGCTGCTACCCAGACAACAACAAAAACACAATTAGAGAAACTCTGAACTCACGGGACAGTAGTACTCATTTGTTCATTCTTCTTAAAGCATTGATGAAATCATGGTTTTACTGCAGATAATGTCTGATGGAGAGGCTGCCCCGTGAACACCGAAGGGCGACTCAACGTGACATCTTCCCAAGGACTCGAAGTGATGCCAAAATTTTACCAGTAAATGCAGGTATAAACTCCTAGAAATAAGGTCCAGGTTGAAAAAAAAAAGTTGTCCTTTAATGCTGCGAGGTCTTCCGGACTCGGCTCTGCTGTGTAGCTCTCACCTGTCTGTAGCTACTGATACCTTTACAGTTAGACATACCAGGTTTTCAGATGTCTGGCGCTCAGGCGTAGGTGACTGAAGACTGTGCAGTGAGCTCTAGATGGAGCTACTTTCCGTCCAGCTACTAAAACTGTCATAGAAAAGTGAAAGATGTCATTTTTCCTACTTTTTAATGCTGCACTACATGAATGTTCGAGGCTTTGTATCTGAGCCCCTCCAGGAGCTACATGTGACAGTGTGGGGTCCTGTCACCATGCCTCCAATCATGCGTCCTGGCTACATGGCTGCAGGGAAATATGGCTGAATGGTAAGCTCACATGACTCTCACCCAGGAGTGTGGGGTTGAATCCCGCCCGGGCCCTCCTTTATCCTGCCGACAACGCCAGAATGTGGCGAAGTACGCAACAAGGGCCCAGGAGGGGTTTGATCCCACAGACTCCCGCGTGAGAGTCATGCACGCTTACCAGTCAGCCCCTCATCTTTGTGTGTTCTGGATCATAGTATCCTGAATTTTCTCTGGATCCGGATCAACTTTGGAAACATGCTAGTACTCATTGAGATCCTTTCTTGTAATCTTTTACCAAACACTCGAGACACTGGAATGGAGTTATTCACCTTATTTTGCCCCGCCCACTTCTAAACGCCCTCATCTACCGGATTGTGTTGACATGTTCGGTCGCTAGCTGCGGCTCGTCAGTTACACTGAAATACACGGTCGCCTGCGTAGCGAGATGCAGCAGCTTAGTTGGGAAGAAACTAAACAAACTATTTTGAAAAATTCAGATGGAGGTAATAAATAAATTCCTCGTACTGTAGCGGGAGGGTGGATGCGGGTTTGGAGGATTAAGCATAAAGAAACGTGATACTCTGCTGTAAACTGGATTAGCATGTGGTGCTCTGTGGTGAACATCACATACAGATCAGAAGACAGATGAGATGTGCGATCTGGTTTTTTTATTACTGTCCAGTGTGTGGCGTTAAATCTGTGCAGGTTAGAAGAGTCCAGTAACGTGTACCAGTAATAAAGACGTCACCTCTGCAGTTTATGCTTCACATCATAATGATAATAAAATCATAATAAATATTTCCCCTGATGCTAAATTGTACTGAACATGAAAGTAGGCTTATCTGGTAAATTAGTTCAGATTTCAGGTTATAATATACGTGATAAAATAAATAAGTGCTACAAAATAGTTCAGCTTGGAGATATGAGTATGAACATGATAATATGTGGCTGAGATCAGCTGACATCATGTCAACAGGCTGAGATCAGGTTGCTGCAGAGATGTTCCACAGACCAGCTGACTTTAACATTCAGGACTAAATAAGAGACACTGAGAGATTTAAGAGGTGGAAAAAAGCAGAAAGTGATTTTATAAGATAAACTATTCAAGCAGGAGAGAGGGAGAGGGTGGCAGGGGTTCCTTATTTTAGTTGGCAACCCTAACAGCAGCTGCAATATTCGGTCTGTTTCCTGCTGTGATCGATACAAATGTGTTGCAGAATCTCATGTTCCTTTCTTCAGATGTTGCGACGCCTTTAAACAGCAGAAATGATCATAATCACGGTTAAAGAACTGTTTCATATCAGTGACACGCTGGTGGAAATCGCTATGAATGCTATGGATGTGGATAGCAACCAAGCTTTCAAGCTATTAATTGTTCCTAATAAATCCTTCCAGTTAGGACTAAACATGCATATGTGTCCAAGGCTAACAGTTCCAGTAACTGGCATGTAGCAGGTCAGCTAGCTTAATAGCATAAAAAGGCACATGATGAATGGAGGAAACTTCTGAATAAGCAGATCAGCTAAATAACATTAAAGCTAAATAAACATCCTGTTCAGCAGAAATACAACTAGTTACTTCCAGTTGTTCACAGACCCACACAGTTCACCATCTTCTGTCTGTCCAACAGTCTTCTTTCCTAGTCTGTCCAACAGTCTTCTCCCCTTGTCTTTCCAACCGTCTTCTCTCCTCGTGCTCACTGCTGCTCATAAGTTTCATTTCTGCATCCTGACATCATCATGTGCTCAGTAGCAGCTGCACACTTCTGCCACAAGGGGGCACTCATGCCTCATCGACAGCCTTTTCAACATGGCCGACCTCACAATGATAAAGTATCCTTCAGAACATTCCTGGATCCAGAAGCTGATCCGTCCAGAACTTTTTCTGTAAAGGTGCTGACACTAGGACTGGGCGATGGACCAAACATCATGTCACCATATTTATTTTAGATGATGATACACGATGTTTCCCGGTATTTTTACCCTAATTAGTTTTTAAAGTTTCATTTCATATCAAACATCTGTTTTTTGGTATTGAAACATGTTTATCATAAAGGTATTGCTCCACTGCAGAGATGGAACTGATGAAACACTGGTTACAAATGTTTGTTAAATCAAAGCAATTAAAGAAAGTTGCTGTTTTTTATGATTTCTTTGTAAAAGTCTTGGGGAGGATTGTCTTCCAGACAGTTTAAAAAATAGGGGTGGGAAAAAATATCGATGCACTGAAAGATTGTGATATTTTCATGTGCTGATACCATATCCATATTTTAAAATGTAGTATCGATCTATTTTACTGATTATTTCTATCGAGATGTCATCGTTTTGTCACAAAATCTCATGAGATTTCACAAAATACTGCGAGATTTCATCGTTCTATTACAAAATCTTGTGGTATTTCGTGAAATCTTATGAGATTTTGTAATAAAATGATGATATATTGTGAGATTTCATTAGTAAAATAGATCGATACTGCGTTTTTGAATATAGATATGGTATCAGCATATGAAAATATTGTGAGATTTCAGTGTATCAATATTATTTCCCACCCCTATTATTGAAACTGTCTGGAAGACAATCCTCCCAAAGACTTTTACAAAGAAATCGGAAAAAAAAACCATTCAATTATATTTAATGACTTCAATTTAACAAACATTTCTACCCCGTGTCAACATGGTCCCAAAAATGACAAAATGACAAAAAAATGGTCTATTAATTAATAGACCATTAACTAATCAATTAATTAATGTTTTAAGCTGCTGTCTTGGCCAGGTTTCCCTGGGAAAAGAGATCATTGGGACCGACATGGTTAAATAGAGGTTAAATTAATTAATTAATTAATGTTAATGTTAATGTTAATGTTAATGTTAATGTTAACGCTAACGCTAACGCTAACGGAAGCCCTGAACCATCTGCAGCTTCATCTAGAAACAAACATCTAACACTCGTTGGAAAGAAAGAATTTTTAAGAAAAAAAGAGAGAAAATCAGCATTGTCATATTTTAAGATATGTAACTGCAAAGAAAGAAATGTTCACCCACACCCACGTTCCAATCCTCTTTGGACCTTTCTGTTGTAGAATGGGGTGCAGAGTTCCTGTGCTGTGGAAAACATCCTGTCTTGTTCCTGTCCCTGGGGTTGAAGACGCCATCCTCTTCTTGCTTCAGAGAGCCCACTCTCATCTGGACCAGTCAGGCAGCACTTTGAGGGTCATGTTCTTTGATTTTTCAAGTGCATTTAATACTATTCAGCTGCTTTGCTATGTGAGAAGCTCCATAACTTCCAGGTGGATCCTCCACAACCACCTGGATTTACGACTACCTGACAAACAGACCACAGTTTGTGAGACTGAAAGGTTGTGTGTCTGAGATGGTGGTCAGCAGCACTGGAGCACCACAAGGAACTGTACTCTCACCATTCCTCTTTACACTGTACACCTCAGACTTCCAGTACAACTCTGATCCTGTCATCTGCAGAAATATTCTGATGACTCTGCAGTTGTGGGGTGTATCAGTGATGGACAAGAAGCTGAGTACAGGGAACTGGTCAGTCAGTTTGTGAAATGGTAACAATCAGCTCATCTTAAATACCAGCAAGACTAAAGAGATTCAAGATTCAAGATTAACTTTATTGTCCCTCAGAGAGAGAAATTTGTATTGGGTCATTCACCCATGCTGCAGCACAGTATCTATAAACAATACACAAGCCATAAAAAACATAAAAGACACATACAAAACCCAGTGCCATAGAGAACAAATGTGGTACTGCCATCAGTATCAGCATGTTCTGTCTAAGACATCAGTACTTTGATTGATCAGTAGATGATTGTTGACTTCAGGAGGAGCAAGAATAAGCAGCATAGTCCTGTCTACATCCTGGAAGAGGAGGTGGAGGTGGTGGAGAACTACAAACACCTGGAGTTCAGCTGGACAACAGACTCGACTGGAAATGCAACAGTGACTACATCTACAAGAAAGGTCAGAGCAGACTCTACTTCTTAAGGAAGCTGAGATCATTCAACGTCTGCACCAAGATGTTGCAGATCTTCTACAAGTCTGTTGTGGAAAGTGACATCAGCTTTGCAGCATCTGATGGGGAAGCAGCATCAGAATCAGAGACTTGAAGAAACTAAACAAGCTGATCAAGAAAGCTGGTTCTGTGCTGGGGATAACTCTGGAGCCGCTGGAGCTGATCGTTCAAAAAAGAATGCTGCACAAGCTGATGAAGATGATGGAGGACTCTTCCCATCCTCTCCACAACACGATGAAGAATCAACAGAGTGTGTTCAGTGGGAGGCTGCGTCAAGTTCACTGTAGGACGGAGAGATACAGGAATTCATTCCTGCCAGCAGCATCACCCTGAAGAACAAGACTGACTGACCGACTGACATTATTATTATTATTATTATTATTATTATTATTAATTATCAATATTATATTGTTTTAAAAAAAGAGAGAGAGAGCTTTTTTACATTGTCGAATTTCTCTTCTGGGATAAATAAAGTATTTTTAATTTTTTCATTTCATTCATTCCATTCCAATGTGAGCCCCACCGCTGTCGTCTGGTGGCATTTGGGGTTTTATAGGCTCTTATTGTGTCTATTTCCATGTTTATTTCAGGAATTTGCAGGAGATTTTGTATGTGTGTAGATCAAATTTTCAACTCCTTCAATAAAAAGTTATCGGCATAAGGTTATACTGGTCTTTATAGACTAAATCCCTCATTAAATCCTGCTTTATTTGGGCCTAACTGAACATAATGTATTGCATTAAAACCCCAGTGGTGCATTATTTATTTATTTATTCACAAACAAAAACTGAAAGTGTGTTCTGTCCATTTTAAAAACTTTATGCTATTGTCTTGTGTTGCTTGGATGGATGGATGGAGAATGAAATCACATGCATTCTTTCTCCAACACACTAGATGAATTAATGCAAATGTCATTCTCCGTCAGGATGACGGAGGATTCTTCTCGCCCTTTAAACACACAGTAAAGGAACAACAGTGTGTTCAGTGGGAGGCTTCTTCCAGCCGACACCACATCCTGACCAATACCATGTATGAGACCCATGACAAGTCAGACCCCTACCCCCATCCCTAGACCAGCCGGGTATCTCATACATGGTGTTAGTCAGGCTGGTGTACCAGGCTAGGCTTCTTCAGGTCCGCTGCAAGACGGAGAGGTACAGATCATTCCTGCCAGCAGCCATCACCCTCCATAACAAAACTTCCAAATAATAGGGGATTATCATGTTCATGAAATATCATGAAAATAAAAACACTTCCAGGGGAGGCTGAAGAAGACTTTCATGTAAAACCCGATGTACCATAAAAATGTCTTGCTGATTTTGATGTCGAAATAAAGGATTATCACGCTTCCGTGTTCCGGTTTCTGGAACTTGAAGCATTTAGCTGCTTCCTCTTCCGGGCCCGTTCAATGTCTCTGCTCTTTTCCACTTCGTAAATTGAACACCAACCCTACTTAAATTTTCATGGATTCCCGACTGAAGTGATACTAAGGAAGAAGTGGATCAAAGCGATTCGCCGGAGTGGAGGGCCGAACTTTCTGATCAAACAACGTAGCACGTTTGTTTGTGGCCGGCACTTCAATGATGCAGACTACACAGCTAGCGTTAGCAGGCTAGCGTTTGCTAACATGCCTAACTTTGTGTGTCTTAAAACACACAAACATCTGAAAATCGGGTCTGTACCCCCCTGTTTCCAGTGGAACAACTGGGGACTGCCAAGAAAGGAGACGCTTTCAGATGCTCGTGTGTTTTCAGCCGCACAAAGTTAGTCACGTCATCAAGCTGGCTAATGCTAGCCTGCTAACACCAGCTGTGTAGTCTGCCGGCTACAAACAAATGTGCTACGTAGGGATGTTCTGCTCGAGCCCGTCTGCTCGACTCTGCCTCGATCTTATGAACCGGAAGTTCCCGTTGTTCCGGTTATTCCGCTGTTTTGGTGGAAGTGTCAGCATGCCAAAAGCCACGTGACCACACTAACCGAGGCCTCGCTACGTCATCCGCGAGTGTTGAGCCGAAATCTTGAAGAGACTGGGTTTACTAATCTGTCAAAATACAGGTTCTATTCGCTTGGGAATTTATTGAAAAATAGTTAATTTATCACAGAGGATAATTCCAAGATACGAACCACGACGGAAACACTAACTGAAGGTTGACAACGTATCTTTTATTATACACCGTGTCCGAGACAAGACAGCTCCAGACAGCGCTTCCCTCAGCTGCAGGACACATCCACTGCCAGCAGATGGAGCTCATGCTCACGGTCTCAAATGTCTCGAGACTTCGTGTCGATCTCTTGGCAAGGGATAAGTACGGAGGTGAGGGTTTAACTTGAGGAAAAGCGTCATATAAAATTAAAAGAAAAAAAAAAAAAAATTAAAGTTTAGAAGGGAAAGAAGAAAAGATGAAAGGGGGAGGGGGGGAGAGAAAAAAAAAAAAAACAGGGGGCGGGGGAACAGGAAAGAAGAAATAAGAAAAAAAAAAAAAAAAAAAGGGAAATCGTAGACAAGGAGGAAAAAGGAGAAAAAAGGGTTAGAAAAAAGAAAAAGAGAAAGAGGGAAAAAAAAAAAAATAAGGAGGATTTAATCTTAAGAAAAAAAAGATAAAAAAAAAAAAAAAGAAAGGTAGAGAAAGAAGAAAAAAACAGAAAGGGGGAAAAGAGAAAATAGAGGAAAATAGGGGAACAGGGGAAAAAAAGTTAAATGAGAAATAAAAAATAATAAATAAAAAAAAAAAGAAAAAGAGGGAGGAGCTGTGTCAAAACGTCTCAGTGTCTCATGAAGCTTCGTTTTCACCATCCCTAGTGCTACGTTGTTTTATTATAAAGTTCGCCCCTTCATCGCGGCTAATCGATCGCTTTGATCCACTTCTTCTTTAGCATCACTTCAGCCGGGAATCAATAAAAACTTAAGTATGGTTGGCGTTTATCAAAGTGTAACAGAGCAGGGACAGCTATTGTTGAAATGGCCCGGAAGAGGAAACGCCTAGATTTGGATTCCGGAAAGTTCCGGAAAGCGTGATAATCCCCTATAGGCCTGGAAACGGGAATGACGTTGCACTCCCACATACGTCAATTCCGGGATTCCCTTTGTCTTAAATTGAAGTGTGGATGGTGAATTAAAATAAAGATATTCACACTCCCAAAACGACACGTCACCCATTAAAAACTCTTTGGGAGCTATTTCTGGTGTGCGGGTCTCTGCTCTTTATCTTATGTTCCACTTTATCCAGCACCCAGTTAGGGATGTGCGTCACTGTTTACTTCTGGATGGCGAAACAACACTCACACCCACGCAAGATAACAGAGAAGATCAAAACTTTAATAGTCTACCGCAATTTGATTGGTGAAATTACAATGAAGATATTACAAAAAACATTATGTCAGCAGTCACAAAAACGTAACTTGTGCTTTTATTTGTTCCAGAAACAAGAAAGTCGTGTAGACCACCGGCTCCGCTATTGACTATATTGATCTCATTTCCGACGTGCCTGGACCAGAAATAAGTGTTGAAACATTATTATAATCCACGTATTTCACGTACTTCTTTGAGATCGAGTTTTGTTTAGGCCTGATCACAGGACACCGGCTTTTCAGTATATTTTTAAAAAGCATTGCAATCACCGGGGTGAAAAGTGAAAAAAACTTAGTATTTCTACAATTTTTAATGAGAGACCGGTCAAAATGTCTGTCGAAACGGTAAAACTATGGATTGTATACATAAAATGAATGGATAATTTGAAAACAAAGGGTATATTTCTCGCTAGAAAAGTGATCAAAACAATGGAAGAGTCGCAGTCTTTCTTAAAATATGACAATTTCCATCCAAAATTGACGGGATATCTGCCACGTTCTCTTGAGAGAAACTCTGCAGTCATGTGACCTACAGAAATGAATGGGAAAATCAAACGGAGTAAATTCGTTTGGGCAAATGGATGGCGTGGCTTGGCAACGGGCTGCAGTTTGGGTGGCTGGGTTGGATGTTTAATATGTCAGCACGCCGTCATTTCCACACCCCTGTAAGTGGATCAACTCTTCCTGAAAAAGCTAAAGCGCCAGAGTAAAAATAAAGAAGTTTGTTGGAAGTTTTTTCATTTTCTCTTTTAGTTTCTTTTAGCCTTTTCAATATTTCAGTTTCCTCCAACCTCTTTAAATGCGCAGTTTGAAATTTCACTTTAATAAAACCTTGATGGAACATGTGAGTTTAAAGTTGGTGCTGAAGGTGGGTGGAAATGGAGAGGAGAAGAAGAAGCTCTGCAGAGCTGAGGGACTGGAATCCTCCGAGTTCATCCTCCAAAGCAAGTCTTTCTCAGTTTTTGATTCACTGTTTTCTCACAAATATTGATTTACACAGTATAGTCTAAAACAGTGATCCTTACCAAAAAGAAGTACATGCAAGTATGCTTGAAGTATACTAATTTTAAACTTTAAATAAGACAGTATACTTTCAGTTTTCTGTTTATTTACTTATCAGAAATATACTTAAAGTTTACTTTGCATTTACTGATAAATATACAAGAAGTTTAAGTATATTTAGCCTATACTTATATTTAAACTTTTCAATGATGTGCTTTAATAGCAGTACATTCGTAGTGCATTTTCACACATACTGGTTTCTTTGTGGCGTACTGCAAGATGTACATTCTTTCATGTTTTTAAATCCTATTTTGTAAGATTTAGGTGCTATCTCACTCACACTTTGAAAACCCATGGTTCACATCATATATATTAGTTTTAGTCTACTTAAAAGTGTACTTTAGTATACTTAAAATTGAAGGCTACATTCTAAAAGTAGAAGTAAGCTTGAAGTCTTTGTGGGAGTAAACTAATGAGATTACTTTCAGTATACTTGAAAGTGTACTTTCAAATACCTAAAGTGGACCAATTTAGTCCCAAGAAGTATGCTTTTTAGTACAGCCTACTGCTAGTACACTGGTATCAGTGTAGCCTACATGGGCAATAAAAGTACAGTTGGAGGATATACTTTACTGTACTTGAGTATACTTAATGACATGTACTTAAGGAACACTTCTTTCCAGTAAGGATGGGGCCGCAGTCCAAGCGCGGCCCTCGAGCGCCACCTAGAGGGCCGTGAGGACCGTATATTTACACTGTTATTTATGACTGGATGAGTTGCAATGTAGCCTCCCCCCACCTGGTGGCGCTAATTTGTCAGAGTTCAACAAACAAGCAGAAGAAGACACTCAGCTAGCTGCTAGCCTGTAGCTAACGTTGTAAAGAATTATTAAAACGAAATAATGAAGACAAAAATGGTCCCCAAAACGTCCCTAAAGAGACAAAAATCCACTCCAATTTATTAAATACGGATTAGAGAGTGGAGATAAAGCAGAGCTGAGAAGTCTGGATGGAGCGCCGGCTAATGCTAATGCTAGCTCTGACGCCTGCATCACAGCTTCATTTAGAAACAAACATCTAACACTCGTTGGAAAGAAAGAATTTTTAAGAAATAAAAGAGAAAATCAGCTGTTGATGCAGAGAATGGCCGCGTTTCCCAGATTAGTTAAGACACTTTCGCTGAGGTCCTCCTTAGTCACTCTTAAAGGTGCCTTGTTTGGACGTTGCGTTTCCCAGATGCGCTCTTAACTCAGTAGTTCTTTATTTTAGGAGCGGCCAGACCCACTCTTTCGAACCTTCTTTAACGTTCCCCCTGCTAAGGGAACAACAGGCCCATCTACTGGTCATTTTGGAAACGACACTATTTCCCGTGAAAAAAGTAGAAAATGGAAATTATTAAAAATGGACCTATTCACGGATCAGTTGTTGTATTTTGAGTCATGTTTTCTCACTCATGTCATAATGTCAATCATCTATGATGGAAGAAAACTGTAGTTACCGAGTGAATGACAGAAAATATTGTGGTTAAGTTTAATCATTATGGCAAGATAGGCCTCCTATACTTAGCTTACGTTAGATAAAGCTGTGGGTATCAACCACAGAAACAAAAACATTGCGGTAGGAATTGTCGCAAATTATACGCAATTATGAGGACTCACGTCATATTTACGCATTTGTCAGCTGTTCATGATGAGATGCACCTGCTTCGCTCAATAAAAGCATGGCCATTTACGCATACCCGTATCAGACATCATGGCTGCTTTACAGCAAATTTTGGTAGCAAACCAACAGCGTCGCGGTAGACGGAGTGACACTGTGTATGTACATGCTTTCATGCGCCAGCATTTCAGTCCTCTAGATGTGCTGTCAGATCGCGCTATTCAGATGCGTTACAGGCGCAACCCAGTCGCGCACACTGCAAGGGCTGGATGGGGACATTTTCAGCGCTATTGATTGCCATGCCCTGGCCTTTGCTTCTATGTCTTTTTTCCCCTTTTTTCCTCCAAAGAGAATGCTTTTTTACCTGCCACTTCTTCAATCAGAATCGCCATCTCCTCTGGCGTGAAGGCCGGAGAGCGCTTCATCCTCTTGGTAGGGTTCCCTTCAGCCATTACGTCAACAAATAGCGTCAGAATGACCATTATTTATAGGGCATCTGTAAATTTCCAATCGCCTACACCTGTTTAGCACAATTTGGCCAATTACACAATATACAATGAGCTTTTCAATGAATATTTGCAATCACTGGTAATCAATGCATATTTTTAACAGTTTGTCTTCTTGCACAAACACATAAACGTATAAATGGGCTCAATATCAGCGTCGGAAAATAACCTCCACACTAAATGAATGGTGTCGATCGATATACCTGACCTCGATTGCTTTTTTTCAGCACCCCGGAAGTGGATAGCTTCTGTTAGGACCTTCTAAAGATGTAGCGTAGCCAAGACGTTTCTAGGAAATAAGAACGTGTGAAAGAAGCAATCTGGGAAACGGGCGTATCTGCGTTTTGTTGGGAAGAGCTTCCTTGAGGCCTTCTTTAATCCAAAGAAGAATCTTAACTGGGAAACGCGCCAATGTCTGTTATGTTTGGAAGTTCTTTAAAAAAAATTCTAGGAAAAGTTTCAATAAATAAATTGTTCAATGAAATAGGGGATTATCATGTTACCGGAACTTCCCGGTATTTGGACACTTCCTCTTCCGGGCCATGTTAACAACAGCCGTTCCTGCTCTGTTATACTGTTTAAATCGGATAAACTCCAAACATACTTAAGTTTTCATTCTAGACTGAAGTGATACTGGATCAAAAGCTGGATCAAAGAGATCGATTCGCCGCGGTGAAGGGCCGAACTTTATAATAAAACACACGTTTGTTTGTCGCCGGTGGGGCACAACACCGCACGACACCGGCACTTCACAGCATGCTAGCATTAGCCAGCTAGCGTTTACTGACGTGCTTAACATTGTGCGTCTTAAAACACACAAACATCTGAAAATCGGGTCTGTACCCCCCCCCGTTTCCAGTGGAACAACTGGGGACTGCCAAAAAAAGGAGACGCTTTCAGATGCTTGTGTGTTTTCAGCCGCACAAAGTTAGGCACGTCATCGAGCTGGCTAATGCTAGCCTGCCAACACGACTGCGCAGTCTGCCGGCTACAAACAAACGTGTGTCGTTTTATTATAAAGTTCGGTCCTTCACCGCGGCGAATCGGTCGTTTTGATCCACTTCTTCCTTAGCATCACTTCAGTCTGGAATGAAAACTTGGCATTGGCGTTTATCCGATTTACAAAGTTTAACAGAGTAGTAGCTGGCGGACTACTGTTAGCAGGTTAGCATTAGCCAGCTCGATAACGTGCCTAACTTTGTGCGGCTGAAAACACACAAGCATCTGAAAGCGTCTCCTTTCTTGGCAGTCCCCAGTTGTTCCACTGGAAACGGGGGGGTACAGACCCGATTTTCAGATGTTTGTGTGTTTTAAGACGCACACTGTTAAGCACGTCAGTAAACGCTAGCTGGCTAATGCTAGCATGCTGTGAAGTGCCGGTGTTGTGCCCCACCGGCGACAAACAACAATTATTATTATAAAGTTCGGCCCTTCACCGCGGCGAATCGATCGCTTTGATCCAGCTTTTGATCCAGTATCACTTCAGTCTAGAATGAAAACTTAAATATGTTTGGAGTTTAAACGATTTAAACGGTATAACAGAGCAGGAACGGCTGTCGTTAACATGGCCCGGAAGAGGAAGTGTCCAAATACCGGGAAGTTCCGGTAACATGATAATCCCCTATTTTGTGCTCTAATGGCCTGTCTAACATAAAATCCAGGTTTTTACAGATTTTTTAAGTTGAGCCTTTTCATTTTCAATGTGATCTATTACTGCACCATTTTATCTCTTTTTAAATCAGTTTCCATCAGTTTTTTCTGTTGTTCCTCTTTTTGTAGTAAAATGTTGTAGATTTTGTGTTTATAGCCTAATTCTGATTTGTTCTTGTAGGAGTCTGATTTTATTCCATGAATTATACGTGTGATATAAATGTGTTTGTGACCATCTCAGAATATATTTTATATGATGTTTTTCTTGTTTATCAGCCACATTTTACAGGTTCAGTCTGTTAAAGGCAGCTGGATTTGCTTTAGTTATTAAAGAAATAAACCTAAAATGATCATTACACTGATACAGAGTTAAATATGAACCTGGACCAGTTTGAACTGAAAACTTGGCCCCATCATGTAAAAGGTTGAGAATTCCTGGTCTAAAAGGTCATTAACATAAAAAAAACAAAGCTACGATCCAGTCAACCTGCAGAGGTGTTCTTTACAAGAACTCTCTTCACCTCTGCAGAGCGACTAATAGCAGCTCACACGACATAACAGGGTTCACATCTCATTGATGAATGCCGGATGACCTTTTAAACCACAGCTTCCTCCCCATCTGATGCCATGAATCTTTACGTCCCATCAGACCCTGAAACGTGCAGCTGGAGGTGCAGCAGTGTGAGCTAACAGTGTGTGGGTGGTTTATGTTTGTGTATGTCTTTAATCAGTGATGGCCCACTGCTGTTTTCACTGGATGAATATGAATACCACACACCTACTCTGTTCCCACACACACTCTCTGAGCAGCAGAGCGTATTTCTTTTCTCATCCAAAAAAAAGTGGCGGAGCACTATAAATGAACACGCAAGATGTCAGCAGTTACTACGGTGTCCCCTTTAGTCAATCTCTCCAAATTAAGCCCCGGTTGTTGGACAGATTGTCTCTGGTACACTGAGACAGTTTTCATTTAGCGAGGACTGCCGCGGGCCTTAGCCTGGCGGCTTCATGCAATTTCACAGCTTAGCGTTCATGCGTCCACCTCAGGGTCGAACCATGACCACCCACACCTTTACAAGAGCCTGACAGAGGTGCTGAAAGGGTGATGGGCCGCTAGAAGGTTTAAGTAGAGAAAGGGGAGCCCCAAAATGAGATTCCAGCACAGGAAATGACTGTAATAACACCAGAACAAGCAACGGCTAGACTTTAAAGGACAATGTTGTGTTTAGAATACAGCTATAAAACCACTGCTGAGGAGAAAAACCACACATGCCTGATAGAGGTGAGGTTTGTCAGGGAGATGTGACCATGTCTAAATCCTGATCCCCTCTGCAGATGTAAGCAAAGCACGCAGAAGTTAGGGATGAAAAAATCGATACCCTGGAGTCGATACTTCCATAACAGTTATCATCAGTCATTTTCTGCACCGCTTATCCAGTTCAGGGTCGCGGGGGCCGCCAGAGCCCACCCCAGCCTTTATCAGGCGAGAGGCGGGGCACACCCTGGACAGGTCGCCAGTCTGTTGCAGGGCCACAGTTGGAATTGTTCAAACCCCCTCCCCAGCCGGGAATCGAACTAGCAAGGCTGCAGTGCTAACCACCACGCCACCGTGCAGCCCGTCCATAACAGCCAGACAAAATATTGGATTGATACTTTTTGACTATCCAAATACCACCGTACGACTGAGGTCATCCCTATAGGTCGTAGCCTATAGAGATGGGCGATACCGAGAGTTTTCTTGTTGATACAATACCAGTAGTTTATGGTACTTTTTTTATTGATACAGATACTGATACCGATACTTTTGGTCCCTTTAGTGAAAACCACATGATTGTACAGTTTGCATTAACATCTTGAATGTAGGTGTATTACAAATGTAAGTAAAACTTAAGAATGGAAGAACTGGAAAAATGCTTATAAAACAATAATAAATTATACTGATGAAGAAATTAAACAAAAATAAGATTAAAAACTTATAATTATCATATAACACAAGTACAGGTTACCGGCTGATGTTTGAGTGGATGATCAAACAACATGTCCTGATTCGGAATACCCCGATCTCTTTAACTGTTCGGTGAACTCCCAGCTGTGTATAACTGAACTGTAAAATAGGCACTTCCTAGATGGAAGTCTAAATCATTTTCATGTCTTATATATTTCTAATATTAAAAATTGGACATTACATTTCATAATTGGCTGGCATATATAGCTATTTTCATGTGTCAATATAATAAAGGATTGTTATTCCGTTCAGTGTCAGCACAAATGTTTTGTGACAGCTATTTATATTGATGAAATTCCAAAGGATATATGTACCACAGCATCAATTATTATTATTATTATCATTATTATCAAGCAGAGCAACTGACATTGAATGTTAAGCTACAGGTGTTCCTGTAGAGGCACTGCTTCAGCAAGTAATCATTATAGGCTACGTATGGGTTGGCTATTGTAAGTAGGCTAATATAACATGCATTATTTGATCATTATTTTTACGGGGAAAATGGTTGTAAAGTATTTGTATCAACATGTTGCCATTACAATCAGCATAGGGAACTCAGGTGCGGGGTAATTCATCTGCAAAGATTGTGACATATGGCTCACTGTGTACGATTGAAAAATAAAATCTGTAAACTTAAGTCAAGTGAATTTAATTATTTTTTCAGTTTTATTTCAACCAGGTATACACAACAATTAAAAAATACGCCTTTTTAACCAACATTACAAAAAACAACTGGAAAACTCAAGTGTGAATAATAAACACTAATAAAAGGTATTACATATTTACAATTGATACAGTAAATAAGTATTCCCTGACCGGCAACAGGTTATATAAACACACGTACAATGATTCATAGACGTTTACATGGCTTCACACACACACCGCCATCTCTGTTCACCTTCCTCACTGATTCGGTCCACTGATCACGGCGCTCGCTGACTCGTTACACGCCAGAAACCTGAACACAGACAGCTTCCACCTACTTGTAGGCTGTGCAGAACACCGCAGCACAACTCCTCGTCATGGTTTGCAGCGATTTATCACAGGGACAAGTGATAAAGATAAAGCGCTGATCCCGCATAGCAACCGTTTGTCTTCACCGCACTCCTGGTTGCTAGGTGCCAGCGCATACCGGATGTGGGAAGTTTTTGCTCCCGAGAATAGCCTTAAAGATACCAAAACATCATCATCATCGCTAACAGTAGCAGCTTCATCGTGACATCTGATAGGCTACCACCATCATGTGATACAGAAGCTACAATCTAATAGCTACGTCCCGAATCGAAAACTATTTTGAAATGTCCCAAAGCAATTATTTTATACTAATTTATGACCCAAATACAGCTGCAAAGTGTGGCAGTAGAATCTGCGGCTGCCGCCCGGACACTTTAGTGAACGAACCCCGGTCCGTCCACTAAAGTGTCTGTGCGTACTTCAACGAAAGGTAAAGAAGACGTTAGCAGGGCAGCTTTCCAACGGGGGGGCTGTTCCATTACGTGATGCAAATTACTGCGATGATGGAAAGCTGGTAAGCTAGCTTTTATAAAAGAGAAGAGAAACCTCAGTTTTGTATCAGATGATCTGGGGCATAAATTTGTCTCAGACGATTGTGTCAAACATGGTTCCTATCAAGGTCCTCCCTCATGTGCCAACGCAGACTGATGGGGAAGGTAGTTCTGATAACTAAACTCCAGACGGGGAGTTACAGGAACTGATCCTCGAACGGAAGCACGGAGTCGTGGCGACAGTGGGAAGCAGTGTTAATTTTTACAGCAAATTTTGATTTAGTTTTTGTCATTGTCTTTTAACCGAAATGTTTAGTTTTAGTCATAATTTCGTCATCTTTATTAAATTAGTTTTAGTCTAGTTTTAGTCGACGAAAGTATAATGTACATAAAATACAGTCGATTCAGTTGATTAAAATACGGGGTTAAATGTAAATGAGTAAGTTTGAAGGTATAACACATGCACAAACAGTTTTTTCTTATTCAAAAGAAAAAGCGCATTTTTATGCAATTTGCCTTGCGCCAGACTGCCTGTTGTTTTATTTAATTTATTCACATATATATGTGTATGTGTACATACATAGCTAGCTTACTGACAGCAGCCACGTTCTTTTGCTGGAAGTTGTTGGAAGTTTAGCTGGAAGCGCTAACTAGCTACAGCTAGCTTACTCAACAAAGAAAGATGTACAGATGCTCAGCAGCTGGAATACAGCGCCTGTAGTTTGCATCCTGGAGGGATATGCAGCACCGATCCTCCCCGACAGATCATCCAAATGGGGGCGGGGACGGCGGCATCCAGACGTAACTCCTGGATCAGGTGATGAAATTCACAGAGCTACGAGACCTCTGGAGAATCTGGTGCACTCAAACATGGCGGCGTCTTCGGTTCTCCGACTTCCAAAGCGGGAACAACGCTGCAACTCTCTCAAAGTACTAAAATAACCGGGTTGTGCCATGTTTGCCTGACTGAAGTGACTGATGGGTGACAACCCACCATCCCCCCCTCCAGAAAGTTCAACCTGACGCATGAATGAAGCATGTATTATTCGCTCCATTCATGCAAAAGAAAACCCGCCTGAATCAAGCGAGTAAACATCCAACATTTGCACGTTGAAATCTCGGCGCGTATGTGAAACGTGGCGTCTGGTGTGAACACAGGGTAAGTAGATCCGGCCCTAAATCTGCTCGGGAGACACACCATCTGCAGACCTACAGCCCCTCATGATGTGAATACAGGATTCTGAATCAGGGGAGGCCGGTCTGGTAGACCTGAGGTTCCAGACTGACAGCTTCCCGTCCTCTCATCCCTCTCCCATTTTGAGTATTTCCCAAGATGTTGGCCTGCTGCTTTGACACGGCTTCACAGAAGATCCCCCCAGCTTGACCACGCAGCCACGTGAATGTGACTCTTATAATGCCAAGCAAATTACACCTGAGGCGCTTCGACCGTCTGTTCCCAAATCAGAGCACTGAAATGCTCTCTGATGGAGTCAAGTTGTCTTGAATAAAAGAAGAATCAGGTACACGCATTGTCTTTAGAGAAATAAATCAGATCTAAAATAATGGATGACGCAGTGCATGAGTCAAAATGACAATCAGTCCAGCCTTGGCATTATGAGTCAGGAACAAGAGATGCTCATGCTTATTCAGTGTGTCCACTGGGGTGTGCAGACTCTTCATTTAATATTTCCATAAGGTTGCATATGTGTGTGTGGCAGGCACTCGTTGTAATAAGGAGGTAATGTATTCTGCGCCATTGGCAAAAAGGTACGCTTGAAGCATCCCTCACCGCAGCAGCAGTTTTCAACTTGACAGTGGACACATACATAATTAAGCCAACTAAAAAATGAATATTTCATCTCAAAGCATTTTCATCTCCAAACATCAAAACACCTCAACGTCTCACATAATGAGCAAGGTAAATTACTTTTATTCACAGAGGGAATATGCAAAAAGAGGGTTCCCATGACTCCGAGGTAAGTCAAGTTAAAAAAACACAGCAGCTGGAAAGTACACTGCAAAACTCAAATCTTACCAAGTTTATTTTTCTAATGTGTAGCCAAAATATCTCATCACACTTAAAACCAGAAAAGCACTCGGAGAGGGCAGACCTCCACCAAGCAGCTCCACTCCCTCATCTTTGTGTGTTCTGGATCATAGTATCCAGGATTTTCTCTGGATCTGGATCAAATTTGGAAACATTCCAGAACTCATTGGGTGTGTCTCATGTTGAAGTGTGCAGACTGCGAAGTGCGGATTCGTCGGCTGCATACGTCACGGCGGCGCGCCAAGTCCTGTCCCGTTTCAAAAACATCTGGAGGATCCTCCGAATCCAGCCTCCAAACCCGCACTCCGTTTGGCCTGAAACGAAGGATACATCGTACGTATCCTTCGTGGCCTCGCCTATCCCAGAATTCGTTGCACACAAGATTTAAAAAAAAAAACTTTATTTACATAAGCAGAATGTACAAACTCTCATGAGCGGAGTAACAATGAGTTTTATACAATACTGTACACGGTTACATCCAGAACAAACGCACTGAAAGGTTTGAACAATAAACCTACAAAAGGGTTTAAATACAATAAAGGAAAATAAGATATTTAGCGCACAATATACAATAAATTATAGTTACAAAGCGATGAAACACAAAGTTAATCATCATGACTGGGCTTAGAGAAAGGGGATTATTAAAACAGAAGGATAGGAGACTTTTTTTTAACATATCTTTTTTACAATTCTACTTGACATTTTTTAAGTGATGAGAAACATTGTAAAAATCAATAAAACAGGCAAAGTTATGTATTTAGTTTCCTCCCACAGGAGATGGGGGGAAAGCTGCAGAGCTACGAGTGGAATATTTGGTTATATTTATGGATTTTAAGTGTTAAATGAAGTGTTTACTGGCAAAAAATACAACAGATAATCTCTGTGGAAAATTTAAAAATACGTGGGCAAGCATAAAATAAAGAAAGAAAAAAAAAAAAAAAAAAAGAAAGAAAGAAAAAAGAAAGAAAGAAAGAAAGAAAGTTTTTGCCTTAGAAAATCCACTTTGTTTGATATTCATGGATTTCCATTTATATGGAGTTATATGGATCTAGCCTGGTCCACCAGCCTGACTAACCATATGAGATACACGGCAGGTCAGTCTGGGTTCCCTCCGTTGGAGACTGATTCCACTCTGGTAAAAAATTGACCGGACCAATCACAGCGCAGCAGTAGAATTATTAACAGGAACGTAAAAACTCCTCGGACATCTCCACCGCCATTTCTGCTGTTCTGGTGCGTAACTAACAGCTTCCGGGTCATAGTCACATGACGTGTGACACAAACACTTTCTCATATTAGTAGTTCAGCAATAAACAACGCTGACATGCAACAGAGTATTTATGATAATAAAACCAAACATTCTATGTTAATATACACAAGAAAATTACATTAAAGGTGCCATGACATCAAATTTCCCTTTTCTGGGGTTTTGGGTGTATAATATGATCTGTTGTGCACTGATGAGGTCATGTGAATGTCAGAGTGAGAATCAAAGTTCCTGTTTATGGTCTGTCAGCTTTGTTTCTCTGCTCAGAAACAGTTGAATCAGACAGCAGCTTATCATTCTACATAGTTCTATCATTCTACATAGTTCTATCATTCTACGTAGTTCTATCATTCTACGTAGGTTTGTCTTGCTGAGCAGTCAGGTCTGGGTTTTCAAACAAATGGATTTAAAAGAAAACTTCTGCAGCAGCACTGAGGGAGGGGGCCACAACCTTGTCATTACCTGTAAGTTTATTTATTTTCTAAATGCTGTCTTGTCTGATAAACGTAGCTCACTGTCTGAAATGCACATGTTGCTAACAGTTAGCCTTTAGCAAGCTCCGACCACTAGGGCAGCTTGACCTACTTTCTCTAAATAAGGTTATAGCCAAATAAGGTGTAGCCAATCAGAACGAAGTCAACTTGGTCTCTGGGTAAAGCTGCATATCATTACTGCACCCAACTCTTTTACCAATGAAGTGAGGTCTGGCGTTTCAAAACAAAACCCCGCAGTAAAAAATGCAGTTTTTTTTGGAGATTTGACATATGCTGCAATGCCAACAACATGAACTAGTTATTACTGCTATGTCATCACTACTTTAAATAGAGAGGGAAAAACAACGTGTAAACGCTGACTTCCGGCGTCGCCATAGCAACATAGCAACAGAGTGCCGAGCTACGCTGAAGGCTGCCAGCTACAGTCACCTCAGTGTTTCTCTGATTGGTTCTCTCCGGTTCACTTTCCTCCGGTTGGTCCCGCCTCTCGTCTCCCATTGGAAATCAGTCTCCCGCGGAGGAACCAGACTGACCTGCCGTGGACCTCATACATGGCGTTGCTCAGGCTGGTGTACCAGGCTAAAATGGAACAATTCCAGAGATGTGTCCTATTACAGTGATGTTGATGTAAGAGTGTTCAGGCGTTGGTAAGGAGGTTTAATGTTCACCATGGGGGGGTCGGTCAGAACACAGGACTCGCTTGTACAGTTAACTGTCTTTACTGGTCACTCTGAATCACAACAGCACAGTAGTGCAACAAACGACAGGCTTCCAGGTGGAATTGCAGGTAGTTCAGGTGAATGTGGATAGAAGTGAGTGTGGTCCATAAACACAGAAATACAAAGAAGCCATGAGGAACATTCGTTCAGCAAAGAAACACATTCAGAGTATTAATTATTACTAATAAATCCTTCCAGTTAGAACTAAACATGCATATGTGTTCAAGGTCATTTTCACACATATCTGAGTGGATCCCGGTGCTGTCACAGCAGTAGAAATGTTACAGTGTTTCAATTTTCAACTAATACGGCTACGTTTTACAAATCCCTTTTAATCACCGGGCTCAGCAGTCGCTCTACAGACTGGAGCATTGTGTATCCATGGCAACCAGACGGAAGTAGACATGTCCCCGCTGTAAATCATGGTTGTGTTGCAAACAAAACACATGTGAATGGAGTGTGTTGAAGACGAGACATGGTTGAGTGTGGAAAACAATGTTGTCACGTACTGGAGGTGGTGGATTTCCAGACAAACCTGAACAAGATGCAGACTGATTCTGTTGAACCGCGAAGTCCGGACCATACGCACATATTATCAGCAAACAGCCAGGTACTGATGAGTTGTAAACATGAGCATTAACGCTTAGCCTGCCCCGTTGATGTTAACATTTGACATACATTAGTAGCTAGCAAACACAAGATGATACTAAACGTTACAGTTAGGCCGTGTAACCATGTTAAATGTAATATAACAGTCAATAAGAAGGATATCCCAACAGTACAGCTGCCTATGGATACCTGTTAAGTTAAAAAAGGTGGAGTATCTGGGATTTAGGTCAAGCTAAAGTTGCTGCGCGTTCACACATCACTCGTGCCGCATTTCAAGTCACCGCAAGCCACTCCGAAACCACCATGTTCAGCCGGTCAGAGAGCGGGCGAGTAAGGTCGACTACGAGCGTGAATGGCATGTTCACGCAGACCCAGTCGTGCCGTGTTCAGTACCAAAACCCAGTTAGGTCGACCTGAATGGGTCCTGTGTGAAAATGACCCAAGGCTAACAGTTCCAGTAACTGGCATGTAACAGGTCAGCTAGCTTAATAGCATAAAAAGGCACATGGTGAATGGAGGAAACTTCTGAACAAGCAGATCAGCTAAATAACATTAAAGGCTAAATAAACATCCTGTTCAGCAAAAATACAACTAGTTACTTCCAGTTCTTCACAGACACACACAGTTCACCATCTTCACCTGATACAAGTCTGTCCAACAGTCTTCTCTCCTCGTGCTCACTGCTGCTCATAAGTTTCATTTCTACATCCTGACATCATGTGCTCAGTAGCAGCTGCACACTTCTGCCACAAGGGGGCGCTCATGCCTCATCAACAGCCTTTCCAACATGGCCGACCTCACAATGATGAAGTATCCTTCAGAAGATTCCTGGATCCAGAAGGTGATCTGGATCACCACCAACATTTAATGGGTTCATCCTTGGACTGAGACACACGGCTGGTGGAGATTTCAGGTCAATCCGTCCAGAACTTTTTCTGTAAAGGTGCTGGCAGACCGACAAACCAACGCTACCGAAAACATTACCTCCTTGGTGGAAGTAATAACACAAAATCACCTGATGAGATACATTTCAGTGAGTGATAGAAACTTGTTTTTTGTCCGTCTGTCTTCTTCTGCTTATCTGGGGTCGGGTCGCGGGGGCAACTGCCTAAAGGTGTGTTCAGAACAAACGCGACTTGGGTGTCAAGGGTGCCAGGTTTACATGCAAAGTCAATGGCCAACGTGCGCCAAGGAGGCGTCAAAAACCCCATGGCGCACCATATGTCACGTATTATGGTGTGGCATGTCTGGGGGTGTTACGCAGGTCGGGTGTGGCGTGTTTAGGGATGTTACACACATTTCGTGCGTTGAGTTTTGAGATTTTCAGCATTCAACACGCGTCGAGGGCGTCATACGGCGGAGTTGGAAAATCTGAACTGATTGGTTGACGCAGGACGTCAACCAATCAGAGCGACTCAACATCATGGCGCAGACACATTTTCTGACAGGATGGGAAACACCCAGAAGAACCAGGGGAATCTCCTCTCTCTCTGAAGACAGAGGAGGATAAACTGTGATCTGCGTCTGGTCCCGGTTTCTGAACGGTGGTTTGATGACCTGCTGTCCTGATGGGATGTACTGGGCTTATAATGCTGCCCCGCATCGGGACAGCGGGTTGTTAAACTGGGCCGGATCAGACGGCTGAAAGTGCTGCTCGTCAGCGCAGCTCCTGGAGTAAATGATGAAACTCATCACTGGAATCATCTGGTGAAGCAGATACGGAGCAGAGACGCCCTCACATAAAGCAGAGCCGCGCTCTCTCCTGCATCTGTGATGGTGCAAACAGACCGGTGACAGGAAAAATAAGAAGGAGGGGCTCCTCCCGAGGTGCGTGGAGCACACCTTGGCTGGACATCCCTCAACGCGTCGGGGGCGTCAAGACACTGGAAATCAAGTTTTTGACGCCCAAATCGCGATTGGTGTGTACCCAGGGTAAGCCCAGACTTCCCTCTTCCTGGCCACATCCACCAGCTCATCCGGGGGATCCCGAAGGCGTTCCAAGGCAAGCCGAGAGATGTAGTCCCTCCAGCTTGTCCTGGGTCTCCCCCGGGGTCTCGTCCCGGTGGTACATGCCTGGAACACCTCACCAGGGAGGCGTCCAGGAGGCATCCTGACGTCTCCCGGCTGGCCTGGGAACGCCTCGGGATCCCCCCGGATGAGCTGGCGGCTGTGGCCGGGGAGAGGGAAGTCTGGGCGCCCCTGCTTAGGCAGCTGCCCCAGCGACCCAATCTCGGATGAACGGAAGAAGATGGATGGATAGATGGATATTTATTTATTTATTTTTCTTTTGCATTTGAAACTTTCTGCAATAAGTAAGTAGCTGAGTAGCAGCTTAACAAGAGGAGAATGGAACAGAAAGGCAGCGGCAGCAGGAAGCACCTCTGCTCACCGGCAGAAGTTGGAGAGAAGAAAAGGCAGACGGAATGCGAGCAACAGGATGGAAGGAAGACCGCGGGTGTTACCGTCACCGCTGGAGGAAACTACAGGTGGATAAAGTCTGTGAAAGAAAGACAGACGAAGAGGAAAACGTGAGCAATGCAGGACGGAAGGCCAGGTAATTATTGGGTGATGCAGACGAAGCTCCAGGAGGGAAAAACTGCAGAAGCCCAGACCAGGACAGACTGAAAGGGGAGTACAAACATTGGTCACCAGCTGGAGAAAGCTCCGGGAGGATCTGGGAGTGAAACTGATGCTGATACAGCAGACTTATAGTTGAACGGGAAGGCATTTTGTTTTTTACTTTTATGTGTGAGTTGCAGTGTTGTATAAAGTACCCAAAAGCCATACTTGAGTAAAAGTAAAAGTACCTTACTGGAAAATGACTCAAGTAAAAGTCAAAGTTGCCTGCTAGAATATTATTAGAGTAAAACTAAAAAAGTAGCTAGTATTTAATGTACTTAAGTATCAAAAGTAAAAAGTACTGTTAATAAAACACAATCAGAATTTGAGTTTAACATTTTCTTTATTTCTGTTTAATTTAGTTTTTAAGTTTGCGAATTTGCGATAGTAATTTGCGAAGTTAAAAGAAGTTTCAGTACCTTCTTACATAAACCCAAC
>JALJCO010007470.1:0-51859 GCA_023101725.1 Atherinomorus stipes
GAAAAGGCCTTTACTCTCAAACTAAATGTCAAGACGAGGGACAAAAGGGAAATACGTATTTTTATCCCTGTCAATTATTATTATTATAACATAGTTCTTTCCATATTTATAAATCATATCGTCCCATAAACATAGCATGCTAGGCGCTCGATTAGCAGGCAAGTTTCGCGTTTGGGGCTCATAGAAATCTGCAAAAGTTGGGCCTCTGTTGCTTTTTGCAACCGTAGGAGACGCGGTGTGACTTGCAACACTCAGGCCAAACATTCCAATTGGTTGTCAGGGTTTTACAGCCGCAACGTGTCATAGCTAATTTGCATAAAGTTAAACTATTTTTAACTTTGTTTAGTCGCTCTAATCGCTCAACTTTTGTAGCTCGTCGCTTCTGTCGCTTTATTCGCTCTTGTCGCTCCTGTCCATTGAAAGTGAATGACTTCCGGCGATTTTACAGCTTTAGTCGCTCTTGGTCTGAACGCACAGTAACCCTTTCTCCATAGCAAAGTTCAACGCTGAGCGCAGCAAAATGAGTGAGGATGAGACAAACATCATCACTCACCTCCTAACGCGAATGATGGTTAAATGTCTTCTCCCTTTCAGTTTGGTAAACACAGACGAATACAAGTAGGTTAATTAGCATTTTTCTGACATTAAATGTCACTATCAGGCTTTATGAACTTAAGGTTAAGTTATTTGGATTGAATGCTTAACAGTCGTCCTCAAAATTATTCATACTTTCCAATTAAAGAAAAGGCTAAGTGAACAATAGTAATTCAAATAACAAGAAAATAAATAAACTAGTAATAAATAACAATTGACAAAATTGTAATTTAGTGAAACGAAATATTGCTTAGGAATTGTGGTTGAAAATAATGATGATGATGATGATGATGATGATGATAAAGAAACAAAACTGTCCAGGACACATTAAAGCACCTTTCCTGTGAAATTTGGACTAAAATGCCTGTCAACAGGTGTATAAGTCTTCTTTAACATTAGAGAAAACACCTGATTGCAATGATTGCCTCAGAATGATGCTCACCAAAAATTTAGCTTCAGAGCCCCATCATGCTTGTTTGCTTTATATATATATATATATATATATATATATATATTCTGTTGAACCACAATTCAAAATCAATGTCAGGATTTTCATGGAATTTTTATTTGTTATTACTTTTGTCAGTTTTAAGTTACTTTACTGACAGATGATTTTTTTTTTTTTTTTTTTAATTGGACGGTATTAATCATTTTGAGGATGACATTCAGAGGAGCAGACTTGATCCAGAGAAGGCAGACATGCTAATTTTCTTGAAAAAAAAATAGTTGATTTTCTTGTAAATTTTTCAGAGTTCAGAGGTCATTCTTGTGTGGCAAGGGGTGAAACACACATGAAACACCACATCAGAGTTCAGTGGCTGCACTTATTTCCAGATAAAGCTTCTTTTTGTTCTAGATGTTTTTGTTAGTTTCCCCCGTTTTTCTGTGACATTGAGTATCTGCTGATACTCAAATGTAGAGCACATTGAATAAAAGTAAGCTTTTGTTACAAGCTATACAATGTTTCTTTTCATATACAACAAAGTATCAGACATTGATAAGAAAATCGATAAGGAATCGAATCGATAAGCTGCATCAATAATGGCATTGACATCGATAATTTCTTATCAATTATCATCCCTACTGCTCTGTCACACACAGGTACGAAAACCAGACCAGAGAGGAGCTGCTCTGTCACACACAGGTACGAAAACCAGACCAGAGAGGAGCTGCTCTGTCACACACAGGTACGAAAACCAGACCAGAGAGGAGCTGCTCTGTCACACACAGGTACGAAAACCAGAGAGGAGCTGCTCTGTCACACACAGGTACGAAAACCAGACCAGAGAGGAGCTGCTCTGTCACAAACAGGTACGAAAACCAGACCAGAGAGAAGCTGCTCTGTCACACACAGGTATGAAAACCAGACCAGAGAGGAGCTGCTCTGTCACAAACAGGTACGAAAACCAGACCAGAGAGGAGCTGCTCTGTCACACACAGGTACGAAAAACCAGAGAGGAGCTGCTCTGTCACACACAGGTACGAAAACCAGAGAGGAGCTGCTCTGTCACACACAGGTACGAGAACCAGAGAGGAGCTGCTCTGTCACACACAGGTATGAAAACCAGACCAGAGAGGAGCTGCTCTGTCACAAACAGGTACGAAAACCAGAGAGGAGCTGCTCTGTCACACACAGGTATGAAAACCAGACCAGAGAGGAGCTGCTCTGTCACAAACAGGTACGAAAACCAGAGAGGAGCTGCTCTGTCACACACAGGTACGAAAACCAGAGAGGAGCTGCTCTGTCACACACAGGTACGAAAACCAGACCAGAGAGGAGCTGCTCTGTCACAAACAGGTACGAAAACCAGACCAGAGAGGAGCTGCTCTGTCACACACAGGTATGAAAACCAGACCAGAGAGGAGCTGCTCTGTCACACACAGGTACGAGAACCAGACCAGAGAGGAGCTGCTCTGTCACAAACAGGTACGAAAACCAGACCAGAGAGGAGCTGCTCTGTCACACACAGGTACAAAAACCAGACCAGAGAGGAGCTGCTCTGTCACACACAGGTACGAAAACCAGACCAGAGAGGAGCTGCTCTGTCACACACAGGTACGAAAACCAGACCAGAGAGGAGCTGCTCTGTCACACACAGGTATGAAAACCAGAGAGGAGCTGCTCTGTCACACACAGGTACAAAAACCAAACCAGAGAGGAGCTGCTCTGTCACACACAGGTACGAAAACCAAACCAGAGAGGAGCTGCTCTGTCACACACAGGTACAAAAACCAAACCAGAGAGGAGCTGCTCTGTCACAAACAGGTACGAAAACCAAACCAGAGAGGAGCTGCTCTGTCACACACAGGTACAAAAACCAAACCAGAGAGGAGCTGCTCTGTCACACACAGGTACGAAAACCAGACCAGAGAGGAGCTGCTCTGTCACAAACAGGTACGAAAACCAAACCAGAGAGGAGCTGCTCTGTCACACACAGGTACAAAAACCAAACCAGAGAGGAGCTGCTCTGTCACACACAGGTACAAAAACCAAACCAGAGAGGAGCTGCTCTGTCACAAACAGGTATGAAAACCAGACCAGAGAGGAGCTGCTCTGTCACACACAGGTACGAGAACCAGACCAGAGAGGAGCTGCTCTGTCACAAACAGGTACAAAAACCAGACCAGAGAGGAGCTGCTCTGTCACACACAGGTACGAAAACCAGAGAGGAGCTGCTCTGTCACAAACAGGTACGAAAAACAGAGAGGAGCTGCTCTGTCACACACAGGTACGAAAACCAGACCAGAGAGGAGCTGCTCTGTCAAAAACAGGTACGAAAACCAGACCAGAGAGGAGCTGCTCTGTCACACACAGGTACGAAAACCAGACCAGAGAGGAGCTGCTCTGTCAAAAACAGGTACGAAAACCAGACCAGAGAGGAGCTGCTCTGTCACACACAGGTATGAAAACCAGAGAGGAGCTGCTCTGTCACACACAGGTACAAAAACCAAACCAGAGAGGAGCTGCTCTGTCACAAACAGGTACGAAAACCAGACCAGAGAGGAGCTGCTCTGTCACACACAGGTACGAAAACCAGACCAGAGAGGAGCTGCTCTGTCACAAACAGGTACGAAAACCAGACCAGAGAGGAGCTGCTCTGTCACACACAGGTACGAAAACCAGACCAGAGAGGAGCTGCTCTGTCACAAACAGGTACGAAAAACCAGACCAGAGAGGAGCTGCTCTGTCACACACAGGTACGAAAACCAGAGAGGAGCTGCTCTGTCACACACAGGTACGAAAACCAGACCAGAGAGGAGCTGCTCTGTCACAAACAGGTACGAAAACCAGACCAGAGAGGAGCTGCTCTGTCACAAACAGGTACGAAAACCAAACCAGAGAGGAGCTGCTCTGTCACACACAGGTACGAAAACCAAACCAGAGAGGAGCTGCTCTGTCACAAACAGGTACGAAAACCAAACCAGAGAGGAGCTGCTCTGTCACACACAGGTACGAAAACCAAACCAGAGAGGAGCTGCTCTGTCACAAACAGGTACGAAAACCAGACCAGAGAGGAGCTGCTCTGTCACAAACAGGTACGAAAACCAAACCAGAGAGGAGCTGCTCTGTCACAAACAGGTACGAAAACCAGACCAGAGAGGAGCTGCTCTGTCACAAACAGGTACGAAAACCAAACCAGAGAGGAGCTGCTCTGTCACAAACAGGTACGAAAACCAGACCAGAGAGGAGCTGCTCTGTCACACACAGGTACGAAAACCAGACCAGAGAGGAGCTGCTCTGTCACAAACAGGTACGAAAACCAAACCAGAGAGGAGCTGCTCTGTCACAAACAGGTACGAAAACCAGACCAGAGAGGAGCTGCTCTGTCACACACAGGTATGAAAACCAAACCAGAGAGGAGCTGCTCTGTCACACACAGGTACGAAAACCAGACCAGAGAGGAGCTGCTCTGTCACAAACAGGTACGAAAACCAGAGAGGAGCTGCTCTGTCACAAACAGGTACGAAAACCAGACCAGAGAGGAGCTGCTGTGTCACAAACAGGTACGAGAACCAGAGAGGAGCTGCTCTGTCACACACAGGTACGAAAACCAGACCAGAGAGGAGCTGCTCTGTCACAAACAGGTACGAAAACCAGAGAGGAGCTGCTCTGTCACAAACAGGTACGAAAACCAAACCAGAGAGGAGCTGCTCTGTCACACACAGGTACGAAAACCAGACCAGAGAGGAGCTGCTCTGTCACAAACAGGTACGAAAACCAGAGAGGAGCTGCTCTGTCACAAACAGGTACGAAAACCAGACCAGAGAGGAGCTGCTCTGTCACACACAGGTACGAAAACCAGACCAGAGAGGAGCTGCTCTGTCACAAACAGGTACGAAAACCAGACCAGAGAGGAGCTGCTCTGTCACACACAGGTACGAAAACCAGACCAGAGAGGAGCTGCTCTGTCACACACAGGTACGAAAACCAGACCAGAGAGGAGCTGCTCTGTCACACACAGGTATGAAAACCAGACCAGAGAGGAGCTGCTCTGTCACAAACAGGTACGAAAACCAGAGAGGAGCTGCTCTGTCACACACAGGTACGAAAACCAGACCAGAGAGGAGCTGCTCTGTCACACACAGGTACGAAAACCAGACCAGAGAGGAGCTGCTCTGTCACAAACAGGTACGAAAACCAGACCAGAGAGGAGCTGCTCTGTCACAAACAGGTACGAAAACCAGACCAGAGAGGAGCTGCTCTGTCACACACAGGTACGAAAACCAGACCAGAGAGGAGCTGCTCTGTCACACACAGGTACGAAAACCAGACCAGAGAGGAGCTGCTCTGTCACACACAGGTACGAGAACCAGACCAGAGAGGAGCTGCTCTGTCACAAACAGGTACAAAAACCAGACCAGAGAGGAGCTGCTCTGTCACAAACAGGTACGAAAACCAGACCAGAGAGGAGCTGCTCTGTCACACACAGGTACGAAAACCAAACCAGAGAGAAGCTGCTCTGTCACACACAGGTACGAAAACCAGACCAGAGAGGAGCTGCTCTGTCACACACAGGTACGAAAACCAGAGAGGAGCTGCTCTGTCACAAACAGGTACGAAAACCAGAGAGGAGCTGCTCTGTCACACACAGGTACGAAAACCAGACCAGAGAGGAGCTGCTCTGTCACAAACAGGTACGAAAACCAGACCAGAGAGGAGCTGCTCTGTCACACACAGGTATGAAAACCAGAGAGGAGCTGCTCTGTCACACACAGGTATGAAGGCAAGGCAAGGCAAGGCAAGTTTATTTGTATAGCACATTTCATGTACAGAACAATTCAAAGTGCTTTACATAAAACATTATAAGCAAAAAGGGAGATAAAAAAAAAAAAAAAAAAACAATTAGAAGCATGATTCAGAATTAAAAGCATTTAAGATTAAAAAAGAGAGAATACAGAGACGTGCGGATTTTAACTTTTGAATAAAATCTACGTAAAATGCAGCTGAGAACAGGTGGGTCTTCAGCCTGGATTTAAATAAACTAAGTGTTTCAGCTGATCTGAGACTTTCTGGGAGTTTGTTCCAGACATGTGGAGCATAGAAGCTGAACGCAGCTTCTCCATGTCTGGTTCTGACTCTGGGAACTGATAAAAGGCCGGATCCAGATGACCTGAGGGGTCTAGCAGGTTCATACTGGGTCAAGAGGTCACTGATGTATTTTGGGCCTAAACCATTCAGAGCTTTATAGACCAGCAGCAGAACTTTAAAGTCTATTCTCTGATGGACCGGCAGCCAGTGTAAAGACCTGAGAACTGGACTGATGTGGTCCACTTTTCTGGTCTTTGTGAGAACTCGGGCAGCAGAGTTCTGAATGAGCTGCAGCTGTTTAACTGTTTTTTTAGGTAGACCAGTAAAGACGCTGTTACAGTAGTCAAGCCGACTGAAGATGAATGCATGGACTAGTTTTTCCAGATTTTCCTGAGACATCAGATCTTTTATCCTTGAGATGTTCTTCAGGTGATAGTAGGCTGATTTAGTGATCGCTTTGATGTGTTTTTCAAAGTTTAGGTCTGAGTCCATCACTACACCCAGATTTCTGGCCTGATTGGTGGTTTTTATGTGGATGGACTGAAGTTCTGTGACAACCTGCTGTCGTTTCTCTTGGCTCCAAAAACAATCACCCCAGTTTTGTTTTTGTTCAGCTGAAGAAAGTTGAGGCACATCCAGTCATTAATCTCATCAATACATTTACCAAGAGCCTGTACAGGGCCCCGGTCTCCTGGTGATACTGTAATATATAGCTGTGTGTCATCTGCGTAGCTATGGTAACTAATATTGTTGTTCTTTATAACCTGAGCCAGTGGGAGCATGTAGATGTTAAACAGAAGAGGCCCCAGGATAGAGCCCTGGGGAACTCCACAGGTCATTTTTGTCTGCTCAGATGTAAAATTGCCTACTGACACAAAGTACTTCCTGTTCTCCAAGTATGTTTTGAACCAGTTTAGTACAGAACTAGAGAGACCCACCCACTTCTCCAGTCGTTGGAGTAATATAATGTGGTCAACTGTATCAAATGCAGCGCTGAGATCCAGTAAAACCAACACTGACATTTTTCCAGTGTCAGTATTCAGACATATGTCATTCATGACTTTGGTCAGAGCAGTCTCGGTGCTGTGGTGCTGTCTAAAACCTGACTGGAAGACATCATAACGGTTGTTTTCTCTTAGAAAGTCATTTAGCTGGTGAAAGGCTGCTTTTTCAATGATCTTACTTAAAAATGGAAGATTGGAGATCGGCCTGTAGCTGCTCATCTGTGTCTTGTCTAGATTATCCTTTTTTAGCAGAGGTTTGATCACAGCTGTTTTCAGTGACTCTGGAAAACCAGAAAACCAGACCAGAGAGGAGCTGCTCTGTCACACACAGGTACAAAAACCAAACCAGAGAGGAGCTGCTCTGTCACACACAGGTACGAAAACCAGACCAGAGAGGAGCTGCTCTGTCACACACAGGTACGAAAACCAGACCAGAGAGGAGCTGCTCTGTCACACACAGGTACAAAAACCAAACCAGAGAGGAGCTGCTCTGTCACAAACAGGTACGAAAACCAGACCAGAGAGGAGCTGCTCTGTCACACACAGGTACGAAAACCAGAGAGGAGCTGCTCTGTCACAAACAGGTACGAAAACCAGACCAGGAGAGGAGCTGCTCTGTCACAAACAGGTACGAAAACCAGACCAGAGAGGAGCTGCTCTGTCACACACAGGTACGAAAACCAGACCAGAGAGGAGCTGCTCTGTCACACACAGGTACGAAAACCAGAGAGGAGCTGCTCTGTCACAAACAGGTACGAGACAGGAACGTTTCTGTACCTGCACGAACGTTTATACAGATGTTCCCCCAAAAGTACAATATTGGTTTTTGTGAGGCCAGAAGTACCTATATACTATGAAAAAGGGTCCAAAGTAATATAAAGTACACATTTGTACCATTTTAACCCTAATGGTACCTGCAGCAGGGATCGGCGATACGGACTAAAAAAATGTATCCCGATAACTTCTGGTTTTTATCATGGTAACGATAACTGACAAAAATTAGGGATGCACGATATAACCGGCCCTCTATTGGTATCGTCCTATATCGGCCTTAAAACTGAGTATCAGACATCGGCCACCCCACCGATATTTAACCAATAAACCGTTTCTAAAGTCTTCTTCAAAAACGACTTTTTTTACAGAAAACTTCTAAAGACTAGGGGTGGGAAAAAATATCGATACAATGAAATATCAAGATATTTTCACATGCTGATATCATATTGATATTTAAAAACGCTGTATCGATCTATTTTACTAACGAAATCTTGCAATATTTCATCATTTTGTTATGAAACCTCATGAGAATTCATGCAGTATCGTGATATTTTGTAACAGAAAGATTAAATCTCCAGCGATTTTGTAAGTAAAATAGATTGATACAGCATTTTTAAATATCAGTTTGATATCGGCATATGAAAATCGATATATTTTCCAATCCCTATTTTTTAAAGTGTCGGAAACGGATAACTAAACTGCTTTTTGCAATAACTGCTTTTTTTCAGTTTTAATATCTGTATCAAATCGGTTATTGGCCACATGAGTTTTAAAATATCGGCATATCAGATATCCTCCAAAATTCCCATATCATGCAACCCTAAAAATAATACTAGAAGCCAAACTTCATCAGTTAAGTTCAAGTAGTACACCTGAACTGCAAAACTGTAGTAACACCAAACAAACAAGTCTGAAATGTGAGAACAAATTTATATTTATTCAAACTGTTACATAAATAACTGTAAATACAACCTGATAAATTGTATTTATCATTTTTATTGTGAGATGACAAATTATTACCATGGGGTATAACTTTGACGATATATCGCACACAATAATATATCGTCCGTCCCTGACCTGCAGTGTTGAAAAATGTGTGTAGCTTGTACAATAACTATAAATAGCAGTACTTCCAAACGGTAGTATGATTATAGTTATAATATTGTGATTTTCATTGTAACCATAGTAATATGTATAATTATACATGTGTTTGGCCTAATATTTCTATATTTATTAGTAGCATCTTTGATTGTTGTCATAATCTCTATTTTATTGACTTTTATTCATCATCTTTAATTGGTTTAATTGTACTTTATTAACTCATACAGCTTGATAAGGTACAAAAATGGACCATGAAGGTACAGAAATGTCTTTCAGAAAGAGACAAGCGTTTGTAGCCTTTTAAGTACAAACTGTTTCTGAGTGTGTGCAGAGTCGGGGAGCAGCTGAGCGTCGCTTTTACGCCACATAACAGCCAACAAACTGATTAAACAAATGTTTTCTCTGTGACGGCAGCAGAATATACACTCCTAATTGATTTTATCCTGCAGTTAATTACGGCCGTTGGCCGGCACAACAGCCTTGTGTATTGGGAGCATAAAGACAAAGAGCTTGTCCTAATCAGCCGCTAATTCGCCAGACGACGGCTTCATGGATGCAGCAGGAGGCTGAATTAACATACAGTCCTGAGACGAGCTGGAGGTGAAACCGCTGCTCCTGCCTGAGGACGTCACAGCAGGAGCTTTCAGCCTGAAACTGCAGCTTTTTCTCACCGCCGGCAGGTTTGAGACGAGCAAACCTGTGAAAGAATGCGTCTACAGTCCTGACGGCTTTCAGGCCGGTGTCCCATACAAGAAAAACCAGTCCCAACAAACTTCCCCCCAATCCTCGAAAACTGCAAAAATGAGTTCAAATATGAGACGCATCAGGTTATAACTGACGTTTCTGACTGATTCTGGCCCCATTTAGCCATTTCTGACATTTATGTTTAACTTTGACGTTGTCTGAGTCATTAACTTGTTATTTTCACCTTTTAAGTATATTTCATTTGCTTTTAAAGTAGCTATTACACTAAAAAAAAATTGCCCCAACTACGTATTTCTGTTAGATAAATTCCCAAAAAACGAAATTTATGTAACTGAATCAAATAAAGCTGAAAATAATGACGTAACAACAGCTAATATAATATGCCAAGTTATTTACATAATGCTGTTAATGAGGTGTATGTACACTGCAAAAACTCAAATCTTAGCAAGTATATTTTTCTTATTTCTAGACAAAATATCTCATCACACTCAAAATAAGACAAAATTGCTTAAAGAGAAACATTTCAGTGAGATATAAGATCTTATTTCAAGATTTCTTTGCTTGTAATAAGCAAAAAAAATGTTCCAGTGGGACAAGCAAAATTTTCTTGATGTCTTGTCTTTGAGTGTGATGAGAGATTTTGTCTAGAAATAAGAAAAACATACTTGTTAAGATTTGAGTTTTTGCAGTGTAACACTGTTAATAAAGTTTATAAGTTTACAACTTTATTTATAAATTGTAAAGTTTATAAACTTATTAACCGTATTAAATAAACCTTATTAACATTAATATAGGGGATTATCACGCTTCCGTGTTCCGAACTTCCGGTTTTAAACAGTTAGACAGCTCACTTCCGGTTCAGTTCAATTTCCCTGCTTTACTTCGTAGATAACGTGAATAAACGCAAACCCTGCTGAAATTTTCACGGATTCCAGACTGAAGTGATACTAAGGAGGAAGTGGATCAAAGCGATTCTCCAGAGTGAAGGGCCGAACTTTATAATAAAACAACGTAGCATGTTTGTTTGCAGCCGGTGGGGCACAACACCGGCATGCTAGCATTAGCCAGCTAGCGTTTACCGACGTGCTTAACATTGTGCGTCTTAAAACACACAAACATCTGAAAATCGGGTCTGTACCCCCCCGTTTCCAGTGGAACAACTGGGGACTGCCAAGAAAGGAGACGCTTTCAGATGCTTGTGTGTTTTCAGCCGCACAAAGTTAGGCACGTCATCAAGCTGGCTAATGCTAACCTGCTAACAGTAGTCCGCCAGCTACTACTCTGTTAAACTTTGTTAATCAGATAAACGCCAATGCCAAGTTTTCATTCCAGACTGAAGTGATGCTAAGGAAGAAGTGGATCAAAACGACCGATTCGCCGCGGTGAAGGACCGAACTTTATAATAAAACGACACACGTTTGTTTGTAGCCGGCAGACTGCACAGTCGTGTTAGCAGGTTAGCATTAGCCAGCTCGATAACGTGCCTAACTTTGTGCGGCTGAAAACACACAAGCATCTGAAAGCGTCTCCTTTCTTGGCAGTCCCCAGTTGTTCCACTGGAAACGGGGGGTACAGACCCGATTTTCAGATGTTTGTGTGTTTTAAGACGCACAAAAGTTAAGCACGTCAGTAAACGCTAGCTGGCTAATGCTAGCATGCTGTGAAGTGCCGGTGTTGTGCCCCACCGGCGACAAACAAACGTGTGTTTTATTATAAAGTTCGGTCCTTCACCGCGGCAAATCGATCGCTTTGATCCAGCTTTTGATCCAGTATCACTTCAGTCTAGAATGAAAACTTAAGTATGTTTGGAGTTTATCCGATTTAAACAGTATAACAGAGCAGGAACGGCTGTCGTTAACATGGCCCGGAAGAGGAAGTGTCCAAATACCGGGAACTTCCGCTAAGTGTGATAATCCCCTATTGGGTAAATTCTATTCGCTGTTGTTACTTTAATTCCGTGTCGTCTATTCTTCTCACCTTTATTTGGTTAAATTACATCAATTTTATTTTCTGGTTAAAGTTACGGACACATAATTTGGTTGGATGGGAATTTGTTATCTAGCTGAAATACGTAGTTGGGCCAAATATATATATATTTTTTAGTGTGGTTTGTTTATTGCTGGACCAGGACACACTTAGAAAAGAGATCTTAAATATCCAGATTTCCAGATTAAATAAAGGTTTTAAGATAAATACAAATGCCTGCAATCTGTGGATAAGTTTGAGTAATTATAATGAATTTTATGTTTATTCCGCCACTGTTTCAAGTTTTGATCATTTTTAATTGATTATAAGTCTTATTTTAACCTTTTACACTCTAAAAAGTCAACTAAGGCTCTTGTTTGTTGAATTGAATAGAAATGTGTTCATTTAACGTGTACAAATTGTGTTTGTGGTTTCAAATTATTATCACCTGTTGGTAAAACAAAGAAAATTTGGATTTGCATTCTTCAGTCCAATGTGTTCGTTTGACAAAATAAATCTACGTGGAAATATGTGCCATGACTGAAGTGTACTCAAGAAACAATTTTTTTTGAGTGTAGTCGAGACAACATTGCTGTTGTCTTGCATACATATATATATATATATATATATATATATATATATATATATATATATGTATATGTGTATATATATATATATATATATATATATATATATATATATATATATATATATATATGTATATATATATATATATATATATATATATATGTATATGTTGTATATATATATATATATATATATATATATATATATATATATGGTAGACTGAGTACAGTTGAGACAGTTTTCGCTCGTCTCATTTCCACGCAAAAATTAGACATTAAAAAGTCTGGACAGAAGATTTTTTTTGCCAAAATGCATCCTCTATTTGTGTACTAAAAAATAACCATAAATAATATCCATAAGCAATTTATAATCACGATAAAAAACTTAATTAAAGATGTGTTTTTGTCTCAACTGTACCCATAGAATAAAAATACTGAGTAAAGTTTGAAATTGAAATGGCAGGAGAGCTGATACTGCTGATATAATGAACTATTAAAAGTTCAATTACAACTTTTTTACACTTTATTAAGTTTTCAATTTGATTTAATTCAACAACAGCAGAGGCAAACTTTTTTTTCATTAAAAAGAACAAATTATTTAATGGATGTTGCAAATATAAACACAATAACAGAATGACAAGTCAGAGTAGCAAACTGTTCAAATGTTAAATGTTTTTTTACAAAACTATCTTTGATTTGTTCTAATTTTTCCTAATTGTGACTTAAAATCTTAAAAAGCTGCTGTATGTCTGCGCTGCTGAACAGCGTGCAAAGCAACAGCGTTCTGCATCTGACCACCTCGCACATTTTACTGAATTATGTGAAGACCTGACATGCTACCATGTCATGGAATATCTCAGTTTTTAGTGCACAAAACAACATTTGCAGATATAGAAGTTAACTTTAAAAGTAACATCAAGGAAGTAAGATATTCGACATAAAAAAAAAATCTAAATCTGATCAGTCGAAAGATATTTTTTTGAATATCTTTACCGCGGAGCTTCACACAAAGCTGAATTTCTCCACGCTTAAAAAGGACGCTAATATGCATGTGCACACCAAAAATCGCAGCAAAAGCTTGCTGCGTACGCAAGTTATCGGAGTGTCTCAACTGTACTCAGTCTACCCTACACTGTTAAAAAAACATATAAACAAAACGGTAATATTCCGGCAGCCTGGGCGCCGGAAAAATACCGTAAAATTACAGAGAAAAACGTTCCCATAAAAATATAGTAATTTTCCACCATAAAATACAGTTTATAACTTTGCTTTTACATGAAATCTTTGTTTTATTTTTAGCATTTTAATGTTTAATAAAGGGTGTTAAAATGTATAATAACGAGAAAATCACCTAAACATACGATAAAAACTGTTAGAATACAGAAAATCTGGGTTAGTATCACTGTTCCGACTCTCCGGGGAGAGAAGTCGCTCTTAGCCGGTCCAAAGTCGCCAGAAATCGCTAAATGACATCACAGCGACGTACAGTCGATGTCGCGCATGTGCAGCACCGTACCGCGTCCAGCTGGATGAGCTACGTGGCGAATTTACAAGAGTACTGAAGAGGTGACCGAAACATTTGAGTCACGGTGCAAAGAAGACGCAGGTGTACCACAAGGCATCATGGGAAATAAGCAGCAACTATTAGGCTGTAATGGGCGATTTACGATTACTAACATGTTTGAATGATGGACGTTGCAGTAAAAATAAAGTAAAATAATTCCATCGGAAAGCCAAAATGCACCTGATCATGCTGAGACCAGGTTCAACCAACTTAAAAATATTTCTTCAATTGGTCACATCTAATAAAATTAAGTTGAGTGAACTAAATAAGATTGAATTAAATAAAATTGTTACTTGTAATTCAAATTAACTTATCTTTAAGTCAATGCAAATTAAAAAATTTATTTGGGTAAAGTTAATTAAATATGTTCAATTACTTTGATGTGATTTTGAACAATTTGCACATTATTTTTTGCTCTTAAAGCAAATTTACTGAGGTAAAGTTTGCACCAGAGTAAATGCAGACGCTTTTAAATAACAGCAAAACTATTTGCTACGAGGTTTTGTTGGTTCCATCTCTGACATCACATGTTCGATCTGGTGGTGAGTTTATCTCCTTAAACTGTCCTTCAAACTCATGGTGCAACGTTAACGTTCAAACTGAACAGAATTTCTCAACAACTTCTTCTGAACGTGAACACAACAAAGGCAGTAAACGCTTAACTCAAATTTATAGGACAACAATCATAAAGGGTCATTTCCTGTTGAATTTGCTTTTCCCATGAGCCCTTGTGGTTCAGATATGTATAGTTTTAAAAATAGCCCCGCCCCCTTTGTTGTTCATGCACTCTGAAGCTGAAACAACTTAATAAATTTTACTTTGAGTGAAAGTAAAAACATGTTTCAGATAAGAGAGAGTTTTTAAAGGAATATTCCACCCACAGAATGATGTAACTTTATCTTCCACCCCCTCATGGTGAGAAAGACTCTGCAGCACTTTTTTAATATCTCAAATGCAGCCGGTGATCAGGAAGGCTTCTCGTTTCCCCCCAACTTTAATATAATGGAGTTCACTGGGGTCCGAGCCAAAAAGGTCCATAAAAGTCCACAAAAACCTGTCAGTATTCCTCCATACTGCTCGTCCAATGTAATCCAAGTGTCCTGAGTGGGTAGCGTCCAGAATTTACTGGAAATGACGTCATTTAGGAGATTTTTAGAGCCTAAACAGTACTACATCTTACTTCCGCGAAGCACGCATAAGTGCATTCACAAAACAACGAAAGCCTCGGCGTTCAGAGCCTACTCTGCCGATAATACAAGCGTAGAAGAAGAAATTCACTGTTTACATTGTGCTAAGAGCGACAGAGCTGCAGACAAACCGGGACAAACACAAGAGGGTCCAAGAGGGGTTGATGTTGATTTATGACAAAGAAAGAAAGAAAAAGAGAATATGCGTGCTTCACAGAAGTAAGATGTTCTACTGTTTAGGCTCTAAAAATCTACTAAATGACGTCATTTCCAGTAAATTCTGGACGCTACCCACTCAGGACACTTGGATTACATTGGACGAGCAGTTTGGAGGAATATTGACAAGTTTTTGTGGACTTTTATGGACCTTTTTGTCTCGGACCCCGGTGAACTCCATTATATGAAAGTTGGGGGGAAACGAGAAGCCTTCCTGATCGCCGGCTGCATTTGAAATATTAAAAAAGTGCTGCAGAGTCTTTCTCACCATGAGGGGGAGTGGAAGATAAAGTTACATCATTCTGTGGGTGGAATGTTCCTTTAAGTTGATTTGACTAAAAAATAATAATAATAATCACCAAACCAAGTTAAGTTAGATCAATGTAAAGAAGTCTTTACTATCAACTACAGCCCAGATTCTCTTTTTTAAAGTGAAATAGATGAAATTACCAAAAACATTTTTCTTTTGTTATTCAGAAATATCAGAAAAAAATATATTGAAGATGTCTTTTAACTTTCTTTAAAAGATGGAAACTTCACGTCTTTTTACAGTTAAAGGGTTTTCATGTTATTTCATGAGATTTGTAAATTCAGCCTATTTCCATAATTTTACTGTTATCATTCTGTATTTTTAAAAAATGGGGGAAAAAATGCAAAATCATAGAAAAAAATCTGTGATTTTACAGTTTTTTTAAAACAGTGTAGCTACATGTTTTAAATAAAAACACATGCTCTGTGGTATCTACTTATGGCCACCCCCGTGAAAAGTTTCTGGCTCCGCTTCTGCCCAAAATGCAAAAAATAAATATTCTTCCACTGCTTTTTTCCAGGTGCAAACATGGAAAAGATGTTCAACTTTAAAAGTCTTCAGACGTAAAATAAAGGCTGTTATCCTGCACGCCCCCCCGCAGGGCCCCCGCGGCCCCGCCGGCTCTTACCGAACACGTCGCCGTCCTCCGCGGTCGCGCTGACCCTCTTGCCCTGGATCTGCACGTGCTTCCCGCTGGTCCGGCTGTACAGCTGGTAGACCCGGACCTGGCGCCGGCTCAGCTGGTCCGTCGCTGCCCCCTGCGTCCTCACATACTGCTTAAAATTAGGAGACGGGTGATTCTCCCCCTTTTTATGCAAAGGGAAAAATAAAATACATAATTTCATCTCTCTAATCTGAGATGAATAAATCCCATTTCAGCCTTTTAACTGACATCTACGGAGATTTGCGTGATAATGCAGAAGTCCGGGGGGGGGGGGGTTCTTACCTGAGTGTGACACCACAGCACGAAAAAGTGAAACGATCTGCCAAAGCAACGAGAAATGAGGGTTTATTCTGCAAGAAGCCGCTTTGCGGGCATGAAACGGGTTCTGGGGGGGGGGACTTACATGCAAACGCAGCGCTGGTTCAGTCCGTACATCCTCGCGTTTTCACCCGATCGGGGTTCTGGACAAATGCCGAAGGATGCGTAAATAAATCCAGCTCTTCCCCAAATGTGGCATACATGCACTTTTCTTTGCGTCCAAACAAGAACAAGAAAAAAACTCTGGTGTAGAAATAAGAAACTGTCCTCGCGGAGTTGTTAAACCCGACCCGGGAGAACGGGGGAGAGCGGGGGGAGACGCGGTCCTCATCCATTCCCGGTCCCGGCTCTGATCCCGGTTCGGGTCCGTCCGCTTGGCTTCATTCCGGCTTTAAAAAGCTCGGTGTGACCGGGGCTGGATGGTGAAAGGCTAAAAGTCCCTCCCTGGAATCTCCACTGAGGGTGGGGGACGAACCGGACCCCTAATGATGATTTAACAGCATCCAACAAACAAACAAACAGACAAATAAATAGAATCACCTGCACTTTTTAAGGTTGAAACATATATATAAAAAAAACCCTCCCATCAGGCAGCTCTGTCCCCCCCCCCCCCCCCTGTCCGGTCTGATGCAGATCATTACTGCAGCATTGTATTTAAAAGAGAGCAGCCTAATAGCACCCAATGGGTGTGGCAAATAGGTGCTAAAGTAACCCCCCCCCCCAGCACTCCCCCCTTATCTTCTACAGACACATGCAGAAAGGTTTGTTCCTCACTTCATTTGCAATCAACATCCCATAATGAGCAGGATGCTGCGTTTCCTCGGCGTTACAGCAGCAGAAAGCGGCTGATGTGCCATGAACGGCTCAGAATTTACAGAGCTGGATCAAGCTGCAAGTGCCCCCCCCTGCCAGGAGCCATAAAACAGTAGATTAGTTAAGCAGCTCTGACATGTTCTGCTTTAACTGTCTGACAGGAGCTTCATTCTGATGACGAGGCAGCCTTCCTCATGCTGAACAAGTCAGAAGTTTTTACTTCACGCTGCTGAAAATGAGACGATGACTGTACATACGGGGGAAAATCAGATTATAGAAGCTTCTGAACCACAAACAAGGAGACAAACGGACAGATTTGACATGAAGGAGACATTCAGAGACAGAAGACAAGTTCAAAAGAAGGAATCTGTTGGTTAAGAATGAATTTCTGTGTGAAACAACAGCAGAAAGGTTCATGTCATCTGCTTAGTGATGCGGTTAGAGATGATTTAATTAGTGAAGGTGTCGGGTTTCAGTGAGATGGTCGAGGTTTTCTGAACAGACCTGCTCACATCATCATTTCCTAAAGAGAAAACTACTCTGTGGTTCTCGCTATAAAATAATGAAAGCATGCAAACATTAACTGCACCTTTAACGCATGAATTTAGTCTCTTTCAGCCTCAATTACAAAGACTTAATGTTGGATTAATCATTTTATCATAAAGGCTGGAAAGGTAACAACTGGAGGAGACTGAACTTATTTAATTGTCAAAGTCCCCTTAAAGGTATAAAGGAGCAGGAAAGTGTCTCAGATGGACAGATGGACGGATGGACAGAGGTTCACCAATCTGAGACAAACGGGGGATAAAAGTTGTGGAACAAGTTTGTCAGAATTTGAAGATCCTCCATCTGCAGTGGAGAAGATCATCAGAAGATGGAATCAGGAGGAATCTCTGTGTGCCGGGGACACGGCTGGATGCTGGAGATCTGCATCAAACCACCGATGGACTCAGGACGATTCCAGAAATCTCTGAACACAGTTCATCCTGAGACCCACAAACACGGACAAGAAGCCGTATGAGACCAGAACCCAGAACCACCAGCATCCGTCTGGACCACATACAGGGTCCAGAACCAGCATCCGTCTCCTCTGGACCACATACAGGATCCAGAACCAACATCCATCCGTCTCCTCTGGACCACATACAGGGTCCAGAACCACCAGCATCCGTCTTCTCTGGACCACATACAGGATCCAGAACCACCAGCATCCATCTGGACCACATACAGGGTCCAGAACCAGCATCCGTCTCCTCTGGACCACATACAGGATCCAGAACCACCAGCATCCGTCTCCTCTGGACCACATACAGGGTCCAGAACCACCAGCATCCGTCTCCTCTGGACCAGATACTGGGTCCAGAACCACCAGCATCCGTCTCCTCTGGACCAGATACTGGGTCCAGAACCACCAGCATCCGTCTCCTCTGGACCACATACAGGGTCCAGAACCAGCATCCGTCTCCTCTGGACCACATACAGGGTCCAGAACCAGCATCCGTCTCCTCTGGACCACATACAGGATCCAGAACCAGCATCCGTCTCCTCTGGACCACATACAGGATCCAGAACCAGCATCCGTCTCCTCTGGACCACATACAGGATCCAGAACCAGCATCCGTCTCCTCTGGACCACATACAGGATCCAGAACCAGCATCCGTCTTCTCTGGACCAGATACAGGATCCAGAACCACCACCATCCGTCTGGACCACATACAGGGTCCAGAACCAGCATCCTTCTCCTCTGGACCACATACAGGGTCCAGAACCACCATCATCCGTCTGGACCACATACAGGATCCAGAACCACCATCATCCGTCTGGACCACATACAGGATCCAGAACCACCACCATCCATCTGGACCACATACAGGATCCAGAACCACCACCATCCATCTGGACCACATACAGGATCCAGAACCACCATCATCCGTCTGGACCACATACAGGATCCAGAACCACCACCATCCATCTGGACCACATACAGGATCCAGAACCACCACCATCCATCTGGACCACATACAGGGTCCAGAACCAGCATCCGTCTCCTCTGGACCACATACAGGATCCAGAACCACCATCATCCGTCTCCTCTGGACCACATACAGGATCCAGAACCACCATCCATCTGGACCACATACAGGATCCAGAACCACTACCATCCATTTGGACCACATACTGAATCCAGAACCACCACCATCCGTCTCCTCTGGACAACATACTGGATCCAGAACCACCACCATCCATCTGGACCACATACAGGATCCAGAACCAGCATCCGTCTCCTCTGGACCACATACAGGATCCAGAACCACCACCATCCATCTGGACCACATACAGGATCCAGAACCAGCATCCGTCTCCTCTGGACCACATACAGGATCCAGAACCAGCACCATCCGTCTCCTCTGGACCACATACAGGATCCAGAACCAGCACCATCTGTCTCCTCTGGACCACATACTGGATCCAGAACCAGCACCATCCATCTGGACCACATACTGGATCCAGAACCACCACCATCCGTCTCTTCTGGACCACATACAGGATCCAGAACCAGCACCATCCGTCTCCTCTGGACCACATACAGGATCTGACATACTGGTATTAGCTGGTAAATCACCTCAAACCATTTATTACCAAATGAAAAACTCTCCCAGACATGAGCGGTGGTTGAATGCAGAAATGCCGCTGAGCTGAGTGGTGCTGGTGCAGCTGATAGGGATTCTTCTCATGTGATGGTGTGGTTTACGGTGGGAGTACTTTTGCATAACCTGCTGTCATCACCGTGGAACTCACAGATCTCCCGCTATGCCGTGTTGTCAGCACGGCGTTTAGGTAACTCGATACAGAAAGAGGAAAAAAGAGGACGTGGGGGTTCATGAAATGCAGCAGCTAGCTGCCAAACATCTTCTGTACAGGTGTTTCATGCAAGCAAAGCACAGAGCAGCAGCCACTTTACGCATGTCAAACAACCACCTGATTGTTCAAAGTCTATAAAGTATTTCTTTTTTTTTTTTACCACAAGAAAACAACGAAACAACAATTATGGCCGTCACTATGTAACAAAACAAAACAATCATATTAAACATGCCTGAAAGGGAACGGGAGTAAATCCCACCCCCATTTCTCCACATGAATCTCAAAAATCAAAAATCTTCCTTCAAAACCAATCAGAAAAACTACTGACCACATTTGGAGCAATAAACATAGAAGCTACTTAATCTACTAGGATCCACAGGCAACAATAACCATTATGTTGCAACAATAATCCACACCAACAATGGTAAGTAATAGCACACATTAACAATAACTGAAGACAATAACAATGGTAATAGACAATATACCAACAGCGGTAATGAGAAAAAGTACAATAACACGAGAACTGATATAGATTCAGACCCACTCTCTGTATACAGTATTGTGACCAAACCATACTTTTTCATAACAGTTTATATCCATGAATATTTTGACATTGCTTGCGTTGTATTTCCAGTTTGTTCCAAAGTTTAGCCCCACATACATACAGACAAAAACTATTACAAGTTCTAACTTTAGGTATGATGAAATTCCCATATCCTCTCCAATTATGAGCTCTTTCTTTTATTTTGAAGAGCTTCTGTAGGTTAGTTGGTAATGAGTTGTTAAATGCTTTGTATATGAATATTAATGTGATATATTTAACAAAATTATTAAATTTTAGCAACTTTGGGCAAACAGATTATGAGTATGTTCAAGAAATCCAGCTTTATGAATGATCCTCACTGCTCGTTTTTGTAATGTAACTGATGGATTTATTGTACACTGATTGATGTTCCCCCATACTTCGACACAATACATAAATTATGGGAGTACTAACATGCAGTATAAAGTATGGAGCGTATTCTCATCGAGGTATTGTTTCACTTTGTTGATAATTGAGAGGCTTTTGGAAATTTTTGTTTTTATGTGTCTTATGTGGGCTTTCCAGGACAATTTGTTGTCCATAATAACTCCTAAAAATATACTTTCAGCTACGTTTTCAATCTGTATGCCTTCAATAATAATATGCAGTTCCAACTTTGTTTTAAAATGACCAAACATCATTACTTTAGTTTTATTTATATTTAATGATAATTTATTTATGTCCGTCCATTTTTTAATTTCATTAAGCTTCTTATTCACAGTACTTACCAGTTCATTATCACTACTATAAAATAAGTTTGTGTCATTTGTAAAAAGAATAAGTTTTAGTGATTTAAACGCGTTAAAAATATCATTAACACATATATATTAAACAATTTTGGCCCCAATACAGACCCCTGGGGTACACCACAAACAATGCCAAGTTGTTTAGACATATGCTGCCTCATTTTAACAAACTGATCCCTCCCCTCCAAATTGCAAACTGCAGTTTGGAGATATGAACCAGTAATGCAGACATCACTTCATTCTGAATTATATTGTAATAAATAGAAAACTGACCAGAGAGACAGAAAAAATGGTGGAAACCTTGAGCATCTTGTTGCGCTACCTGGCCACTAAGAACCCCATTTTCCTCCAGAACTGTCTCCATCGTGGTGTCATAGATCCAACAAGGTGCTAGCAACATCCCTCTGAGATTCTGCTCCATAATGACATGAAACCATCACACAGTTGCTGCAGATTCATGATGAGAATCTCCCGTTCCACCTCATCATGATGAGAATCTCCCAAATCTCCTTTTACACAGTCTGAGCATTTCTGAAAGACATGGAGTCTCAATACTTATGGGAAGAGACGTCTCTAAAAGTGGTCAAAATGTGCAGAAGAGGGGTATGTAAACCAGAAATAACAAGGGCCCCAAAATAGAACCCCTGAGGTACACCAAAATAAAGAGCCAAAGGAAGGCCTATGATTTAGAGCAGCCACACAGAATGAACGCTCAGAAAGATATGAAGCAAAGCACTGTGAGACAGATCCTGATACTTCAACCTGCCAAGTAAGATCTGATGATCAGCTGCATCAAAGGTGAGGTTAGGTCCATCAAAGTAAATCATCTAAAGCAGGGGTTAAACTCCAGTGCACGAGGGCCGTTGTCCTGCAGATCTGAGATATTTCTGTGCTTCAACACACCTGACTGAAATTAATGGGTCATTGTGCAAAACTTGACAACAAGCTGTTGGATCCATTTGATTTGAATCAGATTTGTTGGAGCAGAAAACATTTAAACCTGTAGGACGTTGGTCCTCGAGGACTGGAGTTTGACACGTGAAAAGAAATAGTGGTAAATATACTAGCTACTAATACAATTACTAACTGTAGGCTCCATTATATTGTACAGTTACATTACTAATTAATGCAGCAGGCAATTTGACACAACTCTCATAAAAAAAAGCTAAAACATTTCACATTAACTTTTAAAAAAACATGCAACAAACTTTTCTTGTCATGACTTTAAAATTTATGTTGGCATAAAAATAGATTTATTTAAAGGTGATAGGTACAAGTTTAATTCCTCCCAGCCAGAAGCTGTCACACTCTCATTTAGCATTAGCATTGCTACAGAACTGGCTAACTGTTAATTAGCACTTGTCAATGCTACTTATGCTGCGTTCCATTTGAACCCGGAACTCGGGAATTCCCAGTTCCAAATAAGTTTCAACTGGAACAGCCCCCCCCCCCATGTGGGATTTCCCCACTCAGAAAGTCGGAAAATCCTGCCATCTCTGAGTTCAGATTTAAGATGGCCGTGCCCAGTGTCAGTAGGCAGGTTAGCAGTAGTACGAGCTTCTTTAATGATACATTTATTTCACTTCTGACTATTTGTTTTGCATTAAATCAGTCATACACGTGATATTGTTTGATATAGATGTAGGGGGAAGCCGCTGTCGTGTAATTCCCATTTTTCATAATAATAGCAAACGCGTTGTTTTGCCAGGATTTTCTGACCAGTGAACTGGAACGCAAGTTGGTCGGGTGTGACGGCAACTCCCTATGGTAGCCTATCAGATTCTAACTTCTGTATCACATGATGGTGGTAGCCTATCAGATTCTAGCTTCTGTATTACATGATGGTGGTAGCCTATCAGATTCTAGCTTCTGTATTACATGATGGTGGTAGCCTATCAGATTCTAGTTTCTGCGTCACATGATGGTGGTAGCCTATCAGATTCTAGCTTCTGTGTCACATGATGGTGGTAGCCTATCAGATTCTAGCTTCTGTATCACATGATGGTGGTAGCCTATCAGATTCTAGCTTCTGTATCTCATGATGGTGGTAGCCTATCAGATTCTAGCTTCTGTGTCACATGATGGTGGTAGCCTATCAGATTCTAGCTTCTGTATCACATGATGGTGGTAGCCTATCAGATTCTAGCTTCTGTGTCACATGATGGTGGTAGCCTATCAGATTCTAGCTTCTGTATCACATGATGGTGGTAGCCTATCAGATTCTAGCTTCTGTATCTCACGATGGTGGTAGCCTATCAGATTCTAGCTTCTGTATCACATGATGGTGGTAGCCTATCAGATTCTAGCTTCTGTATCACATGATGGTGGTAGCCTATCAGATTTTAGCTTCTGTATCACATGATGGTGGTAGCCTATCAGATTCTAGCTTCTGTATCACATGATGGTGGTAGCCTATCAGATTCTAGCCTCTGTATAACTTGATGGTGGTAGCCTATTAGATTCTAGCTTCCAAATCACATGATGGTGGTAGCCTATCAGATTCTAGCCTCTGTATAACATGATGGTGGTAGCCTGTCAGATTCTAGCTTCTGTACCACATGATGGTGGTAACCTATCAGATTCTAGCTTCCAAATCACATGATGGTGGTAGCCTATCAGATTCTAGCTTCTGTACTACATGATGGTGGTAGCCTATCAGATTCTAGCTTCTGTGTCACATGATGGTGGTAGCCTATCAGATTCTAGCTTCTGTGTCACATGATGGTGGTAGCCTATCAGATTCTAGCTTCTGTGTCACATGATGGTGGTAGCCTATCAGATTCTAGCTTCTGTGTCACATGATGGTGGTAGCCTATCAGATTCTAGCTTCTGTGTCACATGATGGTGGTAGCCTATCAGATTCTAGCTTCTGTATCACATGATGGTGGTAGCCTATCAGATTCTAGCTTCTGTATCACATGATGGTGGTAGCCTATCAGATTCTAGCTTCTGTATCACATGATGGTGGTAGCCTATCAGATTCTAGCCTCTGTATAACATGATGGTGGTAGCCTATCAGATTCTAGCTTCTGTATCACATGATGGTGGTAGCCTATCAGATTCTAGCTTCTGTGTCACATGATGGTGGTAGCCTATCAGATTCTAGCTTCCAAATCACATGATGGTGGTAGCCTATCAGATTCTAGCTTCTGTGTCACATGATGGTGGTAGCCTATCAGATTCTAGCTTCCAAATCACATGATGGTGGTAGCCTATCAGATTCTAGCTTCTGTACTACATGATGGTGGTAGCCTATCAGATTCTAGCTTCTGTGTCACATGATGGTGGTAGCCTATCAGATTCTAGCTTCTGTGTCACATGATGGTGGTAGCCTATCAGATTCTAGCTTCTGTGTCACATGATGGTGGTAGCCTATCAGATTCTAGCTTCTGTGTCACATGATGGTGGTAGCCTATCAGATTCTAGCTTCTGTGTCACATGATGGTGGTAGCCTATCAGATTCTAGCTTCTGTATCACATGATGGTGGTAGCCTATCAGATTCTAGTTTCTGTATCACATGATGGTGGTAGCCTATCAGATTCTAGCTTCTGTATCACATGATGGTGGTAGCCTATCAGATTCTAGCCTCTGTATAACATGATGGTGGTAGCCTATCAGATTCTAGCTTCTGTATCACATGATGGTGGTAGCCTATCAGATTTTAGCTTCTGTGTCACATGATGGTGGTAGCCTATCAGATTCTAGCTTCCAAATCACATGATGGTGGTAGCCTATCAGATTCTAGCTTCTGTGTCACATGATGGTGGTAGCCTATCAGATTCTAGCTTCCAAATCACATGATGGTGGTAGCCTATCAGATTCTAGCTTCTGTGTCACATGATGGTGGTAGCCTATCAGATTCTAGCTTCTGTATCACACGATGGTGGTAGCCTATCAGATTCTAGCTTCTGTACCACATGATGGTGGTAGCCTATCAGATTCTAGCTTCCAAATCACATGATGGTGGTAGCCTATAAGATTCTAGCTTCTGTATCACATGATGGTGGTAGCCTATCAGATTCTAGCTTTTGTGTCACATGATGGTGGTAGCCTATCAGATTCTAGCTTTCCTGTCACATGATGGTGGTAGCCTATCAGATTCTAGCTTCCAAATCACATGATGGTGGTAGCCTATCAGATGTCATGATAATGCTGCTACTGTTAGTGACGATGATGATGATGTTTTGTTGTCTTTCATCGGTTTAATGCAGGTTATTGTACATTATGTTTTGGCAGATTTGTAATATAACTATTACATTATCCATTTTAACATTTTCCACTTAATAAATATGATTATTAGTAGTAGTATATATTATTTGATAATTGAAAGACGTTTTTAATCAATTTTTGTATAATTGTATCATCACTAAAATGTATTATTGTTTTGAAAGTGTTTCTTTCCAGTACTTCTGTTCTCAGGTTTTACTTATATCTAATGTTGCCCTTGGATTCAAGGAATTAAAGCAAAAATGTACAATCTTGTGATTTTCTTTTAAAGGACAAAAAGTATCGGTATCGATATCGGTATCGCTGAAAAAGTGCCATAAACTACTGGAATCGTATCGACATGAAAAATTTCGGTATCGCCCATCCCTATTTTGGACCCGTCAAAACTGATCAAACAATTATTTATACAATATAAAACAATTTTAAGTAATTTTAATACTTTTATTCTGAACCCCTCTAAAGGTTCTGTGGCTGTATTCATTTTGAAAAATTAACTGTTTTGATGAAAAAGTTGTAGCTATCACCTTTAACCATGTTTTTGGTATTAAGTAATGTTTTGTTTATATTCATGATAAGATCTATTTATCATTTATATTTGAGATCTTTTAAACTGGCTCAATCTGTTAGTGATCATAAATGTGTCAGTTTATTAAATTAAATGACAGTGAACACAAACACATGCATTTTTATTGGCTGTTAATAACAGGAGGACAATTCAGCTTTATAGACTTTTGAACTGACTTCAAAGCGGCGAGATTCCCTCCCTGCCCGGCTCTGGCCTTCCTCGGGGCGACTGTAGCTCCCGCGACAAGTGAAAGGAGAACTGGTGGTCTCCAAACAGCTTTGACCACACCGTAAAAATCTCCGCCATAAAGAGCAACTGGCCACTCGCTCTGACCCTGCAAAAATAAAGGCAAAGGTTCAGAAAGTGGGTGGTCCCCTTTATGGCTGATCAGAAGAACAGAATCGTTTTTTATTAAGGGAAATAAAAGTGCAGGATTCGCTTGAACAAGCACTCGGCTCTTCAGCAGCTGAGGGGCTCTTTCTGACCTCCGAACCAGCTCAGCTCACAATCAGTTCAGTCTTCGGCGCTCCGAGCGGACTCATCCTGCAGCTCGGGAATGTTCTGCACTCATACTCGTCTCTCATTTGGAGAATTTTTATCGTGATGAGATCTTAAGACGCACAAAGAGACCTGAAAATGTTCCACTCTTTGTTACAAAGGCTGCTGACCCCAACGTATTGCCTTGCCATTTGCAAGCTGACCATTTGAGCTTGCCAAATTTGACACAGCTGACGCAGGCAATAAATTTGAACTAGTTTCCCCACCCCCTTTATCCATAATGAGTGCTCCCCTGCCAAGCTTTTGAACACACATTTACACACCCCCATGTGCACATACCAGCAATCTCAAACGTGATAATCACGCCTTTCAGGGTGAACAAAAGGAATGTGCAAAATCATAAATCTGCAGAAGTGTTAAAATGTGTAATTAAGTCTAAAAATGTAACATCCGCAGGTCAGAATGACGTGTGAACAACTGAAAAAGGATGTGTAAAGAGCTAATGTGTGACAGACAACACTGTCAGGGTGACCAGACTGTGTAAATCCCCCCCGAGTCCCCGAGCACCGCGATGCGCGACAGGTGAAACTCAGGCTGCTAATCCACGATTAACGGCGGCCAGTCGCAGACGGGCTCCGATCGCTTCATCTGCGGGCCAAGAAGCCCGAACCATGTCCGACTTTAAATCTCATCAAGTGACTCACACAACTTTGACTCTCACAGCAACAGTGTGTTTGGGTGGTTGTGCTGGTGGGGGGTCACGGGGGTGGTGGTAATGAAAATAACTGGGCGCTGTCCAGCTACACTGAGGCTCCGCAGTCAGAGCCCAGCATCTGTGTTATTTTTAAGGAGCAAAATGTCAATGAGCAATGAACATGCTCAAGGCGCATATCTAACAAGGTTAGCTGGAAGGTCATGCAGCAGTCAGACCCTCTCTGAAGACTGACACATGCTAACTGCTTTGTTCTCCTGAGAAAGTCTTCAGTTGCTTTTAATTGATTTAACTGGGGTTGTTTTACACTTTAAACCGATGCTTCTGTTCGGTCTCTTGCTAACTTCTAAGCTAACCCCTACATGAACCTGCTGGTTAGTCTGCAACAGCACAAACATCTCTGGTGTATGAATGTGAATGTGTGAGCATTTTCTCATTTACATGAGAGTTTTAATTCTGAATAAAAGTTCAATCTGCTTTAAGAAAACCATGTAAACGCTTAATTACGAGTGAAGACGATAATTCCGAATAAAACTTAATTCTGAAATAAGTGGTTGGTTTATTGCGATTTTAATTCCAAATGAAATAATAGGGGATTATCACGCTTCCGTGTTCCGGTTTGCGGAAGTTGGAAACATTTGGCACTTCCTCTTCCGGGCCATGTTCACTTACAGCCGTTCCTGCTCTGTTATACTGTTTAAATCGTATAAACTCCAAACATACTTAAGTTTTCATTCTAGACTGAAGTGATACTGGATCAAAAGCTGGATCAAAGCGATCGATTCGCCGCGGTGAAGGGCCGAACTTTAGAACAAAACACACGTTTGTTTGTCGCCGGTGGGGCACAACACCGGCACTTCACAGCATGCTAGCATTAGCCAGCTAGCGTTTACTGACGTGCTTAACATTGTGTGTCTTAAAACACACAAACATCTGAAAATCGGGTCTGTACCTCCCCGTTTCCAGTGGAACAACTGGGGACTGCCAAGAAAGGAGACGCTTTCAGATGCTTTGTGTTTTCCGCCGCACAAAGTTAGGCACGTCATCAAGCTGGCTAATGCTAACCTGCTAACACGACTGCGCAGTCTGCCGGCCACAAACAAACGTGTGTCGTTTTATTATAAAGTTCGGTCCTTCACCGCGGCGAATCGGTCGTTTTGATCCACTTCTTCCTCAGCATCACTTCAGTCTGGAATGAAAACTTGGCATTGGCGTTTATCCGATTGACAAAGTTTAACAGAGTAGTAGCTGGCGGACTACTGTTAGCAGGTTAGCATTAGCCAGCTCGATGACGTGCCTAACTTTGTGCGGCTGAAAACACACAAGCATCTGAAAGCGTCTCCTTTCTTGGCAGTCCCCAGTTGTTCCACTGGAAACGGGGGGTACAGACCCGATTTTCAGATGTTTGTGTGTTTTAAGACGCACAATGTTAAGCACGCCAGTAAACGCTAGCTGGCTAATGCTAGCATGCTGTGAAGTGCCGGTGTTGTGCCCCCACCGGCGACAAACAAACGTGTGTTTTATTATAAAGTTCGGCCCTTCACCGCGGCAAATCGATCGCTTTGATCCAGCTTTTGATCCAGTATCACTTCAGTCTGGAATGAAAACTTAAGTATGTTTGGAGTTTATACGATTTAAACAGTATAACAGAGCAGGAACGGCTGTCGTTAACATGGCCCGGAAGAGGAAGTGTCAAAAGCCGGGAACTTCCGGTAAGCGTGATAATCCCCTATTCGCCTGTAAAGTAAACCTTTCTTCCAATCTGAGTTAATTCCTGTCGTTCTGCGCACGCTCCTCTTATCCTGTTGTAATGGCGCTTGTGGAAGCGCACGTTAAAAGAATAGTTCACCCACAGAATGATGTAACTTTATCTTCCACTTCCCCTCATGGTGAGAAAGACTCTGCAGCACTTTTTTAATCTCAAATGCAGCCGGCGATCAGGAAGGCTTCTCATTTCCCCCCCAACTTTCATTTAATGGAGCTCGCCGGGGTCCGACTTGACAAAAACTTGTCAATATTCCTCCATTTTTAGAGCCTAAACAGTACTACATCTTACTTTCGCGTAGCACGCATATGCGCATTTACATTGTGCCAATAGCGCCAGAGCTGCAGACAAATCGGGTCAAACACAGGAGGGTCCAAGAGGGATTGGATACTGATTTAAAACAAAGAAAGAAACAAAATGAGAACGCGCGATCTCGTCTGCCGCGGCTTCCGTAGTTTCGTGAACGCACATCGTGTGCTTGCAGGAGATGTGATGTAGTACTGTTAAGGCTATGAAAATATACTAAATGACGTCGTTTCCAGTAAATTCTGGGCGCTACCCACTCAGGACACTTGGATTACATTGGACGAGCAGTATGGAGGAATATTGACAAGTTTTTGTGGACTTTTATGGACCTTTTTGGCTCGGACCCCGGTGAACTCCATTATATGAAAGTTGGGGGGAGACGAGAAGCCTTCCTGATCACCGGCTGCATTTAAGATTTTAAAAAGTGCTCTAGAGTCTTTCTCACCATGAGGGGAAGTGGAAGATAAAGTTACATCATTCTGTGGTGGACTATTCCTTTAAACAAGCGTTGGACTCGTGCCAGCCGGCGGAAATGAAGAAGTATGTTAGTGTCGAGGTGCTGCTACGAAACTACAGTCAAAATACAGAGAAAATCTGTTATGTGGTTTTAATGTCGTAGCCAAAACAAAAACGAGCAGCGTTTTTTCTTCCGGGTAGACGTAAACAACGTAAATACGTTACTTCCGTCTCCTGTCCAATCAGAACCCTTCCCAACCACCATCTCCAAAGCGGAATTAAATAAACGTGTTTTCCATGTAAACCATTCGGAATTATTATTTCCGTGTAAACACGAAAGAGAATAATTTAATTACGAATAAATTAATTTGGAATAATTTATTCCCAATTTAAAAACATCATGTAACCGGGGCTCGTAATCCTTTGTGAAATGTGAGATTGAAACACTAATTTTACTTACAGGTTGTGTTCATGCAAAACCTTAAGTTTATAGTGGAATTATGAAATAAGCATAGTTTGGACTTTTTATAAAATCACCTTTATGGACATCATTCAATGAGTTGCCATGGTTGCATGAAAGCACAGCATGCTACAACAAAATTTAGTCACTTAGGAAGTAAAATCATTTGATTGGTTAGATGTAAAAACTGCAACCATCATGACCTCCATTTTCTGGGTTGCCGAGGTTACTTATAAGCACATCATGCAATGATCAAATTAAGTCACTTCCCAGCAAAATTTAGGCAGTAACAATGATTGGCTCGAGTAATAGTTATAACTGCTTGGTTGGCATGAGAATGCGATCATGGTTGGGGCTAAAATACATTCTTTTTAACCATGCAACCATCATCATCACGGATGCCGTTTTGCAGATAACTAAGGTTACATGTTGCCTTAAAACAAATTTTGTCCCTTTATGGCAATTTTAGTTAAAAAATACCATGGTTAGGGTGAAATAAAAATGGCTAAGATAGCATGAGGATCATGATTGGGGCTAAAATGGGGGGGGGTTTGGGGGGGGGGGGGGGGGGGGGGGGGGGGGGGGGGTTGGGGGGGGGGGGGGGGGGGGGGGGGGGGGGAACATTCTTTTTACCATGAAACCATCATCATCACGGGCTTACAGGTTACTGTGATTACATCAAGGACAACATTAAACTAAATTCAGTCACTTCCTGGCAACTTCTAGGCAGTGACATCATTTGAGTCGGGTAAAAAATAAAAACTGCTAGGTTAGCATGGGGATAGTATCACAGCTGGTGCTAAAGTACGCCACAATCATCACGGACTCCATTTTTAATCAACACACACAGTTGATACTATGATCATACGATCACATATTCTTCAGATGTAAACACTGTTTGTATCTTCCTGAATTAACACGTAGAGAAGAAAACTGTGTCATTATTATACATTTGAATTGTTAATGATAAAAATGTCATTTTTTTATGAATAACATTTAGCCTTGCAGTGTTCTGACTTGTCCATCTATTACAGGTAATTCCCCCCCCAGTAATACACCAGACCGCTATGTGGCAACCACCAAGAAATCAACAGGAAGAAGCTGCATCTGCGACGGCTCATTGTGACCAGATAATGAAAAAAATCGGAAGTACTTCAAGTACCATCTGCTGTACGTGAAGCACGCATTGGCTGAGGCTTCGATTTCAGGTGCAACACCTGCAACCTGATACGAACAGGCACAAACAGCCTTGGGGTCCTACGTAAAACTGTCCAACTTTAAGTCAACAAGTCCTCCAAAAAAAACCCACTCATATAGGTCGTTTGTGCACAGAAATACGGACTATATTTACGTTTTTAATATTTACGTTTCAGTTCCGTGCAGTACGCGATTCGTAGTTTTTTTTGTATTGATGTAGCCTACATTCTTTCAGGTTTTTTCGTTGTTGGCATGTTGCCTGGGGAAACCTGGAATCAATCTCCCAAATGTAGGCTACATCAAAACGAAAAAAAATCACAAACATAAACATGTATTTATTTTGGTGCACAAACAACCTACGTATATGGGTGGGATTTTTTTGGAGGACTTGTAAACTTAAAGGTTGAATATGGAACATTTTTATTAAAAGCTATATATTTTTTTTAAATAATACCACCACAGGTCGTTTGGGGGTGTACAGAATGAAAGTACAACATTTCCCAGAAAAATTATATTTAGCCTAGAAATAATTATAAAATAAATTTTTACGGGTTCGATAATGGCATTTTATTTACATCTATAAGCCAATACACGCCGCCATTGCAGGTTGCCAAATACGATCTCTGTGTGGAAACAATATTTCGGTCATAGTCAGGCTGGTACAGGGGAAAACCGTGGAGACGACGAGTGAAGCAGCTGCTTCAGAGACCTGGAGATGTTATCTGTTTCTGAGGAGGAGTGACCTGAGAAGAGCGAAACCTGGAGTAAATTTAGGTGAAGACTTCACTAAATGGACCCACATAAACGTTTTCCACGGAGTAAAACACGGAAATGGCGACTTTCCTGCTGGATCGGTAAGCTAGCTTGTTTGCTAACATGGCTAACGTTAGCTGTCAGTTATAAACTCCTCTGCGTTACTTGTTGGACATGCTGCAGACTGTTGGACATGCTGCAGACTGTTGGACGTGCTGCAGACTGTTGGACGTGCTGCAGACTGTTGGACATGCTGCAGACTGTTGGACATGATGCAGACTGTTGGACATGATGCAGACTGTTGGACATGCTGCAGACTGTTGGACGTGCTGCAGACTGTTGGACATGATGCAGACTGTTGGACATGCTGCAGACTGTTGGACGTGCTGCAGACTGTTGGACATGATGCAGACTGTTGGACATGCTGCAGACTGTTGGACATGCTGCAGACTGTTGGACGTGCTGCAGACTGTTGGACATGATGCAGACTGTTGGACATGCTGCAGACTGTTGGACGTGCTGCAGACTGTTGGACATGATGCAGACTGTTGGACATGCTGCAGACTGTTGGACATGCTGCAGACTGTTGGACATGATGCAGACTGTTGGACATGCTGCGGACTGTTGGTCACTTGTGTATCGGCAGTGAGCCTGGCATCCCAGCGGGAGAAGTTTTTTTTCCGCCGTACCACCAACAACACACATGCTGTCAGGCTGTTCTGGACATGTTCCATCGCAACCTTTAATATTGCACAATTTTACGCGTCTGGGAAAAGTTCGTGTCCGGGACACGAAAAGCGTCACCACTGACTTTAACATTTCGCAACTTTACTTGTCAGTAGCATTTAGTTTGAAGCAGGTTTGTGTCGGGGACGGTAACTGGGTCCTCGGTTGTTCGTGCTCACTTCATGTGTTTTTGTGAGATCAGGTTCAACACCTAGCTTGCCGCAGTATGTTTGGGAATATGATTAATTGTGTTTAATCTATAATTATCCTGATAAATAATTTTAACCGTTATGCAGTCGTTTACAACAAGTATTAAGTCCACATTAAGAAATTTTTTAAAGACTTTGAGAATAGAGTTTTTATATTTTAAATTTGGAAGAGTTAAGTTGATAAAAATGAGGGTGGTGGAGCATTTGGTGAAGATGTACTTCAGCGTAGGTTTTATAAACCACGAGATCCCCGATCTCTCGGCACGTCAGCACCACTGTCATCAGTATCAGGACTTTGAAAAGAATTTGCAAGAAAATGAATCTATTCTGCCGAAAGAAGCAGTCGGACTTGGAAGAAATGGCTGCTTTTGTGGAGGAGGAACTGGCTGGAACCGGTCGGCTGCAGGGTTCTCCATGGATGCATCAGCGGCAGTTCTGAGGTTTTCTACTCCTTCTTTAACTCACACCTAAAAACTGTTTAATGGCTTAATAAGTTTAAAAGTGCATGACTGGTGTTGCACTCTTATCGTGTTTCCACTGTCCGCTTACTAGTACAATTACCACTTTATTCTCATAAAAATACAATATTCTTGTAAATTTACAGCTTTTTTCTCATAATTTTACAACTTTGTTCTCATAAAAAATCTTAATGGTGCCCTAATACTCTGTCGTAATCATTTACTTTGCAAAGTGAAAACGAAAGAATAAAAACAATGTAAAATTCAAGCATGTTTAAACGGGGCATGTTTAATTCTCTGTAAAATCCTCACAAATGCCAGAAAGTACTGAGGAGAGTGTGTGGCAAAGGAAAAAAGGAAAGAAAAAAAGCATCCAAACAATTTGACCTCTGAACGCCGGCATTGGGAAAGTGGCCATTTATTAGAAATTAGTTATGGACGGAGAAACATGTGACCTCCCGCTCCCCGAGGACACATTAGCCCATTATATTTGACTGGTTTGGGATTTCAAGGACTCATTGATGGCTGTTTTCAAGATTTATTCTGTCAGCACAGACATATGTCGCTGAAGTCACTGGGCCTCGCAGTCAAAACACATCCCAGACCCCCCAACAACTCTGCGGAGGAATCCCTTCGTAACCAGGGGGGGCCTTTTCCAGCCTCAGGAGCTACAACCACAACACATAAACATGTGGAAGGTGACAAATACAGATGTTTTCATTCCCTAGCTCGGGCATCGTGATGTCATGGTGATGCGTAGCAACAGAGCGCTACTTTCAGCACAGTTCGGACTTCTGGTGCGGCGTCTTGTATCGTTGAAATCGCACCAAACGGTTGGCCGTCTCGCCAAAAACCAGGACTGATGATCAGTGACATAACCAGGTCAACTCAGGACGTCTTCGCCTCACTTTCAGGCTTTTATCACCACTTTCATGGACACTGGAGTCCTCGGAGGTTCGATAGATGTTCTGGTGTCCTCAACATTGGCTCTGGACTTTGTCCTCAAATCTCCAGATCAGCAGCTGTTATTTATTTACTTTTTTTTAAACTATTATTTTCTTGCAATAATAACAGTTAAAACTGTACAAAAAATATTGTTTTTACAAAAAAAAATGTATAAATTTACAGTGAAAACCTGACAGCTTATCGTGAATGCCGCTTTGGTGACCGTAACTTTAGCAGCACATAATTGTTCTTTATTCGTGATAATTTGCTGCAAAAATAACAGTTAAATACGGAAAACCTGGCAGTTGACACCTTTTTACTGTAATTTTTACCGTGAAAATCTGGCAGCCTGTTTTTTACTGTAAAATTTACCAATAGGATACTGTAAAAGACGTAATGGTATTTTGATTGAGCAGCTGTAATTTTTATCGTGCACCTTTATGTCCCAGCAGCAGATTTCTCTGCAGGAGATGATCTCTCCAGGTTGGAAATGAGGAAGGAGGTGTTAAACTCCAGAAATCTACAGGAAACCAGAGAACGTGTTGAGGCTCCTAACCTTTATTTATCACTGTAGGACTAAAGTGTTAAATACATGACTGAAATATAACTTTAAATTCATTATGAATTCTGCAGTTTAATAGTTTTTGTTCTTGTTTTGCTCATTTATTCCAGTTTATTATTTGATGAAGTTTAATTTATTCCTCTGCAACACCTGCTGGTTCTTCTCTCAAATCAACCCGATAATGGGAATTATTAAAATTGCAATGTGATATTGAAAGACCTCGAACTAGATGTTCCAGTCTATTTTCAGTTTTAATCTGGACTACTAGTCCTGGTTACGCTAACGTGGAAGATTTTCCTTTATTTCTCTGATTTCCTGCTAATGCACGCCATCGTGTTTCTCTTTTCTGTTCTGCTCGTGACTAGGGATGTAACGATAACTGGTAAAATGGTTAATCGTGCTAAAATTCCCAACGATTAGTAATACCGTTTCCAAATTTAATTACCGTGAAAACAGTGACTGATTTCTGCACTTTGAAAAACTCCCAGTGATGCTGCTGATTGGCTGGAAAAGCAGCAGCAGTCCCAGTTTGCAATGTTTAATTTATGAAAACATGGCGGAAGGCGACGAAGGCCCCCACATGGACGGTAATCTTGAGATTTTTCCCCCTTCAAAAAGGACAAAGTAGACATTTTGACCCATTTTGGATATATTTAAAGATGCTGGGGGGGTATTTCTATAACACTGCGATAAAAATGATACCCGTGATCGTTTTGGTCACAATCACCGTGATATGAAATTTTCATATCGTTACATCCCTACTCGTGACGTCTCATCTGATGTCAAAAACACGGAAGTGATGCCGTTTTTGTACATTTATAAAAAACGAAATAATCAGATACCTCCACGAATCAGATAATGATCAGATTTTTGGGTGGAATTATATCCCATATACAATTTAACGGATGCTTTCATCGCTTCTCGCCCACCTATAAGCAGATCGTTTGGACTTGACACCTGCAGCAGATCAACTCCCCCCCCCAGCGTGAAGAAAACCCCTCCATTCGTCAGAGACATGCTCAGCCCTCTGGTTTGCATCATGGTGAAGATGGATTGATGCTCGCCCAGATTCAGCTTTTCACCCCCACAACGATAGAGCTTGTGTTTGTAGTAACTCTTGATCCAGATCTCTGGTACCAAACCATAACGAGTCATTTTTACCCAACCAAGTAGCGACTGCATCTTACGCTGCCTTCATGTAGTATGGGAAAGATTATCCTTCCCACTTTGTGGAAATTACCAGTGAGTTCAAGTGATTTGTTTTTGTAATGAAGTGGATCACTGGAGGCTATCTTCAACTGACTAGCTAGCTAGCTGCTAGCTAGCATCTGCTGTGATGAGGTAAACCAAACAATAATCATATTTTTTTAAGAAACAAACTAAGTTTAAACGGTGATGATATTAAAGTTCTGTTTGTCACAGAATTATGCAGACTACAAACTAACCAAATAACAGCAGCAGAAAACTTAAAGGAATAGTTCACCCTCAGAATGATTTAACTTTATTTTCCACTTACCCTGATGGTGAGCAAGACTCTGGACCACTTCTTTAATATGTAGAATGCAGCCGACGTTTTGGACGACTTCTCGTCCCCCCCCCCCCCAATAGAGTTCGCCAGGGTCCGAGCCAAAAAGGTCCATAAAAGTCCACAAAAACTTGTCAGTATTCCTCCATCCTGCTCGTCCAATGTAGTCCAAGTGTCCTGAGTGGGTAGCGTCCAGAATTTACTTGAAACTACGCCATTTTGTATATTTTCAGAGTCTAAACAAGACTACATCGCATGCCTAGCAAGCACGCCGATGCACGTTCACGAAACTACGGAAGCCACTTTTAGATCAATATCAACCCCTCTTGTGTTTGTCCCGGTTTGTTTAGAGCTCTCGCGCTCTTACCACAATGTAAACAGTGAATTTCTTCTTCTACCCTTGAATTATCGGCAGAGTAGGCTCTGACCGCCGAGGCTTCCGTAGTTCCGTGACCGCGCATGTGCGTGCTTCATGAAAGTAAACGATACTCCTTTTTAGGCTCTAAAAATATAGTAAATGACGTCGTTTCCAGTAAATTCTGGACGCTTCCCACTCAGGACACTTGGACTACATTGGACGAGCAGTAGGAATATTCACAATTTTCTGTGGACTTTTATGGACCTTTTGGCTCGGACCCTGGTGAACTCTATTGGGGGGAAACGAGAAGTCGTCCTGATCGCCGGCTGCATTTGAGATATTAAAAAAGTGCTCCAGAGTCTTTCTCACCATGAGGGGAAGTGGAAGATAAAGTTACATCATTCTGACGGTGAACTATTCCTTTAAACATGATGCATTAGATCCCTTTCAGGATATTTCCGTTGCTCTCCGCCATGTTGAAAGGTTGAAATTTACCTCACCTCGGCAACTCGGGCATCAGAAAACTTTTCCAGTGGAAATGACAAAATGAGTGGGTGTTCAAGTGCGATTTTGATGTCGGACTTTGGTATTTACTATAAATACGACACCACATGAAGGCAGCATTAAAGTAAAGCCATCTGAGACCCGAGTGGTGAAGATGGGACTTGATCCGATCCGACTCTCCGACTCGTCAGCTGGGCGTGCCGCGTAGTGCAGTTCGTCCAACGTCCGAATGCAAACTTTTTTGTCAGTTTAGGTGATAACAGTCCAATAACTGCTTTGACACCGAGTTACTCTACAGTAATGCAGTGGTTTTCAAACGGGGGTTCGGGACCCCCATGCGGGCCACATGATCATTTCAGGGGGTCGGGATCATTGCCAGATTCAGTCACCCGGCCACTTTCACATCACTGCCGTTCCAATCTGCCTTCAGTACTCAAACTTATTAACTTTTATTTTGAACTCAGATGGTTTCTGACTCCTGGATCTGGTTCCAGGTGGTTTTCACTGACAGCCCAGGTCTTCCTGAGAGGGAGGTGTGGCTGGTTTCAGACTTTGTCCTCTGGGTGTGTCTCTGTTTGAACACTGAGATTGAGCTTCGCCGTTGCCAGGTCGTCTCCGGGTGGACTCGACTCACCTGCAGGTCCGTCCTGGTTTTTCCTTCACAGACGTGAAAGATCTGAACATGAGGAAACTCGGGTTTACAGAGGAAACCAGGTTCAGAGACTCCGATGTGGAGGACGGAGTCCAGAAATCTGAGGGAAAAATTAAACAATTTATGCTTTAATTTATTTTTTACTGTCAAATCGTTCAAATGCAACTTTATTCAAACACAACTTTTCACACAGGAAGCAGCACAACCTGATTCTGGCTGGATTCATTCTGCAGTGTTGCCGTGGCAACAGGAAGTTAGTCACGACCAGGAAATGGAAACTTCAACTTCTAGTTTAAGCTAAAGCGGGGCACGCTGTCGTCGGGCAGATCAGGTTACAACGCACTCAGAAACAGAGGTACAAGACAGGAACGTTTCTGTACCTGTAGGTACATTTACTACAAATGTTCTCTCAAAAGTACAATATTGGTCCTTATGAGGCCAGAAGTACCTATATACTATGAAAAAGGGTCCAAAGTAATTTTAAAAAAAGCTTGTATTTTATCTTGTTTTTATTTGACCTGTGCAGCTGCTTTGACACCTTTCAAAAGCACTAAATAAATAAAATGTGTTCTTAGTATTGTGAAACATGAAATAGAGGCTACATTTATCAAATTAATGTGGGATTTTTGGGGCTATTGATATGAATGCATTATTACAAAGAGATTAATCTGTGAAATCAACACATTCATTTCTTAATTATTGCATAAATAACTACGTCGTTATTAATATCATGTTAAAAATCCCAGTTTACCATTATCTCAGTAAGAGAAGCTGATTTTGGGCATGTACAGGTACTACACAAAGAAATTAGAATCCTGAAAAAGTTCTTTTATTTCTGTAATTCAACTTAAAAGTTGCAATTTACATATTGTATAGATTAATAATATGCAAATCAATATTTTTCAAGCTTTTATTTGTTTGGATGTTGCTGATTAGAAGTTGCAACTTAAGAAAACCTCAAATTCAAAAACTAAAGAAATGGAATATTGTGAAAAGTTCCAGTATTGTAGGTTCAGAGTGTCACATTCTAATCAGGTCAGTAATCCAAACACCTCCATAAGTACCCTGAGCCTTTAAAAAGTCTCTGTGTTGGTTTAGAAGAATTCACAATCATGGGGAAGATGCTGATCTGACAGTTGTGCAGAAAACCATCATTGACTCCCTGCACAAGGTGGAAAAATGCAGCCGTCTACCAGGACATTTTGGAGACCTTCATGCTTGCTTCAGTGGACCAGCTGTATGGGGATGCAGACTTCATCTTCCAGCAGGACTTGGCACCTGCCCACACTGCCAAAACTACAAAATCCTGCTTCAACAACCATGGATCACCATGCTGGATTGGCCCGCAAACCCACCTGACCTGAACCCCATTGAAAACATGTGGGACATCGTCAGAGAAAGCTGAACGGGAAGAGAGCAAACAATAAAGAAGAGCTCAAGGCTTTGATGGAAGCATGTTGGTCTCCATAACAGCTGAGATATGCCACAAGCTGCTAGCATCCGTGCCACGCCGGGTTAGAGCTGCTAGCATCCATGCCACGCCGGGTTAAAGCTGCTAGCATCCATGCCACGCCTGGTTAGAGCTGCTAGCATCCATGCCACGCCGGGTTAAAGCTGCTAGCATCCATGCCACGCCGGGTTAAAGCTGCTAGCATCCATGCCACGCCGGGTTAAAGCTGCTAGCATCCATGCCACGCCGGGTTAAAGCTGCTAGCATCCATGCCACGCCGGGTTAAAGCTGCTAGCAACCATGCCACGCCGGGTTAAGGAGTCATTCATGCAAAAGGACCAAACCAAGTACTAAGTACACATGCAAGATTTATTTTAGGAGGCCTGATACTTTTGCTTTTAAAATCCTTTATAATAGGGGATTATCACGCTTACCGGAAGTTCCCGGTATTTGGACACTTCCTCTTCCGGGCCATGTTAACGACAGCCGTTCCTGCTCTGTTATACTGTTTAAATCGGATAAACTCCAAACATACTTAAGTTTTCATTCCAGACTGAAGTGATACTGGATCAAAAGCTGGATCAAAGCGATCGATTCGCCGCGGTGAAGGGCCGAACTTTATAATAAAACACACGTTTGTTTGTCCCCGGTGGGGCACAACACCGGCACTTCACAGCATGCTAGCATTAGCCAGCTAGCGTTTACTGACTTGCTTAACATTGTGCGTCATAAAACACACAAACATCGGAAAATCGGGTCTGTACCCCCCCGTTTCCAGTGGAACAACTGGGGACTGCCAAGAAAGGAGACGCTTTCAGATGATTGTGTGTTTTCACTGAAAAGTTAGGCACGTCATCGAGCTGGCTAATGCTTACAGGCTAACACGACTGCGCAGTCTGCCGGCCACAAACAAACGTGTATCGTTTTATTATAAAGTTCGGTCCTTCACCGCGGCGAATCGGTCGTTTTGATCCACTTCTTCCTCAGCATCACTTCAGTCTGGAATGAAAACTTGGCATTGGCGTTTATCCGATTTACAAAGTTTAACAGAGTAGTAGCTGACGGACTACTGTTAGCAGGTTAGCATTAGCCAGCTTGATGACGTGCCTAACTTTGTGCGGCTGAAAACACACAAGCATCTGAAAGCGTCTCCTTTCTTGGCAGTCCCCAGTTGTTCCACTGGAAACGGGGGGGTACAGACCCGATTTTCAGATGTTTGTGCGTTTTAAGACGCACAATGTTAAGCAAGTCAGTAAACGCTAGCTGGCTAATGCTAGCATGCCGGTGTTGTGCCCCACCGGCTGCAAACAAACATGCTACGTTGTTTTATTCTAAAGTTCGGCCCCTTCACTCTGGAGAATCGCTTTGATCCACTTCCTCCTTAGTATCACTTCAGTCTGGAATCCGTGAAAATTTCAGTAGGGTTTGCGTTTATTCACGTTATCTACGAAGTAAAGCAGGGACATTGAACTGGGCCGGAAGTGGGCCGTCTAAGTGTTTAAAACCGAAAGTTCGGAACACGGAAGCGTGATAATCCCCTATTGATTTCATGCAGTATTCTAATTTTTTTAATTTTTTAATTTGAGGTTTTCTTTAGCTGCAACTTCTAATCAGCAACAACTGAACAAATAAAAGGTTGAAATATATTGATTTGCATATTATTTATCTATACAATATGGAAATTGCACCTTTTAAGTTGAATTATAGAAATACAAGAACTTTTTCTGGATATTCTCATTTTCTGGGTAGTACCTGTAGGTGTCTTGTCACAGCAGTGAACAGAATCCAACAGAAAACATTGATCCTCCTGATTTATGAAGTTTCTGATAGTTTTTTAAGCCTTACAAGTAGAATTTTTTATCTTTGAGTGTCCAGAAACAAAGTTATTACAGCTGCTGTTCTAAAAATCCACATTTGCTCCTATTTTGGTGAGAAAAACTGTGTACATAATCCATCAAAATCCACTTTATTCTCCTTATTAATGAAGATTCGGACAGTTTCCAGTCTCACATGAAGAGGACGGACACAGGATGACCCGTTAGATGGATCACACAGTTAAACACTCAGTCGTCGGGGGTCACAAACACCATCATTATGTCATTTTGGGGGTCATGGCTCAAAAAGTTTGAAAGCCACTGGTGTAACGGGTTATTTACCTGTTAGCTCACCTGATAATCAGCACAAACTGTAAAACCTGCTCATAAAACTATAAGTAAAGAGAAAGCAGGAGATTCTAGAGCAGATATATGTGGTATTATAAGGACAACACGCTCTGCAGGGATGCATGGTGGTCATTTTATTCAGTTTTTACTCCCTGCAGGTGAGAAGATGGTGGAATTCAAAAGTTTTAATAAAATAATATTTTGTCATAAATTCAGAAAAGCCTGATAGATTTATTTTGTTAGTTTGATTAAAATCTTGTTTCCTCCATTTTTTAAATTGGAAGTAAATGACAGCTCCTGCCCAGCCCCCCCCAGCAGCAGCAGCAGGACTGTCCTGGCCAGTCTGATGAGCCCTGGGCCCCCTGGGCCCAGCTGGTGCGCTGCAGCAGCTGCCCCCTCCCTGCACTGATCCCTGCTCTGCAGTTCACACCTGATCAGCAGCGACTGCACTTCACACAGGAATTTTCCATTTTCTATTTTCTGTCACACCGCGTGGTTCGCCCCCTCCCCCCTCCACCTCACAAGAGCCACCAGACCAACGGCAAGACAAGTGGTGCCCTACAAATTGGCGGATGGCGACAGCAACACCCCCAGCAACCAGCGACACAACAGCATGCCTGGAATCCCAGGACCGCGGCCTGGGATTCCAGGACCGCGGCCAGGCTGCTCTCGCTGGACTGTGCGACACGAAAGGATTCCAGTTAACATCATCCAATTAGCATTCAGCCTCCCGCAACGCTGAGACCGGGCCGGGGACTGGAACCTGCAACCAGCTGGAGCTGGGCTTTGTCTCGGGCTAGTTAAAGGGATAGTACACCCACAGAATGATGGTCCTTCATCTTCTTCTCACCCTCATGGTGAGAAAGACTCTGCAGCACTTTTTTAATATCTCAAATGCAGCCGGAGATCCGGGTGTTCTCATTACCCACCGACTTTCATATATGGATTATACCGGCGCTCGAAACAAAAAGGTCCATAAAAGTCGTAAAGTTGTGAACTCGCATGGCCGCGACTCTACATTAATCCTTCCTTCCATCGCTCACATGGAAGGAAGTGCGATGTTCTACCATTCAGGCTATGAAAATCTACTAAATGATGTGGTTTCTGGTCAATTCTGGACGCTACCCACTCAGGACACGTGGATTACATTGGACGAGCAGTTTGGAGGAATATTGACAAGTTTTTGTGGACTTTTATGGACCTTTTTGTTTCAAGCGCCGGTGAACTCCATTATACACTGCCCGGCCAAAAAAAGGTCAAACCTTTAACATTTGGTTGGAGCCTTTAGCTTTGATTGCGGCAGCATTCACTGTGTTTCCAGAAGCTTCTGCAATGTCACCAGATTTATTTGCATCCTGTTGCATCAATTTTTTTCACCAAGATCTTGATGATGATTGTAGAGTCTGACCACAGCACATCCCAAAGATTCTCAATGGGGTTCAGGTCTGGACTCTGTGGGGGCCAATCCATGTGTGAAAATGATGTCTGATGATCCCTGAACCATCTTTCACAATCTGAGCCCGATAAATTCTGGCACGGTCATCTTGGAATATGGCCGTGCCATCAGGAAAGAAACATCCATTGATGGAATAACCTGCTCATTCAGTATATTCAGGTATCAGCTGACCTCATTATCTGAGCTCATACTGTTGCTGAACCTGGACCTGAGCAACTGCAGCAACCCCAGATCATCACACTGCCCCCACAGGCTCATACAGTAGCACTAGGCATGATGCTGCATCACTTCATCTGCCTTTTTCCCTGTTGGCGGGGGGTGGTCATGACCACATGACCTTTTCCATTGCTCCACAGTCCATTTTGTCTGGAATGAAGCCTTTTTTTCCGGTTATTCTCCTGATTAGTGGTTTTTTACGCACACAGCTGTTCAGTCCCAGTCCTTGTTCCTGATTGGGGGGATGCTTTACTTTAGTTAAGAGCCCTGAGTTCTACTGTTGTTTTTTTCGTTGATTCACCACACATTGGACGCCGATCACGATCATTCAGGATTTTTTTCCGGCCACATTTCTTCCTGGAAGACGATGGTCCACCATCCTTCCAGGTTTTCAGAATGCGTTGGACTGTTCTGAACCCAGTTTTAGTAGTTTCTGCATCTCCTTAGATGTTTTCACCTCTTGATGCCAATGATCTGACCCTTCTCAGACAGACTAACATCTTTTCCACGACCACGGATGTGTCTTTCCACATGGTTGTTTAGGAAATGAGAAGCAACTCATTGCACCAGTTGGGGTTAAATAACTTGTTGCAGCTGAAAGATAATCGCCCATGCATGTAATTATCCAATAGGAGGCTCCGACCTGTTTGCTTAGTTACATCCAGGTGGCGACTTTTTTTTTTTGGCCGGGCAGTGTATGAAAGTTGGCGGATAAAGAAAACAGGAAACAGCCGAACACTTGCAAGCTGAGTTTCAACTTCTTCCTCGTCATAAAAGAACATGAGATAAAAACTGAAACTTGAAAGTGAAGTTTAATTCCTCCCCGTCAGTAGGAGGTGCATTATACTTACTCAGTCAGCATGAGCAACATTGCAGAACCGGCTAACCGTTAATTAGCATTAGCAAATGTTTAACTTACATTTCCAGAAGGAAAACAGCAACCTCTGCCTGCTCTGCTACCTTCACCTTCATCCTGCTTCGTTTTTTGTCCACTTGAATTTTGAAAATGTGACACAAGGAAGATGCTATTTCTACCAAGCAGCACAGACAAATTCATATAGACATTTATTTTATTTATATCAATTTTCTGGAAGACAAACTAACACAACAATCAACACAGACACAGGTAGAAAGAAAAACCAGTATATACGTACAGTAAAAAGATATATTTACCGACACATATTCTTCTAAATGCATTCCCATCTAAGCAAGACGCTTTATGAAGAACTTCTTTCAATTATCAAATGATTTAAGTACAGGTTAAGATTATTCACATTAATTTAGTGGCAAATGTTCAAATATGAAATGTAATAGTCATATTATGAATGTACCAAAACATAATGTGCAATAACCAGCAATAAGTACATCATCATCATCATCATCACTAATCATGACATCAGGAAGACGTTTGGCTCTGTAATGATTTAGTTTGACTCCGTCATGTAACGGAGAAGCACTGATGTCCGTCTGTCCGTCCCCGTCTTGCCGTCTCAGGCCCATCTCGGCCCCTCGCTGTCCTCAGCCGCTGCTTCGGCTCTCCGTTAACTCGGCTGCTGTAAATGCATCGGGCCACTCAGAAAGCCATCAGTCACGAGCTCCACACGCATATCGACTTAAACAAACACGGCCTGGTGTTACTTCAACGGAGAGGAGGGAAAACCGCCATCTCTCAGTGACACGGGGGTCAAGACGAGTAAATGTCTTCTATCACGCTGCTCCGACAGCAGCCTGCCGGATTCAGACTGGAGTTAGGGAAACAACGCATTCGATAAAACCGGTAAAAGGCCTTTTTTTATTTAAAGGGAGGAGATAGAGCAGATTAAAGGGAAGAGGCCGACCTGTGCGGGAAGACAGGACGGGGTCAGGTGGTCGCAGAGCAGCAGCGAAACAGGAGACGTTTAAAGAGCACTTAAACACTTAACCCCCCCCCCAGGAGCTCCTCTCCCGTTTCTGCTCACCTACGAGGCCCCAGCATCAAGCCCCAAGCAAGTCGCTACAGGACCCATGAGCAAGGCTGCGAGCTACGAAAACAGCATCGACTCGTGCACGTTCTTGTTTCTGAGCCGTAAACTGCCTCCATCGGGCTCTAAAGGAGCGCCGGTGCTGCTCCCAGGAGCTGCTGGTCAAGTGGTCTCCTTCTGGGGGGGTCTGATAACACCATCTGATCTTGTTTGGTTGAGTGGAAAGCAAACATCGGCGGGGGTCAAAGGCATTAGCTCGCTCAGCTGGGTCACAAGTGCACGAGGCAGCGGCCTGATGGCAGCGGGACCTCAAACAGGCTCAACGGGCCGCTAATAAGCAAGTAACTGCTTTTTAATTACACACAATGAGTAAAGCTGTTTTCTAGATAACTGTGTCACCGTGGGGGGGCGTGGGAAGGGGGGGGTCCTCAGTGTAACTGTCAAAAGGAGAGGAGCACACTTTTAACCCTCCTAGCTCCGGAAGCTTTCTGAAGGGGGGGTGAACGACCTTTTATGTTGTTACTTTTTTCTACTAATGCAAACAGCATAAACTTGGTGCAGGTGTGTATTCTGGTCTGACTCATGATCTTCTAGAAGATGGGGGGTGTAACTCTTTCTCTAAGGTCTCTAACTAAAATCCTCCTCATTTCCTCCTTAGAGCCAATCCGTGCCACATTGACTTGCATTGAAAAGGACCTTTCTAGAATCAAATGTTATTCCAGAATAAATGTTTAGGAGAACATTTTTCTCCTCACACACTTGCTCTACACTTCAATGATGTAGTTTGAACTGTTTTCCATGACATCAGACCATTTACTCAGAAGGAGCCCCCCCCCGCTTTTTTATCTTAGTGATGAAACCAGAGACTTCAATGTTATTTCAGCCAATCAGAGTCCTTCAAAAACTAAAAATTGCTGAACATCCAATGAAGGAAACAATCTTTTTCTTCTTTCATGTGAGGTTATTTGAGCGTGAAAGAGTCTCACATTTGTAATTTTGGTGTTTGTTTGTTTTGTTTTTTTTAAGCATTTTGATCAGTCAGATCACATGCTAATGGTGGATTATCACGCTTCCGTGTTCCGAACTTCCGGTTTTAAACAGTTAGACGGCCCACTTCCGGCCCAGTTCAATGTCCCTGCTTTACTTCGTAGATAAGGTGAATAAACGCCAACCCTACTGAAATTTTCACGGATTCCAGACTGAAGTGATACTAAGGAAGAAGTGGATCAAAGCATTCACCAGAGTGAAGGGCCGAACTTTATAATGAAACAACGTAGCATGTTTGTTTGCAGCCGGAGGGGCACAACACCGGCATGCTAGCATTAGCCAGCTAGCGTTTACTGACGTGCTTAACTTTGTGCGTCTTAAAACACACAAACATCTGAGGTGTGTTTAGTGGAAACTGGGGCTGAGGGGGTGTGTTGTGGTTTTGCGAGTTGGAGTTGAGTGGTTGTTTAGTGTCCCGTTTTGTTTTGTTTGGGTGGTAGATGAGGAGAGGAAGAAGTGGTAGCCATGCCGGGTGAAGGACCGATTTATATCGACGTTGTTGTGGCCGGAGACTGCGAGTCGGTTAGCAGGTTAGCATTAGCCAGCTCGATACGTGCCTAACTTTGTGCGGTTGAAAACACACAAGCATCTGAAATCGTCTCCTTTCTTGGCAGTCCCCAGTTGTTCCACTGGAAACGGGGGGTACAGATCCGATTTTCAGATGTTTGTGTGTTTTAGGACGCACAATGTTAAGCACGTCAGTAAACGCTAGCTGGCTAATGCTAGCATGCTGTGAAGTGCCGGTGTCGTGCCCCACCGGCGACAAACAAACATGTGTTTTATTATAAAGTTCGGCCCTTCACCGCGGCAAATCGATCGCTTTGATCCAGCTTTTGATCCAGTATCACTTCGGTCTGGAATGAAAACTTAAGTATGTTTGGAGTTTATCCGATTTAAACAGTATAACAGAGCAGGAACGGCTGTCGTTAACATGGCCCGGAAGAGGAAGTGTCCAAAAACCGGGAACTTCCGGTGAGCGTGATAATCCCCTATTATTTAGGTCAGTCTTTTGCAGGGAATTTAGTTCCCTCTCTGTAATGCTGCCATTCCAGTTCAAACTGGAATTTTTCCCACATTTTTTTGCATTTTATTTTGAAACAACTTCTCATTGAACTTTTTTAATTGTGGTTGCTTTAATCTATGCTTAGGTCTGCTCTGTATACCTAATAATAACCTGCCACCTACAGGCTTTTTTTTTAACTTATTTTAACCCACTTTTCAGTTTTAGGCAGTGGGAACATTGTGTGTACAAACTGGAACTTAAAGGGTTAAAATTTTGAAACTCATTGATTTTTTGGGTATTGACGGTTAGGCCAGAAGTCAGTGATGACAGCCATAAAAAAATGCAACTTTTAATTTTTAGATAACATTTACAGGCCATTGGCCAGTCCGTGCCCTTACGAAGCTTAACGTAACTTTTTCTTCGGTTGCTATGAGGGTCAAACTGCAGACCTTAACGCATTCAAACAAAAACAAGACAATTTCATGAGCCAGTTAACCCGTGCGCCCTCCTCGGGACACTTTTGGTCACTTTTTTTTGTCTTACTTCATGTTCATTTCAGTTGTGTGGCAGCAAGGGGCGTGAATTTTTGCAGTAACTTTTCTTTGTAGACAAATCCAGCATCTTTTCCCCCAAATGTCTCCATAAAAGAATGTTTCATGCTCTGGACAAAAGTGCTCCTGCACAAATAAACTGTATTAAAATCTGATGAATTAATATCTTTTTCTACTTTTTATATTTGAATGACTGTATCGTTCATTACAAAAAAAAAACACAAAATCTTTATTATTTTTCATATAACAAATAGTAGTGGGATGGAGCGTTGGTGGTCAGGAAGGCCTTGGATATGTAAAGGATTAACAAAAAAAATTTATTTGATTCCATTTTTATTTTTCAAGTAGCATCAGATACAAACGTTGGTCCCATTGACTTCCATTGAAAACAACACTTTTTAATTAACAGTCATAAGAGCTTAAAACAATTAATTCTTTGATACCAGCATTTCATTAGAAAGAGAAATAGTCATATCTGCATTTCTGGTATTTTTGAGTACGAACGAGACGCCGATTTCACATGAAAGGACTGACTAGGCGGCGTTCAATAAGGGAACTAGTCAGTCCTTTCATGTGAAATCGGCTTCTCGTTTGTACTCGATCAGAATGTGCGGGTCATGAAACGTAACTGCAAAAAATCTCAAGTTAATTAGTTCACGTTCACCAAGTGATGCTAGTTTTGGCTCAATTTCACCCAGAGGTGGCATGTGCCTTTATTTTCTAAAATGGGAAGTACAAAGTGATGAAGAACCTGCGGTATACCAGTAAACTATTGAAATACAGCATCATCATCATGAGATCTGATAGGCTGCCACACACTCAGAAACAGAGGTACGAGACAGGATCATTTCTGTACCTGCAGCTACATTCTTTTTTTACAAATGTTCTCTCAAAAGTACAATGTTGGTCTTTATGAGGCCAGAAGTACCTATATACTATGAAAAAGGGTCCAAAGTAATAGAAAGTACACATTTGTACCATTTCAACCCTAAGGGTACCTGCAGCATTGAAAAATGTGTGTAGCTTGTACAATAACTATAAATAGCAGTACTTCTAAACAGTAGTATAATTATAGTTATTATATTATGATTTTCATAGTAATCATAGTAATAATTATATGTATAATTATATATGTGTTTGGCCTAATATTTCTATAATAATTATTCATTTATTATTAGCATCTTTGATTGTTGTCATAATCTCTATTTTATTGACTTTTATTCATCATCTTTAATTGGTTTAATTGTACTTTATTAACTCATACAGCTTGATAAGGTACAAAAATGGACCATGAAGGTACAGAAATGTCTTTCAGAAAGGAACCCCCCCCCCCCCACCCCAGAAACAAGCTTTGGACCCTTTTAGGTACAAACTGGTATCTCTGTTTCTGAGTGTGTGGTCATGTGTCACAGCTTGAATAATGAATGAATTAAAACTATGCTGTTTGTCTCTGAGAGGACGTGGAGGACGTGGATGCTTCTCCTGCTCTACGGTGGATCCAGACCTGGATCCAGACCTAGATCCAGATCTGGATCCAGATCTGGATCCAGATCGTGGGACGGCTTCTGTTTGAACATACGGTAGAATTAAAGGTGCAATATTAATAACATAAATCCTATTTTTCTGAAAGAGCGGGTTTGTAGTGAGGGTTTATGAGCGAGACTGAGCTGCCCCCCCCCCCCCCGGCAGCCTGAAAGCAGCTGACAGCTTCTGCTTTAACTGGAGTGTGACTAGAAATGCAGCGTGGGGGGTGGGGAGGGGGTCCACCACTGCCCCCGCGCACACACCCTGCTGTGGACCCCTGCGTCTGCCGCTCGGCCTGTCAGCCTGCGGGAGCGGGGGGGGGCGGGGGTGCTGAAGTGAGGGCTTTCTCAGGAATGCTGGCAGCTATCAGAGGTGACATGTAACCGTATCCGCCGGCAGATCTCAGGCTTTATCTCAGCTCCGCGTGCTGACGTCTCCTGTCTGAACCTCAGAGCTTTGCTGGGAGCTGATGATGATGATGATGATGATGATGATGATGATGATGATCAGGACACTTGGATGAAGAAACTTTTCTGAGAACTGCTGTGGTTTCATTATCAGGCTACAGAGACATCCAGGAGTGTCTGTTTGCTCCCACGGAGCAGAAACTTTTCCAGCCTAATGTTCGTTTCCATAATCGATCAGCTTTTGATTTGTGAAAAGGTTTCATGTAAGAAAAGTTGTAAATGTGCATAAATGTGAAACATGAATCACACATTTCATGTGTTTGACCCATTTTCTTCAGACTCTGACATCAACAAGACATTCTGGTCCAGCTGCTGCTCTCTGGATGTTTCCTCTTCTTCAGACCATTTTCTGACGAGTACGCGGTCCAGGTCTGTGATGGATCCAGTATGTGGTCCAGGTCTGTGATGGATCCAGTATGTGGTCCAGGTCTGTGATGGATCCAGTATGTGGTCCAGGTCTGTGATGGATCCAGTATGTGGTCCAGGTCTGTGATGGATCCAGTATGTGGTCCAGGTCTGTGATGGATCCAGTATGTGGTCCAGGTCTGTGATGGATCCAGTATGTGGTCCAGGTCTGTGATGGATCCAGTATGTGGTCCAGGTCTGTGATGGATCCAGTATGTGGTCCAGGTCTGTGATGGATCCAGTATGTGGTCCAGGTCTGTGATGGATCCAGTATGTGGTCCAGGTCTGTGATGGATCCAGTATGTGGTCCAGGTCTGTGATGGATCCAGTATGTGGTCCAGGTCTTGCTGTGATGGATCCAGTATGTGGTCCAGGTCTGTGATGGATCCAGTATGTGGTCCAGGTCTGTGATGGATCCAGTATGTGGTCCAGGTCTGTGATGGATCCAGTATGCGGTCCAGGTCTGTGATGGATCCAGTATGTGGTCCAGGTCTGTGATGGATCCAGTATGTGGTCCAGGTCTGTGATGGATCCAGTATGTGGTCCAGGTCTGTGATGGATCCTGTATGCGGTCCAGGTCTGTGATGGATCCAGTATGCGGTCCAGGTCTTGATCTGAGATGGATCCAGTATGTGGTCCAGGTCTGTGATGGATCCAGTATGTGGTCCAGGTCTGTGATGGATCCAGTATGTGGTCCAGGTCTGTGATGGATCCAGTATGTGGTCCAGGTCTGTGATGGATCCAGTATGTGGTCCAGGTCTGTGATGGATCCAGTATGTGGTCCAGGTCTGTGATGGATCCAGTATGTGGTCCAGGTCTGTGATGGATCCAGTATGTGGTCCAGGTCTGTGATGGATCCAGTATGTGGTCCAGGTCTGTGATGGATCCAGTATGCGGTCCAGGTCTGTGATGGATCCAGTATGCGGTCCAGGTCTGTGATGGATCCAGTATGTGGTCCAGGTCTGTGATGGATCCAGTATGTGGTCCAGGTCTGTGATGGATCCAGTATGTGGTCCAGGTCTGTGATGGATCCTGTATGTGGTCCAGGTCTGTGATGGATCCAGTATGCGGTCCAGGTCTAGCTGTGATGGATCCAGTATGTGGTCCAGGTCTGTGATGGATCCAGTATGTGGTCCAGGGTCTGTGATGGATCCAGTATGTGGTCCAGGTCTGTGATGGATCCAGTATGTGGTCCAGGTCTGTGATGGATCCAG
>JALJCO010007471.1:0-18347 GCA_023101725.1 Atherinomorus stipes
GGGGGGGGGGGCAGGTTGCTTTTTTTTTTCAAAATTTCTCAATAGATTCTGAAATTGTAGACCATAGCTTTAAACAATACCCAAAACCAAACACATGACAAAATAGAAAACTAACAACCCTTGCAAACATCTTAAGTTTTTTTTTTTTTTAACCAACTTTGGTCATTTAAAGGATAACTTTCTGTTTTTTCAAGCTGGACCTTATTTCTAGGAGTTTATACGTGTATTTCCTCACCAGCAGATTTTCTGCATCACTTTGAATCCTTCAGGCGATATTTAGATTAGTCGCTCTTCGGCGTGCATCCATATAATGGCAGAGACGGGACAGCCTCTCTATAAGGCATTATCAGCAGCAAAACTACTTTATTTCATCAATGCTTTAAGTAGAATGAATGAACGAACGAGTACTATTGTCCCGTGAGTTCAGAGTTTTAAGAATTGCAGTTTGTTGGTGTCTAGGTAGTGAGCTGCTTTTCTCAACTGTACTGCAGCATCGTGCGTCAGGCGTGCACAGCCTGTAGAGTGTAGAGAAACCCCCCAATAACTGAAGGAGAGGTAACGCTGAACCACCTCAGTGACATTGTGCAGAACACAGAACACCTTTTTGGCGTGGGGTTGATCCCCAGCCTCCAAGAGTTGTGTGTGCTCACACACAACCCCACCTCACCATCTGTGTCACCAGTTTCCCCAGTCTCCAAAACCAGTGTACACATGGGTCAGTGTAGCATGAAAGACGCACATTCTCCCATCAAGTTTGCTGTTTTTCAGGAAACTGACTGCACCAGTTTCAGACCCGTTTTGTGCAAATAAATGAGACTCCTGCTGATTATTGTCAGCTTTTTAAATGAGAGCTCCCACTTTCTGCAGCTCTCTGAACTCAGACACAGTAAATCTGAAACTACTGAGAAATCCTCCTGAAAACTTTCCTCACGTTTATCACACTGTTTTATTATTGGAGCTTTTATTTGGAGATTTGAGCTCATTTAGTAAAGAAGTGAAGATTAAATCAGTGTTCACATCTGAGCATAGAAATGTGGAAAAGAGCTGAAACACATGTTGGAATAAAAACTGTTCACACTGACTCTGATACAACATTCACACCCAGCTCACCTCCGTTCCTCGGAGCTAAAATCAGGAGGATAATCCTTTGACTGGTCGCTCTTAAAGGACACACAGCTGGATCCTGGTCCTGGTTCAGGTCCTGGTTTATTCCTGTGAATAAAGATGGTTTAATGATTTTGCTGAATTCTGAAATCATTCAACAACATTTTATCATTTATTTATGTAAATGGAGTGATCGGTACAGCATGAGAATCTACCAGCAGACTATACTTAAGCTGAATATTTAGCAGGCTGTTGTGTAGGTTTACATCAGGCTACACAACTAAAACCTGAAGTAATTTATTTGCTAAATGACAAATTGACAATTGCCTGCTGGGAAAGTTATCTTGTGCCTTGTTGTCATGTAATCAAGCAGTCTTATTAACACTGTTGGTCTCTTTTTATTTATCTATTGCAGCATAATGCCTAGAAAGGAGAGGAGTAAACTTTTTATACCTAACAAAGAAAAAGAAAGGGAGCAACAGGAGGCAGCCCAGGGGAGGAGCAAGGAGGGAGATGATGAAGATGTAAGGTCAGAGTCATGTTAACTGTTTAGGACCTTTTAAAGCTCAGAAGTTAAACTGTTCCTCTAATCTGATTGAAATTTCTTAAAAACTGTCCACATTTAACTTCAACTACACCAAGTGGTTTGGCTGTAAAATCAGACATGAAGCTGTTATGGTTGAAAATGTAGCTTAAACTTAAACTTGAACTGAACATGTTCTTCAATAGGTTCAGTTCCCCCTGCCGACAACCCAACATTCCACACATTCTCCATGAGCCCACAGCTTTCCTGTCCCACCTCCACTCTGTCACCCTGCACCTCAGTCATGGACCTGAACACAGCCTCATCTCCCTCCACATCAGGACATCCTGAGACCTCTTTTGCCTCCACCTCCAGCCTGACTGTCTCCTGTGACCAGGTCAAGAAACAACTAGAAAAACTGAACCGGAACAAGGCTGCAGGTCCAGATGGTGTCAGTCCCAGAGTTCTCAAGACCTGTTCAGAACAACTATGTCCGGTTCTCCAGCACCTTTTTAACACCAGCCTGAGACAGAACAGAGTTCCTGTGCTGTGGAAAACATCCTGTCTTGTTCCTGTCCCTAAAAAACCACAACCAGCTGAACCAAATGACTACAGACCAGTTGCCCTGACATCTCACATCATGAAAGTCCTGGAGAGACTCTTACTGGCTCACCTCAACAAGCAAGTGAACACCTTTCAGGACCCATTACAGTTCGCATATCGTAATGGGCTTGGGGTTGAGGACGCCATCATCTTCTTGCTTCAGAGAGCCCACTCTCATCTGGACCAGTCAGGCAGCACTTTGAGGGTCATGTTCTTTGATTTTTCAAGTGCATTTAATACTATTCAGCCTGCTTTGCTATGTGAGAAGCTCCATAACTTCCAGGTGGATCCCTCCACAACCACCTGGATTTACGACTACCTAACAAACAGACCACAGTTTGTGAGACTGAAAGGTTGTGTGTCTGAGATGGTGGTCAGCAGCACTGGAGCACCACAAGGGACTGTACTCTCACCATTCCTCTTTACACTGTACACCTCAGACTTCCAGTACAACTCTGAGTCCTGTCATCTGCAGAAATATTCTGATGACTCTGCAGTTGTGGGGTGTATCAGTGATGGACAAGAAGCCGAGTACAGGGAACTTGTCAATCAGTTTGTGAAATGGTGCAGTAACAATCAGCTCATCTTAAATACCAGCAAGACTAAAGAGATGATTGTTGACTTCAGGAGGAGCAAGAATAAGCAGCATAGTCCTGTCTACATCCTGGAAGAGGAGGTGGAGGTGGTGGAGAACTACAAATACCTGGAGTTCAGCTGGACAACAGACCCGATTGGAAATGCAACAGTGACTACATCTACAAGAAAGGTCAGAGCAGGCTCTACTTCTTAAGGAAGCTGAGATCATTCAACGTCTGCACCAAGATGTTGCAGATCTTCTACAAGTCTGTTGTGGAAAGTGCAATTAGCTTTGCAGCATCTGCTGGGGAAGCAGCATCAGAATCAGAGACTTGAAGAAACTAAACAAGCTGATCAAGAAAGCTGGTTCTGTGCTGGGAATAACTCTGGAGCCGCTGGAGCTGATCGTTCAAAAGAATGCTGCACAAGCTGATGAAGATGATGGAGGACACTTCCCGTCCTCTCCACAACACGGTGAAGAATCAACAGAGTGTGTTCAGTGGGAGGCTGCGTCAAGTTTGCTGTAGGACGGAGAGATACAGGAATTCATTCCTGCCAGCAACCATCACCCTAAAGAACAAGACTGACTGACTTTTTTGTTTATATTAAAAAAAAAAAAAAAGTGAGCTTTTACAATACTGAATTTCCCTTCGGGGATGAATAAAGTATTTTTCATTTCATTTAAAGGAATAGTACACCCAAAGAATGATGTGCCTTCACTTTCTACTCACCCCCATGCTAACCAAGACTCTGAAGCACTTTTTTCATATCTCAAATGCAGCCGGAGATCTGGGAGGCTTCTTGTTATCTGCCGACATTCAAATAATGGAGGTCCCCGGCGACCGAGCCAAAAAGGTCCATAAACGTCCGCAAAAACTTGTCAATATTCCTCCATACTGCTCATCCAATGTAAGCCAAGTGTCTTGAGTGGGTAGCGTCCATAATTTACTCAAAATGACATCATTTAGTATATTTCTATAGCCTAAATAGCAGTAGATATTACTTTCACGAAGTGCGCATATATGCGTTCATGAAACTACAGAAGCCTCAGCTTCAGAGCCTACTCTGCCGATAATACAAGCGTAGAAGAAGAAATTCACTTTTTAAATTGTGCTAAGAGCGACAGAGCTGCAGACAAACCGGGACAAACACAAGAGGGTCGAAGAGGGGTTGATATTGATTCAAAACAAAGAAAGAAAGAGAAAGAGAACGCGCGATCTCGTCTGCCGCGGCTTCCGTAGTTTCTTGAACGTGCATCGTCGTGCTTGCAGGAGATGCGATGTAGTACTGTTTAGGCTCTAAAAATATACTAAATGATGTGGTTTCCAGTAAATTCTGGACACTACCCAATCAGGACACTTGGATTACATTGGACGAGCAGTATGGAGAAATATTGACAAGTTTTTGTCAGACTTTGGTTTGACTTTCATGGACGTTTTTGGCTCGGGCACCGGCAGTGGCGTGCGCAGACATTTTGGGGGGCAGGTGCTCAGTGAAAAATAAGGGCACTTTGTGCAGCATGTCGAAATGCCGGCAGACATGTTTCGATACCAATCCCGGTACTTGTGCTGTGGGTTTCGGCTGACACAGAGTACTTATACCACTATTTTATTAAAAATATATTTCACCTGCATGACGGTGATATGATTATTATTGTAGTAAATGTCTGGCTCAGGTTTAACCCTTTGTAAAACAATCAATTTAGCAAATTGAAGCAATTTATTTTTAAATGGAGTCTTGCTGGAGAGAAAATCCAGTATGAAATACCACCACATCACCAACATGATCACCAGTTAGCTCTTTGCCTAACAGGTGATCAGTACTTCCTTGCCCCTCTAAACAATCAGCTGCACCACAGCTTTATCTGAGTATTCTGGGATTCATCTCCCTCATGTTCTATTGCAGGAAGCACAGAGCTGCTTCCCTGCTGTAGCTTCCTATAATAGAATAATAGTTGTAATAATAGCCTATTTTTTAAGATTTAATAATAGCCTATGAAGGTAAATACAAGATTACTGCAAGTCTCGTTGTTAAAAGTCCGTTCCCCCTACAGGGACTACATTACCCAGAGTGCATCTGGCCTCTTGTTCTTCCGGTTTACCGTAGCTGCGTTAGATAGGGGATTATCACGCTTCCGTGTTCCGAACTTCCGGATTGAAACACTTAGAGGGCCCACTTCCGGCCCAGTTCAATGTCCCTGCTTTACTTCGTAGATAGCGTGAATAAACGCCAACCCTACTGAAATTTTCACGGATTCCAGACTGAAGTGATACTAAGGTAGAAGTGGATCAAAGCGATCGATTCACCGCGGTGAAGGACCGAACTTTATAATAAAACGACACACGTTTGTTTGTGGCCGCCAGACTGAGCAATCGTATTAGCAGGTTAGCATTAGCCAGCTCGATAACGTGCCCAACTTTGTGTGGCTGAAAACACACAAGCATCTGAAAGCGTCTCCTTTCTTGGCAGTCCCCAGTTGTTCCACTGGAAACGGGGAGGTACAGACCCGATTTTCAGATGTTTGTGTGTTTTAAGACGCACAATGTTAAGCATGTCAGTAAACGCTAGCTGGCTAAGGCTAGCATGCTGTGAAGTGCCGGTGTTGTGCCCCACCGGCGACAAACAAACGTGTGTTTTATTATAAAGTTCGGCCCTTCACCGCAGCGAATCGATCGCTTTGATCCACTTCTTCCTTAGTATCATATCAGTCTAGAATGAAAACTTGAGTATGTTTGGAGTTTATCCAATTTAAACAGTATAACAGAGCAGGAACGGCTGTCGTTAACATGGCCGGAAGAGGAAGTGCCCAAAATCCGGGAACTTCCGGTAAGCATAATAATCCCCTATTGCACTCGTGCCCAGCAGCACGAGCATGGCGTCTCCAAGCTAGAGATTGCCATCCGTGTCGCATCCTGTGTTCATCCTGTGTGTCAGTTCCGTGTGCGTTTTTACTCATGTAAGTATAGAGTTTGCATGAAACAAGGGTTTATTTGTTGGTATTTCTCTGTGAGATAACCTTGTGCTCATTGGCTTATGCTACTGGCTTAAGCCAGTCATTACCTCTAAACAGGAAATGTGATTTTGCCTCTAATTTAGCTTGTTCTGGTTTATGTCACCTGTTCTGACTTGTCTCTTGACTCTTCAATTTGGTGAAGTTTGTTACTGGCTTCCATTTGTAATGATAGCGCTCCCTCTACGGGATTTCAGTGGTACAGAAGGTCATTTTTCATTGCATGAGCATATAACATCACTCATTTACTGTTGTTAATTTACACATTATTTTATTCTTTCTGTTGCAGATGACCACACACAATATACACACACCCCTCTTACACAGGCAGCAAAGTTGATGATTCCATCGCTCCTCTGTATCACCTCCCACTGAACTTTAAGTAAAATTCATCTGAACTGCATTACTGGAGTTGCCTCATCCTTCTGACCGAGGACGAATCAGTTGACGCGCAATCCAAAACCAGCTGAGACGCATACGGTTTCTGACACTCGTAACATAAATATCTTCTGGTTGGTACTGTACAACATCATCTAATCAGCTAAAATAACTTCATGCCTGACGTAGTAGCAAAACCACTTTGTGTTGTCAAAGGTGCCATGACACCAAATTGTACTTTTCTGGGGTTTTGGGTGTATAATATGATCTGTTGTGCACTGATGAGGCCATGTGAATGTCCAGAGTGAGAATCACAGTTCCTGTTTATGGTCTGTCAGCTTTGTTTCTCTGCACAGAAACAGTGCAGAAATCAGACAGCAGCCTATCATTGTACGTAGTTCTATCATTCTACGTAGTTCTATCATTCTACGTAATTTAATTGCTCCAATAAGAGCACACTATCAAGTAAACAGCCCCCCCCCCTCCCCCTCCTAACGATTGATGAACCATTCCTTCCCCCCTCCCTATCTGATTCAGCTGCGTGTGTGTAGCTAAGTACACACAGCAGGGAAAAGTTGGGTGGGTGGGGTGAGTGGGGGGTGGAGCAAATATCAAATTTAGGGCATTATTATCACTTTTAATTGCTGAGCTTTATAGATTATCGTGTCAGCATGGGCCGCGTACATTGTAAAATAAAAAAAATAAATTAAAAAAAAACTTTCAAAAGGGCACTTGCTAGGTTCAGAGGGCAAAGGGCAGGTGCTCCAGCACCACCTAGTGTCTACCTGTGCACGCCAGTGGGCACCAGGGACCTTCATTATTTGAATGTCCGCAGATAACAAGAAGCCTCCCCGATCTCCAGCTGCATTTGAGATATGAAAAAAGTGCTCCAGAGTCTTACTCACCATGAGAGTAAGCGGAAAATAAAGTTTCATCATACTGTGGGTGTACTATTCCTTTAATGCCCTATGATTGTAGTCCTAAACACATAAGCTTTAGATAGAAGAGAGGGGCTGTAGCAGAGGCCCTGAACTCCATTTCCCAGCAGCCAGCGGGCTAGAGAAGGATGACATAGTTTCCTGTTTGGAGTGGGCAGGGCGGGAAGTTTGGGAGAGAAGAAAATAGAGGAAATAGTTTTAGACTGGAACTTCAAACAAAGAGATGATCTGGAGAACTGAGAAAAGACTCTTAACATCCCCGGGGCCGGGGGAAAAGACACAACTTATATTTGATTTATATTCATCCTTTATGTTAACAAACGTGTAACCCTACAACTACGGTCACGTCTTCTGTGGTAATTCAAAGTTAGAGCTGCCTGGTTCGGGAGCGGTGCTTCGTGGGACGGCTGGCTGCAGTCAGCGTGTGGATGTCCGGATGCAGAGCTGCCGCGGAGGTCGGCGGCATTTAGGGAAACTCACAACAGCTCATCTCCTGAGACCTTGTGCTAAACAAGCATGACACCTCCAAGTAATTAGCAACGACACTATTTTAGATGATTACATTTTATTGTACCAACCATAAGATATTTCTGTGTAACAAGACTTGCAGTAATCTTGTATTTACCTTAGTAGGCTATTATTCAATCTTAAAAATAGGCTATTATTACAACTATTATTCTATTGTAGGAAGCTACAGCAGGGAAGCAGCTCTGCTGTCCTACAATAGAATATCTACCTGCATGGAAGATGAGGGAGATGAATTATAAATGTGTCCGTAAGGTTTATTAATGTAAAATATCACACTGCTATAATAAGGCAGCCGGCAGTTACAGTTGTTCCCATACTGATACCAGTATCAGAAATGTCTCCAATACTACCCAGAATTCTGGGATCATTATTGGTGAGTACTAGGGGTGTGCCAAAATATCGATACACTGAAATATCTTGATATTTTGTGTTGCGATATCATATCGATATTAAAAAAACTCTGTATCAACAGGCTCGTTCGACTTTGGCTATCTGCAGCGCAACTCGGCTGGAAGTGAAGGATTGTGGTCCTGGAATGTTGCATGCTGGTTAGAAACTTTGTCCGACTTCAGACTGCGCCTGAACTGCACCGGAAAACGTGACCAGACCACATGATCATCAAACATCGCGGGAGCCGTCCGTCTGCAGTCGGAGCGTGCAGTTACTCCTCAGCAACTGCAGCTTTCGGACCTGCCTCCGCCGCCGCCGGAACCTGGTCCTGATTGGTTTCACCTCTCACTGACGCAAGCTCCGATTGTTGGACGGGACTGTCCCCCACTAATAAATCCATTTAGGTGTTTTAAACAGGCTACAAAATCAGCCTTGGTGTTTCATACTGTAGTTAGGCTGATGTTCACAAACCTGGACAGACTGATATCTGGACAGGCTGATATCTGACTGCAGCAACAGAGGAACACAAACGTGTTGCAGCCACAAGTTATTCTACTCAGATAAATATAAGCTTAATAAGTTATACCAAAACTTTCACAAATCCTCTTCATTTTGGATTTGATGGACTTGTTGGTGTGTATCCACCTTTCCACTTGCTCCCCCTTATGTTATCCATGAGTAGGCTACCCAAATCCTTAATAAAAATAAAATAAAAAATATATAATATATAATATTTATTTCCAGCCCCATCTAGAAAAAATAAGTTTCTATTTCTTTATTTGTTTTTATATTATTCTTAAAGGCAAAGCATTTATGGTTTTTATATTTGAGCCTGGACATTTACCAGATTATTGTCCTCTGTGTTTCACCTTAACAGGTAAACAACATTCTGTCTACTACAGTCCAGTACAAGTTAATGTAATCAGCGTCAACAACACGCTGTTTCAATACTCTGAAATCAGACTTGATCACATCTGCACAGCGTTCAGTAACTTTGAGATCAATAAAGGCAAATGCCGCGAGATCCTCCGTTATTGCAGTCTTCACGTTGGCGAACTTGTCCAGCTGAGATGCGCTGCGTTTATGATCCGCCCCCGAGACTCACGCAGCTCTCGTCTGACCATGAAGTCAGACGGTAGACAGACGCAGTCAATCCGAACGAGCCTATTTTGCAAACGAAATCTCGCGAGATTTTGTAAGAGAACAGTGAAATCTCGCGAGATTTCGTTGTTCTATCTGCAGCAGCTCATCATGTAGAAAAGTCCCTGCATTAGCACTGATATCTATGTGCAGTCTGCAGGTTTAGTTTAAACTTTAGACATGTTTAACCTGTCTAAAATTTAATGTGTACTTTAAAATGTGTACATTTTAAAATGTGTACATTTTAAAGTACATATTAAAATGTGTGTACAGGTTTTCACAGACCACCCAGTTGTTTGAGATTATGATGAAATAATGACTGAAATGTTTATTTTTTATGCCCCCCTAAGAAGAACCACTGTGCATTTTGTTTTACTGTTTTGTAGGGTTGTGAACGATAAACCGATGTGACCGGATATCCGGTTGTATAAGGGAGAGATACGGCGACATCGGTAGCAGCCTCCTCAATCGATACGAACTAGCCATGAATTCCCAGATGAATCGGTTGTAGAGTCCCGGATCGGATATCGCGACACTTAGAATCGGTTGGCGGCATTACACCATCAAACACGTCTCTTATCAACGCGAGAGTTGAAGTTGCCCGCGTAACTCTGTAGCTGCCTGCCGGTATTACGCGAGAGCTGAAGATCCCGCGGGACTCGGTAGTTGCCAACTAGTGCCTTGCTGCTGCGGCATTAGCACAAAAACACGGAGAATGGATGATGTCAAGAACGACAGCGTCAGCCTGAGCGACGGAGGTGATGCTGGTATCACCGAGAAAGATTTTCAACGCATCTGCGAAAACAAAAATCCAAAGTGTGGACCGTTTTGGGTTTTATAAGAAGGACGGGAAGCTCGACAGAAACCTTGCTATCTGTAAACTGTGCAGAGCATCCTTAACTTACACTGGCAGCACCACAATCCGACCAGCATGCAAGGAGGAAACACGGCCAAGAGTATGGTGAGTTCACCAAGCCGGGACGTGCAGCAAGCAGTAACACACAGCCAAGAACGGGAACGCCATTCTCAACCTTTTCCAGCACTTGGACACAATTCAGCACGCGCTAAGGAAATTACGACCTAATCACGCGTTTTATCGCCAAGGGATTATGTCCTTACAATATAGTTGAGTGGGAAGGATTTCAGGACCTGGTTACACATTAGAACCCAGGTATAAGATACCGTCCCGAAATCATATTACCAACACATGCATGCAGAGTTGTACGCCCAAGTTAAGAGCCAAGTTGAAAAAGAGCTGGCAAGTGCAGAGCGAGTGGCAATAACAACCGACGCGTGGACGTCCTGTGCTACGGAGTCTTATGTAACTATCACGGCTCACCACTCGCTCCGGATTGGAAATTAAATGTCCATGTTTTACAGACCAGGGCATTCAAAGGATCACACACTGGGAAGAATGTGGGTGCTTTATTGAAACAGGCATGTGCTGACTGGAACATTCTTGATAAAGAGCCAGCTCTGGTGACTGACAATGCCACAAACATGGTTTTAGCTGGCGTGGAAGCAGAGATGAGCCCTCACCTGATGTGTTTTGCGCACACAATAAATCTGGCCACACAGAAAGCCTTCAAAGTGGACGCAGTTGCAAGGTTGCTGGGAAGGGTGAGGAGAGTGGTTGGCTTTTTTCACCGCAGTGTCAGGGCAGCAGAAATTCTTCAAGAAAAACAAAAACAACTGGCCTTGCCTGTCCACAAACTCATTCAAGACGTGTCCACCCGATGGAATAGTACCCAGAACATGCTTGAACGGGTACTAGAACAACAGCCTGCCGTTTCTGCTGCACTCATGTCCAGGGACCTCAGAAAAGGTGAAGAGGTTAACACTCTTAAGGATAAAGACTTCTGTGATATTGAAGACATCGTCAAGCTGATGGCGCCGGTCAAACTAGTGACCACCAGTATGAGTGAAGACAAGCGGCCCACACTATCAATGATTTCCCCTGTCAGAGCAAAGCTTAAAAAGAACTTTGAAGCATAAGACTCTGTGGTAATCAGAGAGATGAAACAAGCATTCAGAAATGACTTGGAGAAGCGCTACACTGGCCTGGATGATCTCTTCTACACTGCAGCCGCTCTGGATCCCCGCTTCAAGTCTCTGCCCTTCCTGACGGACCATGATGCTGAGCGGACATTCACAAGCATAACAGCAGAAGCTACATCCCTGCATAACAAGGTAAATCCCCCAATGCATCATTTACTCAATGCAAAGTGCATAGAGTGCATCCATCTAGTCTTCTGTCACTGGACTTATTCTGACTGCTGTTACTGTTTATTGGATTTTGTACACTACAGACTGTTTTTTTTTTTATTCTTTTCTAGGCATTGGCAACAGGGAATCCAGTCCAGAGAGGCCCACTGGAGACAAATCCATGTCAGACTGAACCTGCCCTTCAAGATCTGGACATCAGCATTGATACACCTCAGTCCCAAGATGAGCCACAAGGTTTGTGTGATCAAAAAAAGTTAATATTGGCTTAAACTCATGCTGCAACTATAAAATGTTACAATACTACAATAACAAATACTCAAAAGTATGAGAGAAACAGTATGGAAAGAAATGGTTTAATAATGATAGTACAACTTTTACATTTTGTGTGTGTTGTAATTCATTCTGAACGTCAGATGAAGATGCATGAAATCGTCAAGTCACGTATAAAAAGCAACACTGAGGTATGGAAAATAAAACCTGTAATATATGGTAATTGCTTTCTATTTCAGATGCTGACCCTCCTGTCAAAAGGAAGAGAATGTCAGCATTGGACCAGCTTTTGGGAAAAGACTTTGAAGTGAGGATGCCAGCAACATCTGTAAGAGACAAGGCCAGTGAAGAAGTCAAAAGGTACAGAGAGCGTGATCCATTGCCTCTGCAGAAAAACCCACTACAGTGGTGGAAAGAGCAGCAGGACTTGCCACTGCTATCATCTCTTGCTAAAAGATACCTCTGTATCCCAGCCACCAGTGTGGCATCAGAACGAGTGTTCAGTACGGCGGGAGATATTGTTTCCACAAAACGCAGTCTACTCAAACATGAGCATGTGGATCAGTTAATTTTCCTTAAGAAAAATCTGCCCTCCAAGAAAACTGAAGACAGTGAGGATGAATAAAAGAACAGAAAATGGACAGTCATACTGAAAGTGAGCCACTTCTGTGTGTGAGGTAAAAGCAATAACGATTGACTTGCCCATCAGACTTAACTGACATATAAATGTAAGACAGCACTTTAGTTCAGTTTTCCTTTCTCAGGTCAAAAAGCAGCAGTTTGATTTATTTTATACACATGCATTTATTTTTTAAAAGTATTTTACTAAAGCACTTCTCACTGTTAATAATTGTTAAGACAAAAAGGTGTTTGCTGCATTGTCCTTTCATTCTGGTTCCCCAGACCTGAAGTGACATTTTGAGATGACCACCAGGGGTCATCATTATAAGGTTATTGTTTCAAGTTTGTTTACAGCTATAAAAGTTGTTTACATTAAAATATTGCACTTTAATTACCTTGGTTACCTACCTCTAGTGTTAAACACTCTAAAACTCTGAAATATTGCACTTTGTTGGTACTATTCTGTGCAACTCTTACCTCTGGAGTTCTAATCCGGTAATTCAGCCGGTAATTTGTTTTTTTTTTTTGGTCCATGTCTAAAAATAAATACAATGACATGTGAATTTGTTGTCCAGTTTTGTTTATTCTTTTTGTTTTGTTTGTTTGTTTTTTGCCAGTGCCATAAAGTCACAATGCTTGGGCATATGTGTACATAATACTGCTAAAGAAAATATTGTCCTATCCCTTTCATAGAATTGGCTTCTTTATTTAAAAAAAATCTACAGCTTTAGAATAAAACCGTATCGTTCGTCAACTATATCAAATCGATTCGCATCGAATCGGTCTGTTTATAAAAGGATATCGTTTTTGAATCGAATCGTAACCTGTGCATCTAGATGCACATCGAATTGTTTATCATAGAGAGATGTGCAACCCTACTGTTTTGCTAATTTCATATGAATTGATTTCACTTTTGCGCTTCTGAATGATAATATTTTGTAATTCATTTCATATTCACTTTGGTCAATAAATTTGGAATGTCTTCAGGGACAAATACTGTGGTCTATTGTGGATAAATTTATTGCAATATATTGATTTTTGCAGAATCACTGTATCATGATATGATAAATATTGTGGGCAAAATATCATGATCGTATTGCGAGGCACCTGGTGATTCCCAGCCCTAGTGAGTACTAGAGCCTAGACACAGATCATATAAGTTATCACAACAGGAATCTATTTACTTACTAGCTCTGATAGCTCTGACAAAGTTCTTCTTCTTCTCTGCTCTGACAACAGTTGCGCTGTGCTGCAGCTGCTGTTGTTACGGGGCGAGGAAGAACTGATCACCTGCCAGGTAAAAGATGACGGGGCACCGCGGAGTTTGTGCAGAAAGACTACAGAAAGTTGTTTAAATCACCTTTCAGTCACTGAGAAGGAAAATCCAGAAATAAGTTGGAAGTGTTGGACAGTTGTGACCCGTATAGAGAAGCGACTGCCGTATACGAGCCGTTAAACATCCCCACGTCCCTGCTGATCTGCATTCAGAGATGTTTACATCTGTCTGGTTAAGAAGCCGTCACCGTACATCGCTGCCAGAATGAAGGTATATGAGAGCACCGACAGTTGATCCAAGACTATTCATAAAGAAATAACAAAAATAAAATAATTTCCTCTCATTTTAACTTATTACAACATCAGGTTTAGAAAAGATGGAGCTGCGAAGATGGAAATAAAAAGCATATAGGACCGGTATGCAGGAAAAACAAAGAATATCATTCTAAATATCAGCGTTACAGCTTGTGTTTATGTTCTTCAGTTGAATATGAGTGTACCAGGATCTCCACGTCCCTCCTATAGGAGTTTATTTGTGTTACTGCATCCCTCTTTTTTAGCTAGCAGCTAACGTCAACTCATACAAAAGATGGCGGGCGGCTGGTCGCCTCCATATGACAACAAATCACACCAACACGTACATGAGGTTTTATTTATGGATAAAACTACGCCAATTATATTCGGATGAATGTAGGTGTGGACGTTACTGACGCTGATGAAGTGTTTGCTGCTAGAACGTGTGGGTTAGAAGCTGGTGGAGGAGCTGCATGGTTTACTGTACCCAGGATCGAGGTGCGTTTGTTAGAACTGATCCATTTCTCCTCTCAGGGTGTCTTTATAGGACGGAATGCGTTAAGAACCAGGTAAACACCCCCCCCCCAGCTTTTGGTAAATGGTAAATGGACTGTACTTATATAGCGGTTTTCCAGTCATACTAACCGCTCAAAGCGCTTTCCACTACATATCACATTCACCCAGTCACACACACAGTCACACACACATTCATACCCCGATGGGCACATCGGGAGGCAACTTGGGGTTCAGTGTCTTGCCCAAGGACATGTAGTCTGGGGAATCCTGGAATCGATCCCACAACCCTCTGGTTGAAAGACGACTGCTCTTCCACCTGAGCTACAGCCGCCCGGTTTTCCCCCCTCCTGGCAGTTTGTGCACCCGATCACAAAAACAAGTCTTGTCGAGCAGCGTAACTGTGTGTTTCTCAGGCTTGTTCTCAGCCTGCAGGTGGAGAGCTAGAGTGTTTTTACCTGTCAGGGGGGCGTTCCCTACAGACCGTGACGTCACAAAATAGCTATCAATAGTGATCACGTGGGCTGTTTGTCAGTATTTCCCACTGGATTCTCCCACCAGCAACACTGCATTTAGAAATAAACAGGTCAAATTTGCTGTATTCATTTCTGTTTTACCTGTTTAACCTGAGCCAGGCCTTATTACCATCATAACCATACCACAGTCATGCAGGTGGAAGAAATATTGTTTTAGAACATAGAGGTATCGGTACTCGGTATGGACCGATACCAACAGAACGAGTACTGGAATGGTTACCAGAACACCTACATCCCACATGCTGCACAAAGTGCCCTTATTTTTCACTGAGCACCTGCCCCCCCAAAAAACTTCTGTGCACACCACTGGTAATCGTTCCATCCCTACTGGTGAGATTACGTCCCTTCTTAAATCTGTAACATAAATTATAGCCGCTCTGTCCAAACGTTTGATCAGCTGTGTGTCGTCGAAGCTGAAACATCCTTCAGCTCCCAGAACGTCCGTGCACGTCTCTCTGGCCTCAAAAACATCCTCTAGTGGAAACTCCTACCCACTTAAGACACGTCTGGAGTTCTCTTAAATATCTGGAGTAGTAGGAGTGATTCTTAAGGCCTTTTCACACCAGGACTGATGCGAATAAACGGCACAAAATTGCAAATAATTCGGGGGAGAAATATCAATGCATTTGTCTATACACACCTGCTCCGACGCAAAATTACGAAGATGCAAACAAAAAACTTGCATTTGTTATTCCAGAGGAACGTGAGCACATGCAGCAGTGACGGAGGGAGAGGCGGCTGCAGGGAAACTTCTGGATGCTGAAAACAGCTGATCTCACCGTGGAGATGCCGGATGGGGATTTTAAATACAACACCTGTAGCTAATAACCTCAAATGGCTACAAAATGTAGGGAAAACACTGCTACTTCAGCTGTGACACCCCCCAACCCCCGTTTGCCAAACAAGAGTGCCAAACAAAGGTGATAACACCTGAGTCATAATGATGTAACAGCGAACAGCGACACGTCTCTTTTTCCTTTCTCTTTTTGCTTGCGACCAGCTCTGTGATGGTCAGAGCGCCTTCTCTGATTGGTGGATTTTGTATCTGTCGGATGAGAATATTAAGAAAATTGACCTCAGTTCGAAAAAAATAAACGTCGCAAAATCGCAAAGCAGAATTTTGTCACTGATGTGAACACTACCGTTGACTTGATATTAATTTGATTCAAGCTTTTGCCGTGCGAATCTTTCGGACGAAATATTCGGAGTAGGTGTGTAAAGGCCTTTAGACTGGAGAAAGTTGATAAACAGCTTTGATTCTTAAGTTTAAGAGCTGGAATAAATTCCACTAATTCTCAGCACTTAAAGGGGAAACTCAGTAACTTTTTTACCTCAATAAATGCTTTTCGGAATCCCCGTGGGGCTAAACAAAGTATTTACGGAGCGATTCAATGTTTCCCTCCCTCCCGCCGGGGCCTCTGGCCTGCGAGCAGCTAAATACAACTTTGCCTGTGTCGACCTGAGCAGAACTTGCGACAACAGAAACCGCTGTACGGTACTCAGGTCCCCTATCTACCGAGCTGCTTCCAGCTCTGATTTGAACCAGATTACCAGCGCTAATTCGAAGAAAACATTTCTTTAGCTTCACACCACCTAAACACGGCTCCTGGCTCTCATAACCAACTCTTTGCTGGACCAGAGTGATTCACGTAGCTTGCGCTGCCTGGGCGCCGGGTGAAGCATCACTGCTTCAGGCTCAATAATCACTTGTCACGTCCACAAAAAGTAAATAAAAGTTCGTATTCTTACCTGCTACTCGCCAACACCAGAGAAAAATATAATCCACGGCATATTTACCAGCCCCGAGCTAAAGTTACTGAGTTCTGCTTTAAAGGGGAACTTCGTTTTTTTTCAATCTGGATCTATTTTCTAGCATGAAATCTGTTCATTTCCTCATCCAGACAGTTTTGGTGCAACTTGAATTCCTTCAGGAGATATTTAGACCCACTTCAGATCAGAGTATGTCCGATATAATGGAAGTGAAGTGCGTCCAGCCTCTAAATAAGGCATTATCTGCCACAAACTCCTTCATTTCACTTATGTTTTTTTTATGAAACATTAGTCCCCCCCCCCCGTGAGCTTGAAGCGGTCTTTCATGGTGATTCATCCTTATTTACAAACTTTTTACTGCGGCAGCTTTGATGACGTCACTATCGTGCGACACCATAACAAGCGGCTTTTTTCTAAATAAGGAAAAAAAGCCGCTTTGAGCTCACATGGGGGGGTTCGACTAATGTTTGGCAACAAAACATTGGTGAAATGAAGGAGTTTGTGGCAGATAATGTTTTATTTAGAGGCTGCATGGGTTGCCCCATCACTGCCATTATATCACGCATATGCTGATCTTGAGTGGGTCTAAATATCTCCCGAAGGAATTCAAGTTACACCAAAACTGTCTGGATGAGGAAATGAACATGTTTCATGTTAGAAAAATAGATCCAGATTGAAAAAAACGAAGTTCCCCTTCAAGACTAAAATGGCTCAAAGACGCTCGATGAATACGGGCCCAGGAAGACAAATCAGAAACTATCAGATTCTAAACATGAAGCAGAAATTACATCAAGAAATGATTCAACTGAAACTAGTTTTCATCTGAAATATGATCCAACCTCCACTGAACACTGACAGATACTCACTGTTGCTCTGAGGAAACACCAGCTTGGAAATCAATATATCGACCCATCGACCGATCACTCTTCATGGACACACAGCTGGGTTCAGGTCTGACTTTTGGTTTTGGTCCAGGTCCAGGTCTAGGTCTCTGTCTCTTCCTGTGAATCCAGATGTTTGGTGTGAGTTGTGATCTCTGATATGGAGAAGAGTCATGGACAGTTAGAGATGCTCATCTCACCTCTGAGTGCTTTTAGAGGGAGGGGCTCCCTCCTCTCTGTCCTCACACTGATCCATGATGCTGAATTCACATCAGCTCACACACACTTTCTACCTTCATCTGCAGAGGAAACACACATCATTCATCTGAACATCAACTGAAATCCTCCTCTCCATCATCAGCTGCTCCTCCTCTGATTGGCTCTGAGTTTCTGTTTCATATCAGTGTCAGATGAATGCAGTCAGACAGCAGTGAGGAAGAGGAAGCTGCCTTCAGCTGCTGGACTTCTATCAGGACACTAGATGGAGGCATCGAGTCAGACAGATATCACTATTCGATCAAGATTGAGCAATAATGCTATAAAACTAAATATGAACAACAAAAACGCTTTAAAACTTCTTCCTGTTTGTATACTTAGAATATGTTTTTTTGTTTGTTTGTTTTTCTTAGGTTTTGACGAACATGGAGTTAGAAACTGATCTGACGTGGATATGCCCATAAAAACCTCCGGTGTCTCGAGGGTTAACATGCCACTCCCCGTTTATTAACTGGTTCTGCTGACGTCATGTTGTTTTGCACATTTTCACCTATT
>JALJCO010007472.1:0-73672 GCA_023101725.1 Atherinomorus stipes
ACACTGCAATGGACAGTTTTGTCCAGAAAAGCTTCCAGTTTGTAAAGGCTCATTAAAATAAGTACCTTGACTGAATTAAAATTTCATACTTTTTTTGAAAAAAGAAGTAAAAAAAAAAAAAAAAAAAAAAAACTTAAACATACCATATAAGAGGTGTAACAGCTGTACTGATGGTTTTTTTTTAGGCGCTTCTCGTTTCATTTTTATAGTTTGAAAATTTATTGTTAATTATAACTCATCAAATTCCCATTCAGTTGTATCAGCAATAACTATGGGGCTGGACTCTGAAAAGAGAAGGTCTTCTGACTTGATGTGATGTAATTTCTGGTCTTTTTTAGTACCTGCCTCTATCTGAAGATAGTTTGAGACAAAAGTCTACAAGACTAAGAGCGAAACCTAATATGTGTTTTTAAACTGTGAATCTCAGTAGCACACCTGGAAATAAAATAAAAGAAATCTTGTGTTACAACATTTTCATACTATCTGTCTTTTTTTTCTTTAACACTGAATTTCTGGGATAAAAGCTTATGTCAGAGGAAAGAAAAAAACCTTTACCTCTGTTTTGATCATATATAAGCATTTTAACAGCTTCATCTCACTGATTAATGTTCTGTAGACTGATGTAACTTTAATTTACAACTTGCCATTTCTGCATTTCCTAATTCTAGGGAGCCTTTAAAGACCTGGCTAGAAAACTATCTTTTTGGCTAAGTCTGGCATATCTTGCAGTTTTTCCTTTTTTTGTGCTCTGTCCTTAACATATAAACAAGAAAAGCACTAAATATGAAGGATATTTTTATATTTGTTTTGTTATGGCAAACCCACCACCCAAACACACACACGTGTGTGTCTATATATATATTTTGTATACATACAGGATATCAAATAGTATATACATACTGTGCATGCATCTTACCAGGAAACATTTGCAGTTGTCAAGTGAATCTTATAGAATCACATATTAAGTTTATTTTTAAAATTGACAACATCAGCTGAAATGTTGAAAATGAAAAATTAAAATTAAAATCTTTATTTTTGTAAATAATGGATCTTGTAAGTGCAAGTAGTGTGTTTGTATTATGTATAACCTTGATTCACACAAAGTCCATATGTGGTATATGGCAAAGTGAAATTTTGACTTACAGTATGTACAGTCAATGCAAACACAAATCAATATATCATCTATACATTACATTTTAATCTATCTATATACTGTATATACACACACAATAATGTGTATGAGATGAGATGTTGCGTGTGGATAACAATATAAATTCATCTGTACAAAAAAATGCAGACAAACGCACTTGATAAATACATCCATTGATCAGATAACTGGTATTAATGGTACTGCTGGTGGCAACTTAACAGAGTTTAGAACGAAAGGAGACTCATTTCTGAGGGTTGAACTTTGTTGAGGTGAAGGATCATGAGTTCTGAGATTCTCTGTCTAACTCTGCTGTGTCGTCCTCTTCTGAACTCAGCTCTGTTTGTGTATCTGATGGTTGCAGATCAGGTTCGAAAGCAGGATTTGTTTGTCCTTGTCTGTGCCGATTCTGAACCTCCTCAAAAATCTGAAAAACCTGTCAACCACAAAGTCACAGTATGAACACACACCAAATGCTGAAAAAAATTAGCAAAGAAATATCTGAAAATGGTGACACTTTATCCTACCTTGGATTTAGGAATAAGACCCACTCTGAAAAACCCAATGTGTCCAGTTTCGATCTTGGTGCAGTCGACTACAGTGGATGCAATGTTTTCTGGGGAGGGTCCATCACATAACACCCCATCGACCTAGAACAAGCAAAATAAAAGGTACAGTTTACAAAACCAATCAGTTGTTCCTGAATTTATTAACACATCCTTCATGTCATCACCTTGTCTCCCAGCTTGGCGTAAACTTGGTTATGGTGAGTTGTGTCTGCTTCGCCTGTAGGGTTGGCCGAGGTCACAGCAATGGGCCCCACCTACAAGAAATTAACTGGATGTTCAACAACTGCTCCACTGGATTTTCATTCATTCTAGCTGTTGTGATGAATTCATCATTTTCCAAAGGAGCACAAATAAAAAGATGTGCAGCTATCAATACTTATTTATAGGGATGCACAATACTGGAATTTTGGCCGATATCCGACATGCCGATATTTTAGAACTCATGTGGCCGATAACCGATATCGTTACATATACCGATATTACAGCTGAAAAAAAATAAGCATTCATTGCAAATAGCAGTTTTGTTATCCATTTCCAACACTCTGTTAAAGATGGGTGGGAAAAAAATATAGATACACTGAAATATCGCAATATTTTCATATGCCGATAACAAATCAATATTTAAAAACGTGGCACTGATCTATTTTACTTACAAAATGTCTTGAGATTTCATCATAATGTTACAAAGTCTTACGATATTTTGTGAATTCCGCTAGATTTCGGAACAGAACGATGGAAAATCGTGAGTTTTCATTCGTAAAATAGATCAAAATGCATTTTTAAGTGTCAATAAATCAGCATATGAAAATATCGTTAAATTTTTGTGAATTCTTGCGAGATTTCAAAACAGAATGATGAAATATCACAAGATTTCATTAGTAAAATAGATTATCGCGTTTTTTAAGGTCAATATGATCAAAATATTGCAATATTTCAGTGTATTGATATTTTTTCCCATCCCTAGTCTTTAGAAGTTTTAAAGTCTGTAAAAAAGAAGCTTTTGAAGGATAAGAAGATTTTGTTTTTTTAAGACTTTAGAAACAGCGGCTGATCGGTTAAATATCGGTTAAATATCGGTGGGGTGGCCAATGTCTGATTCTGAGTTTTAGGGCCAATATAGGCCGATACCGATAGGGGGCCGATTTATATCGTGCATCCGTACTTATTTACCAGATTAATGAGGTGTGTTGCTACTGCACAGTCTGGATTTCTGATTGCAATGCTTTGTGGAGTTCCTATGTGTTTGGCTGCATCTCCCAAACCAAATGTGTCCATCCAGGGACCTGTATGAGACAGGGAAGCAACATAATGCTCAGAAATCTCAATCATTCATGATAAACCTAGAGTGCACATGCAAATGTGGACAGACTCACCTCGGGGTATGACCATGCTGATGGAGGACGGCCATGCAGCCTCCATGAAGTCCAGGAGCAGGGGGCTCAGCAGGTGTCTTACAGGCTCCAGCTGCTTGATGGAGGAGATCCACATGGACATGGGTCGGTCCTGAGCCTGTTTCTTCACTCTGGAGTCAAACAGCAGAGATCAATGACAAGGATTTACAAAATAAATCTAACTAAAGATGTTTTAATACAATAAAAACTAGAGGTGTGCCATTTTTTTATCATTTAGCCTATATCATATTGTGAAAATACTGTTTGTCTTTTTTTACATTGGTAGAAAATGTACTTCTGTGACATCATGACGAGTGCATTCCAATGGAGCTCCACTGAGAGAGTGACAAAGGGCACACAGCAGATCAAAGTAGATTATCGGGTATTGGCATTAAATGATCAAAAAACAGTGTTTATTGAAATAAAAAACCAAACTGGAAAAAAAAAAAGAAATTTAAAGAGTATTTGCATAGGCTTTATCTCGCTGTACATCTTACAGTATGTCAAGTCGGTCAAACAGAAGAAATGTGGCTGTGACTCTTGTGTGGCCATAAATATAATTTATGACATTGTCATCGCAGTATTTCTATTTTCCTTACTAATCTCTAGTTTTTGACAGTTCTGCAAGAAACTGCAGCATAAAATTTTTTTCAGTGCAGATGCTTTAAAACTGACAGTATGAAAAAACATTGTCAAAAACATTAAGATCAGACAATATGAAAAAAATACATGAATATAGTGATCATTTCTTTTGCCAAATCATCCATCCCAAATAGAAACCTACTTGTACGCTTTGACGACAGCATCTGGTCTGTTGCAGGCTGCTACCAGCACATAGACGGTGTCTGTTGGCATCCCACATATGCCTCCATTTTTCATGATTTCTGCATGAGGAAAAGAAAAATGGAAAATGAACTCACATACAGCAAAGAAACAACATGTTTTCCCCAGAAATCATCACTATCATCTTTTATCTCTCACCTGCAATCTGCTGGACTGATGTGGCCTTGCGGGCTGGTACATGTGGACATATTTTTGCTCCTCCCCCCACCCCACCCAGCTTCACAAGAGGTCTTCCTAACGGGATCTGGGGAGACTGGAAGGTGCTGTTGAAAATGTGTGCCAGGAAACAATAAAAACTGACCAGACCGAAGATGATGGTGACTCCTATGTCGTAACCATACGGCAGCGCACCCACAGCATCCAGCAGAAAGCTGATGAGTATGAGCTGGAAGGTGAATGCATAGACAAACCAGGTAACGTTAACAAACAAAGCTGCAACTGTCACTAGACAGTTAAACAGCATGAAGCTAATGATCCCAACAGCCACATTAAAGCCTCTGGTTGGACCGTACAGGCCACCGTATCTCGTCAGGCCCCACACCGCCCACATCACCCCGTAGAGGATAAAGACTGTGCTCTCAAAGGTTTTACCTCGAGCAAACGCTACTGAACCACACAGCAGCTGCAGCACCCCCCCAGCCACCACCACCCAGGGCAGAACCAGCACAGACAGAGGATCTCTGTCTCCAACTGTGGCTGTGATGGCGAAAGCCGCCAGCACACTGCAGGCATGGCCCAGCACCTCTGCATCTGCATACTTAGAGTAGCCCAGGTGAGGTGCATGTAGCTCCTTATCATGAGCTCTGAGAGTAAGACTCTGGATCTTGGTTTCTAAAGTCTTGAAAAGGCCCCGTCCTGTAGGAATGGTGGTACTGGAGACCATGTTGAATGTAGTAACTAAAATCATACAAGCAGAAGCTACAAATATTGCTGCCTGTACACCCTGAGTGCCTCCTTGGAAGAAGCCTTGAGGCTGGGCCGCTATGGAAATACAGTAAGCTACGAAGAATAACTGGTAGAGTCCCTCCAACAAGCTCTTCTGGCAGCTGAACAGAGCCAGGATGAAGAAAAGGACTGAAAAGACAACAGGAAAAGGGACAGGAGAGAACGGCTGGATGGAATAGAAAGATAACAGAGCGCTGTAACCCTCTGCAAACTTCAGCAGGGCAGTAAAACCAAAGAAAGTAGCAGCTAGAGTGTCCATGGCTCGGTAAAAGAGGACACACAGGCCAAGCTGGAAGACTCCAGCTGTCCACAGCCAGGGGACATGACCCACATAGAGCTGGGGGACCACACCTAGCAGGGGACAGGCTAATACAGAAGCAGACAACAAGTTCATCACCAAACCTGCAGTTACTGCATCACTGCAGCGCTGGTTCTGCCCAGGTTTTTCCTTCAGTCCTGAGTTTGGAAGTTCCACTTTGCCTCGAGTGATCAAAGACAGCAGATGTCCAAAACCAAAATAAACACATACTAGACAGACAAGGAAGTAATTAGCAGCAGTGGCAGACTGACCGAACCCGGCAGCTGAGAGGCCGGCAATTTGATGTGCGCAGGCTAAAGAAATGCCCACAGCTATAAGAAACAGAACTACTTTCTTCACAAAGACAGCAACACTGCCGATGATGAACAAGGCCAATGTAAACGCTGCCAGACCAGGAACTAGAGAGGATCTCAGCTCTGTGGGCTGCAGCACCCTCTGTCCTACCAGGATGTAGACCAGACCTGAACCACACCACAGAGCAGAGACAGTCAGACACAGAGCAGAAAACAGCTGGGCGTGGGACAGACTGTGACAGACACCTAGGAGAGAGAAGAAGTAGGGTCAGGAGACGGGAAACAGGCAGATAAATGAAATCTGGGAGCACAAATGAGATCACAACAAACCTGCATAAGCTACAATAGCAGCGATGATGAGGAGCAGAACCCCCAGGGCGGTGTAGGGGATGAAGTCTTTCTCAGGACTGCTGGCATAGCTGTTCACCAAAAGCAGGAGCGAACCTGATGTTTAGAAATACAGAGATTAACCTGAGCTGCTGAACACACCACATTATTATTCTATTTCACTTTGGTTCTCCTTTCATTTATTGTTTTTGCCATGAGAAGGCAACAGCAATGAAGTAAGAATAGGTTTAGGGTGTTCTGACTCCTATTTAATCACCTGTCTCAGTAGTTATTCTTTGATTAGACAACTTCTTTTATTTTATCTCTTTATTTGGCACCAGGGTATTTTTTAAAAAGATAAAACTGGTTCTTAAGAGGCTCCACCTTTTTGAATAAATGTTGTTCGTCAACTTTAAGCAACAGGTTTTAAAAGTGCGTTTTAAAACGTCGTTATTAACGTGTGCATTAATGAAAATGGAGGAGGGAGGCGTTCCGCGATGTATACACAAAGAAAATGAAATACAGGGCAAATTAGACGAGGAGAAAAAAAAAAAAAATAAAAAAAAAAAATAAAAAAAAAAAAAAAAAAAAAAAAAAAAAGAGTTGAATACTTGCTGCCACTGATAAGTGAAAAAGAAAACTTCAGGCTTACCGGCTGCGATGCTCAAGATGCCGACAGACTTATGTAGCGACCCGCGCTGAGCCATGACGATGGATGTCTGACGGCGTGAAGACGGCTTTTATAGGAGCTGCGTGTGACGTCAGCCCGCTGTGAATTTGCAGAGCGCCTAGGAAGAAAAACTCTTTCCTCCTGAGACATAAAACCGTCAGATAAAGAAAAGTAAACAAACTACAACCGCAAAAATATCGGTCCGTATCGCAGAAACAATTTAGAAATTCATTTATTTACGTCCAGGAAGATAAAATGAGATTTCATTCTTTATTAGCCTATCAGCATATTTCTGTTATAGTTGCACACTACCAAATTATGAGTATTAAAAAAGAAGAAGATGACATACTTATCTTGATCTCTTCCACGTGTTTTTCTTCATTTTTCCAGAGGACACCAACTCCTTGAAATCAATGTAAAGACTCATACATCCTTCTAATCCTCCTTTTCCCCAAATTTAATTCTATTCCCCATCCTAATGAATAGATAATCACAGCAAATAAATAGGGGCTGATCAACAAAAGCTTTTGTATCAACTATGTTGCTGTTTAAATATTTTGGTGTCACTTTTGACTGAGAGGTATGTGCCGTCACTTTTAACTCCAAGGTGAGGCTTCCTTGGTCACCTTTACACGCATGATGTCAGCATTTTGGAAAGCATGTTGTGGGAGGGGTCAGGAGAGGCAGGCAGGAGCATAAGAACTCTGCCTCAGAGCTCAGTCATCACATCTCCACCGAAAAGCTCAGTGACACACCGAACAAAAGTGAGGGACACAAATACTTGTCAAGGTAAGGAATCTATCCACATTTTCCCGTGGATTCATGTCTTTGATTTTTTTCTCTGCAATGAATGATGAATTATATTTGTATGAATATGAAAACTAACCGAACAAAGGATGTCAGAAACATCACATGGAAGTGAGAATATGCTTAATGTTTGATACGGTTTGAAGTAGTGTGTTTATTCAGGCAAGTTAAGTCTTGCACAGGCGGCTGTAACTCCTGTATCGCAGGTTTACTGGTGTCAGCCTTGTTACTTAGCAGCAGAGGCAGCTGCACTCCTGAGACTTATTTCTTACCTGGGTCTGTAAATTTTTTATGTGAACATGCAGCAGGTAGCTCAGGAGCAATTCTCAGGTGTTAATATACTCTTCTCACCTTACAGGGAAAGAAATATGCTGCACCCTTTCATCTAAAAATAAGTAAAATTTATGGAGTCTGCAGATCTTTAGATTAATGTGCTTTTGTGTGTGTGTTTTACAGGAAGGATGGCAAAGCGTGTTGCAGTTATTCTCTCAGGCTGTGGAGTCTATGACGGCACAGAGATCCACGAGGCCTCGGCTGTCCTTGTCCATCTGAGTCGTGCTGGAGCAAAAGTAAGAACAAGGAAAAAAAGAAAGCAAAGCCACAGAAACTGTATTTAACTGTCTCAAATATCCGATGTTTGATTTCAGGTGCAGATGTTTGCTCCAGATGCAGAGCAGATGCATGTAGTTAATCACCGTGAGGGGAAACCTACTGAGGAGAAGAGAAACATCCTGCAGGAAAGCGCCCGCATCGCCAGGGGTGATGTGACCGATCTGGCAAAATTAGACGTTTCAGCGTTTGATGCTGCCATCATCCCAGGTGAGACTGTCTGAGCCAAAGATAACCAGAGTGATGAATATGATGTGTGTTTTATTCATCTCCATCTTTTTGATTTTCTAAATGAATCATGTGTTTATTTAGGGGGATTTGGCGTGGCTAAGAACCTGAGTGACTGGGCCGTGAAGAATAAGAACTGCACCATCCAGCCACATCTAGAGAAGCTCATCAAGGCTTTTCACAAAGCTGGGAAGCCTCTGGGCATGTGCTGCATCTCTCCCATCCTGGCTGCTAAGATCCTGCCTGGCTGTGAGGTCACCGTGGGGCAAGACAAAGAGTGTGAAAAGTATGTTTTAAAAAAGAAAAGTTTACTATCATTTATCTTTTTTGGAATGAAACCGTTTCAGTCAATGTCTCCTTTTATTTCATCCTCAGGTGGCCGTTTGCTCAAACAGCAGGTGCTGTGAAGGAGATGGGCTGCAAACATGTGAACAAAGACGTGGAGGAGGCTCACGTTGATACCAAGAATAAGCTGGTCACCACCTGTGCCTTCATGTGCAACGCCCCCATTCACCAAGTGTTTGATGGAGTCGGCGTCATGGTTCAAGAGACACTGAAACTGGCTTAACAACAGTGTCACTAGAAAATTGATTGTGTATATTTTCTTTTTTTTTTTTTTTAATACCAAGAAAAGCTCACAAATATTGAATTCATCATCAAGTTCTCTCACTTTTTTTCTGTTATACTGTAGAAATCTTGAAAATGTCATTAAAATCTTCTCCACCTGTTACAGTTTTGTGGTTATTTTCCTGTTTAAGTACAGAATGAATGAAACCAGCACTAAAAGGTATAATCCACAACATAAACACTTGACAATGTTCTGATGCAGCGTTCCCTTATGTCTAAAATAAAAATCTTTTTGCGTGATTTAGCAAAATTATCCCTTAACACACCCATAATTTTTTTTTTTTCACAGACATATGACAATCAGCCATCAGTGCAATGGCAGAGAATTTCTGCTTTGATTCTGCACAGCATCACCCACATCCAGTCTATACTCATCTAATCCAGTTCAGGGTCCCAGGGGGCTGAAGCCTATCCCAGAGTACACAGTGGGCAGGTCAACAGTTCATCTCAGGACCAACAAAGACAAACAACCATTCATGCTCAGTCTTATATTTAGAATGAACAACTATCCTGTTTTTGGGAGGAGGAAGCAGGTGTACCCACATGGGAAGAACATCCAAACAGAAACCTGCAGTCAGAGTTCAGACCTGGAGCCGTCTTGCTGTGAGGCAACAGTGCTACGCATCAGTGTCATCTGCTGGCAGACAGAGGTGTGGCAAACATTTCCATATGTGGGCTACAATATTTAGGAGCACTTTTCTAGTTCTTACAGTGTACCTGAAGAAGTTTCCAACTACACTAAAGACTGTTGTTTGTTCGGTAAGGCAGAGGATGTGATGTTTTATATGTTAAATGTAACAAAATCAAAGGTCAGTGGCAGAAAAATGGAGTGTATAATTCAAAACTGTGTTTCTATTGATGTGTAATGGCTTCACTAGAACAGTGATTCCCAAACCTGGTCCTCAAGCACACTATCCTGAAGACTTTCCATGTTGCCCTGTTGAAACACAGCTGACTCACATTGATGGGTCAGTTGCAGACTAGTGCAGAGCTTGTCAGAGATCCATTTAATTTGAATTAGCTGTGTCCTCACAGGGCAAAAGGGAAAGTCTGCAGGATAGTGTGTCTTGAGGACCAGGGTTGGGTTAGCTGATAAATGTTTTTTTTTTTCTCAGAATGAGTCATTTATATGTACATGCTTTGGGTCCACATACATGGAAGCTGCCATATTTGTACCGTCATTTTTACTACAGTGTCCCTAAATGGACACTGTATTGTGGAGTGTGAACCCTCTCAACTTTAAAACTGCTGTATCAACTTTGTTTAATGGGAGTTGGGACACTGTTTGGAATAAATAATGCCTTAAAAGACATTAAAAATAGTTACAGTACAATCATAGCTTCACCTGAAACCACTGGATCCACTCACAGATGAAAACATATTTATGGCTGGGAGAATTTTGGCCACTAAGGGCCACCATACTTTCACAACAGCGCTTGGCATATGAAGTTATTGCTATACCCATCATTACCACTAGATGTCAGTAATTCTTACACACTGTACCGTTAAACAAATTGTGCAACATTTTTCTTAAAGACACTAAAGTAGTTTTTATTCAGTTTCTTCATACTGATGTCACACAAGAAACAAATATTTCAGCATCAAACAATCTGTACATACTTGACAATTATATATTTTAGATATAATATCCATTATATTTAGTAAACTGAATAAAAATTTTGAATCTGGTGCAAGAAAATGAAAACAAAGATCATATGCACAATTGTTTATTTCAGTCTATTTAAAGCTTCATGTAAAAGCACACTTACTGTACAACTGAAACATTCATCAGTATTGCAAAACACAGCATCCAAATAAATACAGATAAATAGATACAACATTTGATTGAACTCGGATTTTCTTGCAAAGCATAAAAGCCAATGCTGGAAGGACCCCGGGAATCATTTATGTAGTCTTGTCAGAGAAATTCTTGAACTGGTCCTCCCCACAAGCCAGCTCTGTCGCCTGAAATTTCCTGGGTCGATCAGGATCCTAACAGCCAAAATAGTAAGAACAAAACAGTCAACAAGATGCGAGTGCAACACTCTAAAATGACAACCATCACATAAATATGCTCGTCTCACCTCTATGGGGTATGCACAGGTGGGAACATAGCGGATCACGAAGCCGCAGCGTCTCTTCTGGGACATGTTGGAATCACTTCCATGGACAAGAAGTCCATCATGAATCTGTTAAAACAATTTCATGATTTATTCATGTCACATATTTTTTGGGAAAATTGTTTTGTTGTTGAGATCTTTACGACAAAATTAAACCTACAGACATCTGTCCAGCTTTCAGAGGGCAAAACACAGCCTGCTCCGTCTGCACCAACTCCTCTGGGATCTCCTGGTTGACCGACAGCATGTTTCCAGGGCGGGTGGCTCGGCGATGAGGCAACATGCCTGAGAGGTGGGTGCCTACATGCAGGGCAAAAAAAGGCATTGAATGAGGAAGAATTCTGATTTTGACCTTTACTTTTTAGCTCCTGTTTTATTCAGCTCTCATACATTTTTAGGAGCCAACAGACAATGTTTTAATTTGGCCAGAACTGTAGCCTCATGTGCTGACCTACATAATAAGTACCTGGGATGACCTGAAGGGCTCCATTTTCTTTCTGTGAGTCATCCAGAGCGAGCCACACTGAGAGAACAGGGCCACCAGCAATGCCCCAGTACCTGTTCACACAATCATGACAGTTGTGACACAAACAAAAACAAAATTAAGTAGAACCAAATGTGTTTTTTGTTTTCTTTTTCTCTGTTTTAAAAAGTCCACTTGCCTCATATCCTGGTGCCAGGCCACATATGGAAGTCCATTTTCTCCATCCTTCCCATCAGTTTTGATTTTGTGTCCTTCTTGCTGAGCTGGTTTGAGTGTGGGGTATTTACAGATGAAACGGGAGTCCAGAAGGATGACGTCAGGACCCAGGATGGCTTGGATCACTTGTAACATACGGGGGGTGTTTGGTCAGGTTCATCACCCATGGATACTGAAGGTGAACATTGTGGAGGCTGTACTGAGTGTACTCTTCACCTGTGGATCCATACAAATTCATTATGAACCTCCTTTTTTTCCTTTTTACCAGAAAAATCATAGTTTTCTGTCTTTACTGTATTTTAACAGAAATTGCAACACGGACACACTTATTAAAGTATTGAAAATTATGCAAAATAAAAACAAATCCTGACAGTGCACATCTGTTCCAGCCCATGTTTTCTGTGATTAACTCCTTTTATTTACTCTCCCTTTGCCTCCTCAGATCATCTTTTCTTCTTACCAAACTCCTCCTCCAGCTTAGAAAAGGCCCGTCTGGCCTCCTCCAGCTCCGTCTCATTCAGCACAGGCAGCGGTGAGAGGAAGCCCTGCTGATTGTAGCTCTCTTGCATTTCAGCCATGGATGAAGTCATCTTTGCTGGTTTCACTGCTGATGTCTCAGATTTTCTGCTCCAAGATGCTATGTGATAACTGCCCCGCCATTTGGTATTTGAATACATGGGGGGGGGATAAACTATTTAAAAAAAAATTTTTTTTTTTTTAAAAAATATAGAGAAGGATGTTGATACACTGCGACCTCAATAGGGAAAATGAGGGACGGAGGAAAAGGAACGAGAAGAAGAAAAAAAAAAATATAAAAACAAAAAAAATAAAAAAAAAAAGAAAAGGGGGGGGGAGAGGGGAAGGGGAAATTAATTGAAAAAAGAAAAAAGGAAAAAAAAAAATCAAACCCAACACCCACCACCCAACCTAAATTACAAAAAAAAAACACATACATGAGGGGGAGGAAGGGAGACGGCGGAGAGAGATGACTGTGATGCTGGAGGTAAAAAAGTTGAAGAGAGAGAGAGTGAGAGAGAAAGAGAAAACATGGTTGCTCTTTATCCTGATTTCCATCATCATTTTAAACTTAATAAATACATTCATAGAAATAAACAAAATCCTGTTCTTCAAGACCAATATAACCCAGAGACCACACCTTATACATGACTGGTTGATGTTTATTATCCACATAAGCAGTCTTTAAAAAGATATGCTGAGTAATATAGGTTGAGAAAACAACACCCCCCTTGTTTTAATAAACACTGAAGATAGTCATGTACTCAGACTGCAGACATCTAAAACTAAGCACCACCACAGAAAATAAAGTTGATGTAAAAGCAGCACTGTCTGCTTAAAATACAACTTTATTGCATCCTCATTTGAATTTTTCTAACTGCTCAAACAAATTTGATCTGCAAACCAATCTTACTTATCAATGCTGCAACTACAGCAGAAAACAGGATATTTTGTGCTTACCTGTCTGCTGTGCAGTCTTCTCTTGCGCTCTGAGTTTGGACCTTTCCTATGGCAGAGATTATATACTGCTCAGAGCACCTTGTGGAAACTCCTACTGGTGAGTCAGCATCACAAAAAGTGATCCATTGTTTTAGTCTTATTGACAGTATGTAAGCACATATTTCCAGGAACACACTGAGGGAAATCCATCACTCATGTACATTAACCAGGTGTGGTGAAAGGTGTTTTCTCAAACAAAGTAACCTGAAACTTGTCCTTTTCAGATACTTGTCAGACATTTTTTCCACTTCCAGGGCTTCCTAATGTCTTTACTGTTCCACAGATGTAAGGATTGTTTTCACTTTCTTCTGAATTTAATTGCGGTGGATCAATACAGAACAGAGCTCACATACTATCAGGCCCACTTTTCCACTCATCACCACCTGATATTAAAGTTTGATGTTCCTGTTCAGAGACTCGGAGAGTGAGACAACGATGAATGATCACAGGCAGAAATGTGTGAGATGAAGGTGTGAGGACAGCCGAGCAAAGAGCAAATGAAAACGAGGGATAATGATGTCCTTTCATACAACTGGACAAGATTTCTGCCAGCTGTTCGTATCAGCCACTCAGAGAAAACAGTTGTGTTTTTATCATTTTCCCTGTTCAGTTTTTCCATTATTTTTATCAATTAAAGTAAGTCATCGCAAACATGGAGAAGAACTAATGGAACCTATGAAAATTTACAATGTTTTTTTTTTTTTTTGCCCATATGTTTGGTCCCTGTCAAATAATGAAAATATATGAAGACCCATGAAGGAGATACACGGGTCATGTAAGTACTGTAGATACTTCTGGCTTTTTGTTTGAATACTGTCATAAATGTGTGAGAAATTGTAGGTTGCTGCAATGCGACACTGCCCCCTGGTGTTTCACGTACGTACTTAGGCTTCATTATGTCTTTTCATTCTCTTCTTTGCATCAATCTTTTAATAAGTCAACAGAATTTAACTTCCTGTCGGTAGCGGGAACTATTCAAGCTTGCTGAGAAAATAATTCACAGGGAAAACTTCTGGCCCCTCACTTGTCGCATCTATTGTTGTGTTGATGATACACATCAGTGGCTATGATTCAGATGAAGACCAGTGACCCAGAAAGTCCCCATAAACAGTTCCAGAGACAGAGAAAACATGACAGAGAAAACTTACTCACACTTCCTGCAATGTCTTCATATGCTATTGTCTCTCTTTATTCTTTTATGTACTTTTAATGCTTCTTCTGCACCCACGTTTTTAGTGTTTGTGAAGCACTTTGAATTATCTTGCACATGACATGCTTTATACTGTACAAATTCCCTTACCTCGCCCTTACCCGGCTTCCATGTCTGACTTTACGTTATTGCAAACATGATTCATTGTTAGGTGTGGGGTCATTTGAGAATAGATTCCAAATGTAAATGTTCACTAATTTAAGAGGAAATAAAGAACTGAAATCAGCCAGTACACTGTTCGGTTACAAAGTTGCTTTTTATAGATCATTAGAAAAGTCAGAAAAACTCATCACAAAAAGACAGAAACATTTGCCTTTTTAGTCTGTCAGAATTTACCAGAACTGGACTTTAACCTTTAAAGCTGAATTTATCTTGACTTCCTCTACATGTTTCAGTGCACATGTACAACCGTTCAGTGTTTAAATACCTATTGCACAACGTTTTGTTCCCCATCAAGAACATTTTTTTGCATTTTTTAACTGCAAAACAAACAAAAGATGTGTGAACCATGAACCACTAACTGTTTTGGTTCAGTGACAACTCATTCCTAAATAGTTTTCCTCATCATCCCGTTCACATGCTGACATCATCAGACCACGATGACGCCTAACACATGACAAGTCATGGAGACCTCGACTTTCTATGTTGTGGGAGACCCACCTCTGATGTTAACTCTTGTGTCAATAAAATGCTTGAGGTGGAGAAATGACCATTGCACAATACTTAAAGGTGATAGCTACAACTTTTTCATCCAAACAATTAATTTTTTAAAAATAATACATCCACAGGATAAAAGTATTCATTTTTCTGAATTTTTGTTATAGCATGTAAATAATTGTTTTGTCACTTTTGATTGGTCCAGTATATATAAATATTCACATCTGATTACCATGCCAACATTTACACTGAAAGACTCTTCGCATTGGCATTAGCTCAGGAGTCGCTAGTTCAATTGCTGTGTGGAGAAATAACATCTTCCTTGCGTTACATTCTCAAATTCAAGCAGACCAAAAACAAACAGGATGAGCGTGAAGGTAGCAAAGGGGCTCAAAAGCCCTGTGGAGGTTGCAGTTTTCCTCCTAGACATGTTAGTTAAACATTTACTAATGCTAATGAACGCTTAGCCGGTTACAAGTGTGAGTGTGACACCTACTGGCGTGGAGGAATTAAACTTGTTGTTATCACCTTAAAGACACACAACGTCAATTTTAGACCTTAAAATTCATGTTTCTGACTTGCTTTGATGACACAGCCACATTCATTATGCACATTTTCGAGCTGTCACTGCCCAGCGGCGCCCCGGGGCTCAAACATAGCAGGATGTAAGTTTTCTATCCGGGACGCAGCTGTGACGTTCAGCCGACCTTTGGTTGCGCACCATGTCACTTACTAGCAAACGGATATGAACCAGATGTGAACACAGGAGGTGTTTTGAACGCACATCATGTCGGATTTGGTAAAGAAACCCAAGGAAACATTACCGGAGGAAGAGAGGAAAAGAAAGAGAGGAAGGGACAGAACAAGAGTCAAGATAAGACTGTCTTTTACTGTCTGGAGTGAGCTCAGTAAAGGTACGATGCAAAATGGATGCTAGTTTAGCTGCTGATAGGGGGCACATCACTGAGAGAACTGCTAAAAGTTCCGCTGTGTGTCTTTAAAAATGTCCTACATTCATGATATAAAATCAGTGTTATTCAGATGTATGAAAAAAATACCAAAGTTAACAAGTATAAAATTGTTTTTTCATCTTAAATCATACCATAAAGCTTTTCCATATTGTTGGTTCAAATGATTGGGGTTGCTGATACAAATTAATTCCTTCATTTACTTATTCAGCTTGATCTGTGTGATCATGCGCTTCTTTCCCATGAAGCCTCAGCCCAGCTCTTTGTCCCTGTTTGGGTGCTTTGGGCAAAGTGGGTGGTGCTGCTTTTTTTCTCTCCGCTTTGCGTCCTCTTGTCTCCCCCTAGTCGTTGCTGATCATTATTGCAGCGATGGATCAGCACTGGATCCTTGTTTGGAGGCGTTTTCTGTAACAGCAGTCGTTGCAGCATCTGTTTGTCAGACCGCTCCCGTCTAAAATCGTCCTCATAAACCTTGAGCTGTTGCAGTTTCAGGAGAAAAAAACAGCAGAATTAATGATGATAATGAGATTCCAGGGACAAATAAACATTTTCAGGGCATTAACCGAGCAGCTCAGAGTGTGTTTATCCTAGAAAACCGTTTTTTATTATTCCTTTTGGAAGATGTGGAAAAGACAGTAATTCAAAGTCATATGATGAGTGTTCAGTCTAAATCACAATTACAAATGCTGACCAGCTACTGATCTGAAAAGTAGGTACATAAAACTTTATAAATATAGCTCCTTTCAAAATATTGAATCACAATGTGCTGTACAGAAGAAAAACTAAAAACATTTGGCAACAGAAAGACAAAAAAAAGATATAGATAAAAGACAAAAATCAGTAAGCAGTTGTAAATAAATGTGTTTTAGTTTCTTTTAAGGAGTACTGGCAGGTACCATACTTTTGTTAGTACAATACAATATTTTGCTGGGAAAACTGGCACCATGATGTTCACATGAATGCTACTTTGACATTATCAAGAGCTGCATGAATTTTAACATTTCTGTTTGGTGTGTTTCGGGATTAGAATATATAGTCATCCTCAAAATTATTCATACCGTCCATATAAAGAAAAGGCTAAATTCATGATAGAAATTCAAATAACAAGAAACTAAAGAAACTGATAATGAATAAAAATCTACAAAATTACAATTTAGTGAAATTGTGGTTTTGAAAATAATATTGAAAAAAAAAAAAACTGTCCCAGACACATTAGTGGACATTTCCCATGACCAGTGGACCAAAATACATTTCAACAAGTGTGGAAGTCTTTTTGAACATTAGAGAAAACACTTGATCGCAGTGATTGCCTCGAAGTATTTGAGCTTTTTTTTATTTTTTCTGTTTGTTTTTAATATTTCTTTCAAACCACAATTTAAAATCAACGTCATGATTTTCATATAATTTTATTCATTACTACTTTTGTCAGTTTCAACTTATTTCACTGACAGCTGATTTTTTTTTCCTTCTTTATTTGGAGGGTATGGATAATTTTAAAGAGAACTGTAGATATAAGCCGAGTATGAGCGAGCAGCGATGATAAAACCCTACCTGTTCCTGCAGCAGCGCCACCTGCTGCCGCATCTCCTCCCTCTTCTTCCTCAGCCTTCGGTTCTCCTGCAGCGTGTGCTTGTGATCATTGTGCTCTGTCTGATATTCTGCTTCATAAATCTCAGTCTGCTGACACAAGACATGAACATGGTAGTGAGCTGCTGTGAAAGCCATATCTTGTGATCTGCAGATAATCTTGAGAATATCTGACCAGCAGAGAGTCACCACTTGGTGGTGCAGTTCACCATCGTACTGAAACCTCTGTTTAAGCACTAAGCAAATCTTTACCCAGCAACAGTGACTTGACATCAGTTTGGTTCTCTTAGACAGAAATATGTAAAACATTTTTTGATGCTGTGCAGAAGAGAGCAGCCCACCTGGCATCGCAGTGCATCCAGCTGCTCTTTTAAATCTTGTACTTGTTGCTGGGAGTTTCCCAATGCTTCCAGTGAGGTACTGCCCTGGCATTTTCCCTGCCATCCTGCCTCTGGACTGGAAGAAACTGGGGTAAAGGAGGATGAGGCACTGTATCCTGAACCATGGCTGTGTGAAAGCTCGGGCCCCCTGTGGTTACTAATGGTGGGGTATGACCCAGGACAGATCATGCCAGCACTAAAGCTGCCCTGTGGTGAAAACATAATGAGCAACTGGAGTCATAAAGCATAGATTATTGAAAGAACTGAACGGAATCTGGTCATCTGACAGGAGGAATACCTGTTTGACAGGTTTGCAGTCTCCCTCTTGATGATGCATCCTGCTCTCCAGCAATCTGATATATTCTTGCAACTCCTGGTTCTTCTTCAGCTCCGTCATCAGTGCCTGCTCATAATACTCCTTTGCACTCTGCAACTCAAAATACAGCAGTAAATATCACACATGTAAACCGCATCTCATCGCTGTCTATACCAAGGAAATCCCCCAAGTACGATGTTTACACCAGCTTCAATGTAGTATAAGCCAATGCAGTAAACGTGTGGTCATGCGGGTGTTTACTTGTTGGTGTTCAGCTTTCAGGAGCAGTCGACTGTTTAGCTGTTTGATGGCACTGTTCTCCAGCTCCAAAGTTTCCAGCCTGCTCTGCAGACCCAGCGTGGCACTGCGGTATACCTGGTCCCAGTCCTCATTCAGCTTCATCAGCTGTGACACACCATCATCATCATAGTTATCACTATCAAGGCCTCCACTGCAGTGATCAATAACATCATTCATTTCTCCATTTCTGCTCTCATTCTTATTGTGCCTCCACAACAACGGAGGCATCAAGAATGAGGCGCCTCATGTATGTCTCTAAGTCTCTAAATACATTACAGTTACAGTTATTAAGCTGCATGTAATTAAAATCGGGAGGCTAAGGTTATGAGTGCACAAAATGTGTGTTAAATCAAATGTTTTCGCAGCTTTGCAGCACACTTAACAGAACACCCACTTCCCTCCCCCAGCTTTCAGAGAAAACTAAATGTAATTGCCAACATCAGTGATAGAATGTGAGTCGGTAGACAATCTGCACCAGTTTAGTGAGTTGCTGTACCTCTTTGTTAACTCTACGGAGCTCAGTATTCTTGTTGAGCAGCAGCAGTTTTTCCTGGTCAGTGGAGGTGACTGTCAAACTCTCAGTGATCAGAGTAACCTGCTCCTCGGTAGACAGCAGTCTGTCACCCATGGACCTCAGACTGTCTGACCTGCGCACACTCACACACACAAACACGAAGAATAAGAACACTCTGTCCCATAAATAAATACCACGGTGATGAACATTAGAAGAGGATTTCTATTATTAAGCAAACACTTGCATGCACAAAGAAAGTCAGGGTACTTCTGAACACCCACTCGCATAGAGTGCACTTACAGAGAATCGAATAGCAGCTATTATGCACACCCACGCACACATGCACAGTCACATTATGCACTCAAGACACTCAGACAAACACACGCAAGCACAATTTGATGCATTCCTCTGTATCTGTTCTGCTGGCCAATCAAAGCCTCAGTTTAATTTCAGATGTATGTGTGCACTGATAGCCTGTGGAAACAATGTGGGTGATGATCCTTGGAAAATGTTGATTTCTGCTAAACCCCTTGCAGAAAAAGAAAATATTTCCATGGATTAATTAGTCAAAGTAGCTTCTCTTCAACTAGCTTTGTTGCATAGTTTAGTTTAGAGGTAAAAGCTGACAGAGATGCAGCAGAGATGCCCTAAGGGAATCTGCACACGGAGGAGCACACACACAACTCTGCATGAAACCCCCCCAGGGCTTCTTCTCACAAACATACTGTTGGACTACTGTAACCTAACAGAGTTTAGTACTACAAAGAGTCACAATCTACAATCACCTTTCATCCCCCTTAAGGCTAAACTCCTCCACAAATACAAGCTTTCATCCACTTACGTACAGTGTCCTGCTTTGTGAAAAACCCTGAGTTACACAATATCAGAGAGCAGCATTGCCAGGTGAAGGTAATACGAGTGGGAACATTCTGTTACATCTACAGCCAAAATAACACTTAAAGGTGATAGCTACAAGTTTAATTCCTGCCCACCAGTTGGTGGCGCACTAACAATCGCTTATTCAATTAGCATTAGCACCATTACAGAACCAGCAAACCGTTAATTAGAATTAGCAAATGTTCAACTTACATATCCAGGAGGAAAGTAGCAATCTCTGCAGGGCTTTTGAGCCCCTTTGCTACCTTCACTGTTATGCTTTGTTTTTTATCTGCTTGAGTTTGAGAAATGTAATGCAAGGAAGATGCTATTTCCACGGAGCAATTGAGGTAGCAACTCCTCAGCTAATGCTAATGGCGAGGAGTCCAGACATTGGCATGCTAATCAGATGTTAATATTTACTTTTCAGACGCATAAAAAATGATAAAACAATCATACCCCTATATATTCTTTGTGTGTGTGTGTGTGTGTGTGTGTGGTGGTGCGGGGTTTAAAATAGATACTTTTAACATTTTTAGTCTGCACCCCTCTAGCTATGTTCTGTGGATGTATTGTTTTTGAAAAACTTTTTATTGATGGTAGTTGTAGCTATTATCTTTAATTTTACATGTAAAATAGCAGTTTCATTCCAAATGTACTAAAATAACCTCTATAATAAGGAAAGTTAAGCAGGAACAGCTGTGACCTTAGCCTAGCTTAGCCTAGCTGCAAAAAAAGCTAACAATTGGACATGCCCTTAGTCAAATCAATTATTTTACCTGTTTTTGGCTTTATAATAATAAGGGTTATGTTTTTAGTTTTAATTTCATTTAGTAAAGTTTTGTTCAAAATGAGGTACAGAATTCAGATGATTTGAGCACATTAGCTGTTTTCTTATAGTATGCTATGCTAAGCTAACCAGTCTTGATATTTTATAAAAAGACAATTAATTGCTCCTTCAGGAGGGGGTCCTGTACACCTTACAGTCTGCCTCCAGATGTTCTTATGGAGATCACTGGAAACAAAGCTACTCTGAATATAAACCAACAAATCAAACCATTTATGTATCTTGTTATGTAAAGAGTTTTCCAGTTACACCAACCTTGATCATGACTTTTCTCAGAATGGGCTCATAATGATACATAAATGTGTTCTTTTTTAAAAAGTCTAATTTTTTTCTGCTTTAAAATACAAACACATAAACTGACTTTTCACTGAAACCACCACCGCTTTCCCCCTATCTAGAAAATGTAGTTTGTGGATAACCTAATAGAGTGTTTCATATTGCAGTATGAACATTTGCTGTCCACGTTCAAAGTCCACATTAGCCCACTTACACAGAGAAGGAAACTAGGAACTACCTTTATTGTATTTACTAAAACACTGATACTGTGATTTATGTGCTTTTCAAAAACCTCAAAAGAATGACATTTTCATATTTGCCTTAGAAAGGGTCATTTATAATCCATAAAAAAGGTGCTACAGTATATTTTCCAGTTGTTATTTTGACAACACATCTTTTATCATTTGTTTGAAACCTGCATGTGACCTTATAAATGTTTCTTTGTATAGAGGGAAAGTTTATCCAGAGTTAAAATAGTTATCTAAGTATGCATTTTGTACTCAGTGTTTGCTTTCCACAATGAAGGAAATTACTTTAAATGAGGTTGTATGACTCTCCTATTGGGTAAATCGTTCACTGTAAACCATCAGCTCTGTAGTTTGGGAAGTGTATACTGTAATAAAGGCAGAAGTAAAAATGAAGCAACGAAATTAGATATATCCTCATTTTAGAGGGCAGTATACTGGAATAAAATGACTAACCCAGCCATGTCCAATACCCCGTCTTGGCAAGTTAGGACTGTGGATTCAGCTGTTCTTTTGGGACCACAGGATGTTCCATGATCCAGTGCTTTTTGGATTTTCTGACAGTCCATGTACTCTGTATGACCCAGTTTCCCTAAGTTTTCAATTGGACAGACACCAAATGCCACTGCTTCTTTTAGAGCAAAATGGTAACTCATTGTCCTGGCATATGACAAAGAGGGAGATAATATCTTTTGTCTTAGCTGGAGGCAACCCTGACAAATATCACTCTGGATCTTTCTCCATATGTCGCCAGCCAATGGCCACAGCTGAACCCCCTAACAGGGGACATTGTAGAATTTCACCACTTCTACATAGTTATTTTAAGGCAAACTAATCATTTGGGTAAGTGGTGTGGACACGGCCTTTACCAAGTGTGTCCACATTAAGAACAATGGTCGTGTTCATAAAAAACAAATGTTATCTCAGGATGAAGGCTTAGAATTATATAAGAGATAGCATTTTATTAGTGGTTTTTACAACATAATGGAGTCAGTGAAACAACTAACTGAAGCTTAGATCTTTATGACCTCATGGGAAACTCCACCATCCCTCTCCACTCCTCCTTTTACTGAACTGAACATCTTCAATCACCTGTGTGGGCATCTCTATCTGTACAGGGAGTTTTAGACAGATTTTAAGCTATTGTAGAAACTAGTAATACAATTCCAACAATGAAATATATCTCATTGTATACACTTGATTAATCTTAAACCATATGAGGAAGATAAAAATATGTGGGTGGGCCCAATTACAGCAACTTTTTAAAACACGGACTTTATATCAAAACCACTTTTAAAGAATACATAACACAACATAGATTGCTAGAGATAAGACTTTATGTTCCTTTTTAGAAATGTAGCGTGTATACAGACCATAATTCTTCGCTTGGTTTGTGTTCCTCATGGCTCTGAGGGAGGCTGCTGTCACTCTTAGGTGAAGTTTCTTTCTGTGCTCCTGCTGCTGATGAGGCTGATAAGGATGATGACAAAGAATGCAGGTCTCCATCCATGACCGATGACATGTTTGAATCTTCATCAAGTATTTGACAGTCTCTTGTAACAAAGCCTCCGCTCAGTGTGTGGAGGGAAGTATAAATAGTGTCAGTATTGATACAAAGCAAAAGAGGAAGCAGCCAAACGCATGAGCCACATGACGCAAAGGAAAGGAAGTAAGAGGCAGTTTCAGCCCTATGTGAAGGAGGGCCTGTCCCACTGTGGTTATTTAAACAGTGTACCCCACACTATGTGATCATGCAGATCTTGCTGTACTCAGTAAGCTTCACATCATTTGGAGAATGCGGGAAAGTCCGCTCAGGGCTGGATGGTTAGCGTGGTGTGTGTGTGTGTGTCTGTATCCAAGTTATTGTTTGCATATAAGCCGCGCTGTTCTATTGTCAAATGATCAATTCAGAAAAAGAGTCATGTGTGGGGGAGTTGAATAGATGTGCATAATTTCTGCATGATTGTCAGACATGCAGCAGATAATGACAATGCTGGCATATTCATTTAGTCGTGAGACATAATGATACGATCAGGGTGACTGCATACGCCAGTTTGCTCATTACTTGAAGTAAGGGAAGTGAACTGCAACAGGTTAATTAGTAAAATCGTAGGTTCATTCAAGGGACAGCCAAATAAATTAAAGGATTTTTGTTAATTATGTTCCCCTTAGCTGGGCTAAGCTGCCTTTTATTAACACTAAGAGAATTAAATTGCCAATTTGTTTGTGGCACGCTCTCCTCCAGAGTCCATGAGATTCAAGGCCGCTTGTAATAATAGAGTTTAAGAAGCACATGTATGTAGAGATAGAAATAGAAAGAGGTCTTCAGTTGAGTTCATGTAATAGTGGTTCGTACTCAAAACTGGAGGAAATGTGTGCTTATAAGCCATGTAGTATTAGTGTTAAAGTTCACGGAGTCCTGAATGGTGCCAGGCTATGTGCCAACGTATAGTATAGACATGTAAGTTAATATTTCAAAGAAGAATAAACCTGTGAGCATCATCAAAATTTCCTTTAATAAATTTTGTTTATTTAGAGTGACTCACACATTATTTATTCCTGACTTTCTTTATACAACCACTGAACAGATTGCTTCTAATGCTAAAACGGATTTAAACCCAGTAATGTGATAGGAATGAAGCTAAACTCTTCATTTCATTAATCTAGTCAACAGCCAGCAAAATTCATTAGCCGACATATTAAATGCAAATTTAATTAAATACTTTTATATTTTGGTCCATTTCTTTCCAGTTCAGTCCAGTTAATTAGTTTTACTCATATAGGCTTAGTTATTAAAAAGTAGCCTAGCTGAGGAAACCAACAGATTGCAATGAATATTTGATTCCTGGTGGATCTTTCAGATCTGCTAATTACAGGGTTAACATGCTAGCTAACGTCTGTGGAATCTGAAATGTAGCTTTTGGGTTTTTGAAGTTTCTCAGCATTGCATAGTCTAACCTTTAGGTGAACTTGCTAAAACATCTATTTTTTGAGAAGACTGGCAACCACTGTATATAGAATGTTTTCCACTTTCTCAGTGGATGTTTCTATTAGAGTCATTACTGAAGATGACAGCAGCAGATCATTGCAATTAACAGTAAAAGTAAAGAAGAATAAGTAAAATGGGGCTTGGTCAAAGGTGCATTCATTTTACCATCTAAAGTAATGCCATGAGATAAAAGAGGGAACAAAACATGTCAGTGCTGCCCAGCACAGCTCTGGCTTGCCCCAGTGATTCCATTCACATGTCTGTGCCATCTATCATGAACGCCAGTCAGAGAATTGCTGTGCCAAGCACAGGCTTTGCTGGGAGGGAGTAGCATTGCAGTGCCTTTATTGACCCAAGCCTCTGTCAAAGCCAAGGACAAATGGGCTGCTACTCCATGGAGGGATTGATTTTTGGCCTAACAAGAGATCGTGGAGAGGAATCGTGAGTGTCCCACGAAGTGAGGATGACTGTGTGAGTGGTGGATAGTTCTGCTTTATGCCTTCTCTCCTGTGTGTCTGCATGGAGTCCTTTAAGCCCTGAAAGGGAAAGGTCTGGGTTTTGAAAATGGACATGATGAATTAGCGATCAGTATCTCTGCAGCATAGCAGGGTTTTTTTTTTGTTTTTTTTTTTTTACCTGCTTAGTTACTGTACCTTGACCAAATTAGTCTGGGTCAGTGACTAAATTTGAATAAATGTTTTATATTCAGTGACAATACACATCTCTGCATGTCAACTAAAGAAAACTATCAAAATGAATTAGGTCAGGTGCATGTGTATGACTGCGTATGAGTGGAAGTTATACATGCCCTGAGACCTTTTTGCATAACTGCATGTCATCTTCTGGTTTATGATAAAGCAAAGTGATTCAGAGGGCATGCAAAAGCGCATTCATCCACACTCACATGCATACAAACACAGCCTCATAGTTCTGTATTAGTGTTTAATGTATGTGCTGCTGGCATTGTGGGACCAGCTCAGCAAAACTGCTGACTAGTAAATGACAGAAAATTTTACAGTGGATCCATGTAGAGCCATAAAGAGGAGCTCCACTGTCTATTTTATATGCATAGCACACCATCATGTGCATTATATTTAATTCTTGGAATATAAATGCTGATTTACGTGTGTGGAATGGGACTGAAAACACAAGCAAGACGGGAAGATAAGGCATTTGATCTAAGGTGAACATAGCATGAAGACAGAAACAGTTTGAAGGAGCCCTATCATGAAAAATGAACTTTTATGAGCTTTTAACCATGTTAGCATGTTATTTTCTCAAAAAACTTCATTTAAGTTGTTGTTTTTCTTCATTCATACATATTTTAATAATCTATACTGTATATCTGTATTCAGTCCAAGTTCTGCCCCCTTTCAAACTGACTTACCACCGAGCTATGTAGATGTCACCAATCATGAAACACTGAATGCGCGTGTGCAGCATCGTCGCAAGATGCCAACTTTGTTTGAGAGAGACTCCAAGAATCCCAACGTATCCACTCTCGCTGAGGAAAAAGCGAACATCCTGCCGGAAAACTTTCTCTGAGACAGGCAGCCATCAGCTAACAGAATTTTGCTCCAGAGTTTAGAACAAAAGCTTCTCTTTTTTTCTTTGACATTTTTTAGCTCAAGATGATGGCAGTTTGGAAAAAATGCGGTTGTGGTTGGCATGGAAGTTTATTTGTTGTACCGAAAGATAGATCTAGTTCTCAGAAGTGGTTAGATTTTGTCTTTGGGAGTACCCCCCCCCCCACCCCCTCAACTTTATGTGTGAACTTACAAACGGCTTCATGAATCTCAGGCAGTACCACAGTGGGATTTCTTCTAAAACCTGACGCAATTGCCACAATAAAAACACCTCATGGACAGACACCGGCAAGTAAGACCATATTGCTAGCTCAATGCTAACTGTTAGCCTATGGCTTGTTAGCTAATGACAAGGTTGTATTACTTACTTCTCAGGGGTATATGTGTTACCAAACTCCATATCAGACTCTGGGTCCAGCACAACAGGACGGTCCATCTTATGCCATTGATTGGAGACTGCACTTCCGTTTGCCGTTATTATTCCAAAATATAGTTACAGAATCCTTTCCAGGGCGACATCATGAAATGGGCGTACCCACATGTCGAGAGCTTCGGTGTTTCAGTACTTCTGTGTTGGAAATTAGGCACATAGAAAAATTATATTTAACACCAAATTAGTTTCTATGGTGAGGGGGAACATATTAAACATATACAGTATATTCCTGAAGTTGACTTTTGGAACGTTTGAAAAGCATGATGTAACTTCTTTAAGGTCAAAGGTTAATCAGAATGTAAAAGTTTCCTTAATTAAACATTTGATGCATTGTTATAGCCTTCTGGAAATATAAATATTAAAAGAAAAGCACACAGAATAGCTCTCTTATGTGTAGCAAATCACCAATGTTTAGTATCAAGCATTAACACTGGGAAGGAGACCTACAAGTTGGCGGTGTCATTTAAAATCGATACCAATCACACAAAATGATCACGTAGCCAACAAAACTCATACGGACCTTTGAAGATTTATATACATAAAAAGGCTGCAGCAAAGTCACAGACGAAAGAAATAAAATGTTGCTGTCAGAGATAAAGCTTGTGCAGGCAGGGGGCCAGAACATCCTTCAGGGCTTTAAAAGAGGGCTTGGCTGCTGTGCAATAACCAATTCAGAATAATGAAGGTTGAATTTATACATTTGATAACTTTAGAGCTTTATAGCTTATCAATGTGCGGCAGTTTTATGACAAAAAGACGTAAGACACTGGGAGCATAAGAGCATTAAAGGGAAACTCCAAAACAGAGTTTATTTGAAGGTCTTGGCGAAGTAGTTTGGTCTATGTGAGAAGGTTGAATAAAGCCTTTTGTGGCTGCACAAACACAGACATTTCATCTCAAGTAATGTCTCTTAAACTGCATTTAGTTAGAGCATAAAGACTAAGAAACAGAAAATAAAAATAAACAATTCATTAAATAAATGAACAAATAAATAAACTCTATGATGTCACAGAGAAGCAAGACTGAGGCTTACTGCAAACACCAAAATCACTTGACTGAATTTATTTTAGCCAGTGTCAATGTGAAAAAGGCAGAGGGCTACTTTGAAGGATTAGGTTGGTGATATTTTGTTTAAATGTTGTCAGCAAGTCCAGTGAAAAGAACATCATGGAATTCATCCAGTTATTAAGGTTATGTCAGTGAAGGCTAAAGCTGTTTATTCCTCTGTCCCCTTTGTCCTACACAATTAAGCTCACCACAACACTGGCTGATGGTGTTTTAGTGGATTTTAAGTGAATTTTAGCGGCTGTGCAAATTCACTTGTATGCCAAATATGTTTTAATCCTCTTTAAACACAGCAATATTTACATTAGAGTTAAAGTGTAGCATGTGAAAATTGACTTAAAGGCATACCAATAAGCTTAGCTGAGAGTATCCGTCAGGGTGGGGAATTTGAACAGAGCAGACTTTTGGTCTCTATTATTACGAGTGACTCATTCACAAAAAAAAAAAGAAAAGAAAAAGAAAAAAACGAAAATGAACAAAAACAGTCTTTAACTGTGCGAGCTTTGTTTTGGTTTTCTGTGGATTTCCTCACTATTCTATTTGCATTTCGCATCCCCTTTCTTGCAGAACGGCGGAGACTCATAGTTCAGCAAAGTTTTAATGTGACACTAGCTATTAATTTCACCAGTTAATCAGAAATGCTCACTATTCTCCATTAACTAAGCTTTTAATGCTCACATTAAGAATTAATGTCACACTACTTTGCACTCCAGCATGGGCGAACTCATTAGAGACAATTTCTGAACATGGCTCTTCCCAGGCCCCGCCATGACACAATACATCAAAGGTCTGGTTCATAGAGTAGATTATACTGTTGCAGAATCAAATCTTGTCCATTTAATCAGCTCCATTAGAACCCCCCTGTGTAATCTAGATCACTATTTTATTTTCTATTTTACATTCTTTTTTTTATTGCTATTTAAATAATTAATTCCTTTCTTTTGCCCTTTCTCTGTCCTTTACCCCCCTGTTCCAATAAGACAGAAGGTTGAGTGCCAAACACTGCATATCTGGCCTAGACCTCCATTTTGATTGTTATGACCCCCTATCTATCAGCTGCAGAAACTATAAGAGCTGACAAAGAAATATTGCAGTACAGTGTTACCCTGCTTCTTATATTGTGAATCACTATCACTGTGTGATGGGGAATTATTGTGAAATGCTCCTTGGATCTTTTCCAATTAATTAGAAATGGTGCAGAGCTGAGGAAGTGCTGCCTTTCACACTGACTTGCACAGGGAGAGGACAGGGAGCTCCAAGTTACATAAACATCCATTAGATCCATCAGCATACATCTTTATTGTGCTTGCATACTGTATGTGCAATAGAAATTCCACAGGTAAAAGATGGTGTGCTGGTGTTAGTGCTGCAGCAGTTTGCAGTGTCACATAAGACTGATTTCAAAAGATGCCGTTTCTTCTACATTGCAATATAACATAATTTGTGATTATCAGCTTTGTGGTAATTATTGTCACTCATACGCTGCTCAAGGGACCATAATGTGAGCATATTAAATCTTGTTCCGAAATCGCACGATACCTCGCTTCAAAACACCAGAGGAGGACGCGAGTTATCTGAGTTAACTGAGGTCATAGTCTTCAACCCCACTGCTCTCAAGCCTTTATCTGCTGATCTTGGTACTCTGTCCGGTCATTTACATACTGTGGTCACAAATCTTGGTGTCCAGCTGGACAACTTGCTGCACCTCGACAAGCAGGTAAATGCCACTGTTAAGGCCAGCTTTTTTCACCTAAGGCGTTTAGCAAAGGCTAAACATTTTTTAACCCAGTGCAACCTGGAAACAGTCATCCATGCTTTTGTCACCAGGCGTATTGATTACTGTAACGTGCTCCTTTTTGGCTTGTCTCAGAAACACCTGTCTCGCCTCCAGTTGGTCCAGAATGCTGCAGCGCGGCTGCACCAGGAAGAGAGAGCACATCTCCCCCACCCTGGCCTCTCTTCACTGGTTGCCTGTAACTTTTAGGGTTCAGTTTAAGATTCTTTTATATGTTTTTTAAACTTTAAATGCCCTAGCCCCATCCTATCTCTCAGAGCTTCTCCATCCTCATGCACCCACTCACCCTCTTCGGCCAGCTGAGTTGCTGCTGTTAGATGTCCCGAGGTCCTGACGGAAGATGTAGGGGGATCTGCAGAGATGGAGCACTTTTTCATGACTTCTTATCAGAAAAGAACTTGACGACTTGCTGTCAAGTTTATCCAAACTTTGTAACAAAGAGAAGTGTCATGTCACTCTTCAATACCACAGTCGAAGTTTAAGAAGGGCTACAAGTACGTAGTTGAGGGATACAGTTTGGAGATACACTCTGAGCTGAAGCGACTGGGAACCAGACTCATCTTCGGTCCCCCACTGCCAAAGTGCTGACTGCAAACGAGAGCTCTGCCCTTATGAATAGCAAAATATCTCCTTTCGTCTCATCGTATTGCCTTAATCCATTTCCCTATAGCTCTTTGGTTTTTGGAAACTCATGAAAGTGTAAGTAGGGCTGTTTTGTTTCTAATTTAGGTACTGGGGTATACAGCAGAAACTTTTGTTCTTGGACAGCGCCCTAATTAACTTCTATGGAATGCTTTGACCGGAAATAGATTTACACTGTTATGGGAACCAAACACACTAAACCCATCATGAGAATGGCCTATTCAGATTTAAAATGAGAACAAAGCAGCCACTTTATTCAGATTTAAGTTTAATTCAGAATTATCATTTGTGTTTACAAACTTCTAAAGCAGAATGAACTTGTATTTGGAATTATAATGCTCATGTAAACGTGGCCTGCATGTGCGCGTGTGTGTGTGTGACTTCAGGAATGTGAACTGAGGTGGAAATGTTTTTTGAAGAGGGCGGGTGCACTGAGCCTGCAGGCTCTGGATCAGCCTGACAGAATCAATGGGGTCAATGAACATAGGGCCCGACTGAAAGCAAACACTATATCAAATCCATCTGTAATCCACTATGTTTTCCTCCAGTGTGTGCATGTTTGTGTGTGTGTCTACACACATGGACAAGCATATCCACATAAGATATCCAGTGGGGGGGGTAAACACAATTAATTTCACTGGTAAACAGCAACTCAGAGCTGATGAATTAAATATTTCCCTTAATCCACTCAAATGTTTCTTTAGCAGTATGGATCGTTGTCTTACTGAAAGATGAACCTCCATCCCAGTCTCACAACTCTACAAGGTTTCAATAAGTTTTCCTCGAGAAAAACCTGTATTTAGAACAGATCCTTCTTTCCCTCAGTTCATACCATTTTTCCAGTCGCTGTTGATTGATAACACCTCTCAGCATGATTGTCCCACCACCATACCGGACTATGGGGATAGTGTTCTTGAAGTGATGATAGATGTTGGCGCAGATGTAACATTTTCCTTGATGGCCAAAAATGTCAAATTTAGTCTCAGTTGACTAAAGAGTTTTCTTCCATATGTTTGATGAGTCTCAAACCTACCTTTCTGGTGATTTTTTTCTTGTAAGCAATGGATTTTCTGGCTACAACTCCATAAAGTCCAGCTGTGTGGAGTGTTGGCTACCATTTATTGTGGTCTGACAGATTCACCAGTTTCTGCTGTGGAATGTCAAAGCTCCTTCAGTTTAGCCAGTTTGGTGCCTCTCTGAGTAATCCCCCCCCTTGCCTGGTCTGTGACTTAAGTTTGTTGTGGTGCCAAGTTCTTTCCATTGTGTAATTGGACATTGTAGGGTCCTGTCACTATGCCTCTGAGTGATCATGCGCCCTGGCGACTTGGCCAAGTCGCTAGGGTGCCACCAGACTCTCACCTTGGAGTCTGGTGGCACCCTGTGTAAAACACGAGGACATGCTTGTGGAAAGGAGAGATGTGACAGTGCGAGGTCCTATCACTATGCCTCCAAGGGATCATGCGCCCTGGCAACTTGATCAAGGGGATGTCCCTTTGGCTGACTGGTAAGCGCACAAAACTCTAACCCAGGAGTCTGTAGGGTGAATCTCGCTTGGGCCCTTGTTGCAAGCCTTGCCACATAATGATGGCTGTAATTATGCACCAAAGGTTCGGCAAAGTTTTTGAAAATATTTTCTATTACCCAACTTTGATTTTGCACTTCTCCACAACTTTACCTCTGACCTGTTTCAAGAGCTCCATTGTCTTCACAGTGTTTTCTTTTTGGAAGTAATGATTAGTACTCATTAATAATCATTGTAAAAAGTAATAAAACACATACCAATAGATTTAAGCAGTCATTTTTATTGATGTGCCTACAAGAAACCCCCCATAATCAAGGGCAATGTGGGGTCCAGTATCTTGTCCAACAGCAGTTTAGCATGTGGACCAGAGAATTTGTGTATCCAATCATCAACTCTTTGATGGATAACTTTGCTACTTACCAGGCAACAGCTCCCACATCATGTTAATACATCCCAATAAAAAGTGAGCTGACTTCATGCCACAAAAAACAAGAGTCAAACCTAGAGTTATCTGGCTGAACCAAATCCCACTTCCTTGTACAGCTGTGCTAAACTGAAAACACATCATGTTGGAGGAAATATGAAAACAGGATATCCATGGGTCTCATTGTATTAACATTGTTAAATAAAGCTTCATTCTTTTTGAGTAGACAATCACAAAATAATTTTGAGAGACAAATATGTGCCTTGGGCCTTATATAGTGTTTGAGCTCCCAGATATTTAGCTTTGCCTTTCTCTCATTTGCTCAAAGCCAATATGAATATTTGTGCAGGGTGCTGAGAAATGATGAATTGCACTGTGCTGCCTAATAAATATGAAATCCCTGGATCATTAGTTGGATTAGATAGGAGGGAAAACTGCATAATCAGCCTAAAGACGCACTGGAGTCAGACACTGGTCAATATGATTGCGTCAGTTGACCCTCAGAGAGACAGAGATAGTTAGGGAGACAGTTAGAGACCAAAGGAATAAGAAAGGGACAGAGGGCAGTCTGAAAGGATTAAATCAGTAATAAAAGACACAGAGCAGGCTGAAGCAATTACAGAATATGACCAGCTATTTAGCATTTAAATTGGATCGCTATTGCCATGGATAGTCAGGTTGTTTAGACTTGAACCTTGAAAAGGCCTGCAGGATGTGCACTGGGGAAGGATAGAGGGTAAAAAGAAAAAGGCTTGCTGCCAGTGTTGTTGCAAAAAGTACCAGGAGGAAAAGCAGCGGAGATAAAGAGATACTTCTCTTTTGCGTTGTTATATTTATTGCACTGATAACACCTTACATCCAGGGTGGCTTTTTTTTTTCTTTTCTTTTTTTTTACCTTTTAGCCTCCAGCTAACACTCAGAGCTGGTAGAGAAGAGGTGCCACAGAGTACTGCAGTGGGCCATCCCTCCAGCCACTGACAGACCAGTCAATGTGTTTAATCAACCAAAGATACGCTGTGGGGAAACAGGCTCTGCATCAAAAAAGTGCTGATGCAATGATTCACCTCACCTCCAGCCATAACAGCCTATCTCCTTTGCCTCATCCAGAACAACCAAACACACAATACTTTCAAACATACAGCTGTCACAGCAAAGAGAGGGATACGTGGACAATAAAAGAGATAGATTCTCTAAATTTCCACGCATTTATTTATTCTGACATTACAGTATGTTAACATTGATTCAGAGAAATTATATCAGACTGCACAGAGTTTCACTAAATAATGTGCAAAATAATATGTAGGAATTCTTTTAGTAAATCTTTCATAGTCACTCTGTGGTACTGACTTTGAGTCTCCTCTCCACAGCTAAAGCCCATTTAAATTTGGAAGCTGCCCACCAAAACAATAAAAATGAAGTATTATTTCTTCAATTTGCATGCTCTTCCTCACTTCCACTGCATCCCTCTGGGACAATAAAAATGAGCAATAGAAAATGTCAGCATGTTTCACGGGACAGAGTTTTCCCAAGTGGCTTTCTCTGAGTAATAAAAGTATCAAAATCCCTGAAGTACGAGTCCTCAAAAGATACAACGCCACTCACATTTACAGGCCCATCGTTTCAAGATGCTTTCACACTGTATCACCATGTTGCTGTCTACAAAGAGTTTCATTTCTGCAAATTTCAGTTTCACTGTGGGAATAAAAGAGTGTCAGTAGCCTTGCTTTATCCTTTGACTTAGCTTTTCTGTCAGATAAATATTTCACAAATGATAAATCCTAATTTTTGTGTCACATGTGCTCAAAGAGAATCACAGCAATGTATTTTTTTTTCTTTGAGGCTATGTCTTGTAAGATTAAATTTCCTCTTACATCATCTTTCTCCATCTGTTCTGTGTCCTCCCAATCCCAGAAAAGGAGCTGATGGAGGCTCTGCTGCAGCCCTCTAGGTTTTCTTATTCATCCCACTGCCCCTCGCCCCGCCTCGGCATCGTCAGTTCACTGCAGGCCTAATTGGGCTGTGTCTAATAAAGGCAGTCCCGAGGGTGTGCTCTAATGAATAGAGAATATAATTAATGCCACGGTGACGGATATTGGCTCACAGCCCTGAGGCAAGACCTGCACAGCATTCAGTTTCTTACCAACTTATCTCACTCTGTCTCTCCATCCACTCCACTGAGCTTCTGGCTGCTCAATAGCGCTATATTCACACAAGTTTCCCCAGTGGGCTCAGCTTCTCTCACAAATGCATCTCAAAAGCTACATATGCATTAACTTCCAATCAAAGCAGCTGATTGGTTGAATTCCTGCAACTGCCTGGCATTTCAAGGATATCAGTCTTATTTTAAACAACTCTGTGCTTGTCTGCTCCACTGCTACCACTTGCATTTATTCAAAGAACTTAATGTGAATTTTAAACATGTTTTGGTGAGGGTGCAATTAGCTGAGGGTGGCCGAGGGTGATCGAGTGTGTGCAGCACCGGTGGTGTGTCAGAGTATGTGTTGATGGGGCATCCAGGTGAATCCAACAAAAGACAGAGGAGTGAACAGCCAGCTGCTCTGCCACTCAGCGAGCACACCCAGAGGCATCCATCTATCTGTCTGGCGCTCTGTCACGCCTCACAGGAAGGGGCTGATGGATTCACCCTCGATGCTGCCCTTTCTCCTCTCTTGCAACGTCTCTCTTCTTTGCCCTCCCGCTTCCATCTGTCTACCATCTGTTCTATCCTTCCAACTCCTTCCCCCCCCCCATCCTAAAGCAACTACAGTTTCATTTCACTCATCTCCTGTCAGCCTTCTCTATTACTTCAGCATGCGAGTTTTGGCCGTTTGGTGATATTTTGATCTTTACGCTCATTTTAAGTTGACGAGCAAAAGAAATTCTCTGAGCAGGAAAGGTAAGACTTTGTGGCACACTACCGCCTCTTGGTGGAAACTCATTGCAACTACAGTTTGCATGTCCATTTAAACTGGCAGCATCCCGAGCCAGGCATTCGTCCAGGGGAAGCTCTTAATGAGCCTCCAGCAAGGAACAAAATGAGATAGGAGAGGTGTAGAAGAGCTGCAGGGAGAGAAAAAAATATTGGCACGACAGAGAGCTGCAGTGAGTGGGGGTAAAAGGGGAAAAAAAGTGATAACGAGGTGTTGCTTTCCTGCTTCGTTTGGCCAGGTGTAAAGAGTAGTATATAACACTGGCAGGATTTGATAAACAACCCCTGCACACTGAGAAGCACTATTCTTGAGATGAATGCATATAAAACTTTGCAGATGTCCTTGTTTGCTTCTTTACTTGTGTAAGTGTGTCAATGAAGGTGATTGGATGCCTTTCTATATGTATGTTCAGGTCTTGTTTGTTTGTGTGTATGCCTGAGGGTGCTGTGGCTGTGCTTCTCCTTGACACACCAGTCATTAATGCACATGAAATCCCATATATTTATCAGGCTGACAGAGTAAAACCAAAGCATTATGTTAAAACCATTAGCAGGGGGCAGAATTCATGACATGCATGGCTCCCATCCCAGTCGACTGAAGAAGCCATAAATGGATTAAATGAAATGTGCAGACATCCTGACTGACGGGGCAAATGCTGCATTACATCCATGATTTCAGTAGAGCACTTCTGTGGAACAATCATGCCTTTGTTTTAATGAAATGAGCCTTTTCCTTTGCCCTGCATGTGTGCATTAATGCATGTTTTTTCGTGTGTATGCATGGAATACAAGTGACGTCATAAAGGCATCCATTCAACATCTTAACATCACAGCACACTACACTTCACTGCACTGACCTTGGCTGTAATTGCAGCAGGACCTTTTCTTTTATGCATTGGTCACCAGGATAAAGAAATTAAATGTCAAGCAAGCCTGCAGGGAAAAGAAGAAAGATATTGCACTGTATCGAACTGGAAGCTATCCAAAATGTCCGACATTCAGTCCCTCTGTTCTCTCTGCTTTCCCTCAAGAGATCCCCAGTCACACAATGTGCACACATACATGAACACAGACACATACACCAACAAGTACTTGGAAAAAATGTCAGAAAGAGCAAAACTCTTCACTGAGATGGATATTGTTACAATTCTGTGGGAGTGCATTAAACTGCAGAGCATACGCGTCCATTTATTCATGCAAACAGGTACAGAGCAGATAGACAAGTATACAAATGCACTGCACACCCAGACACCACCAGCAGCTGTCATGAAGTGATACAGAAGACAGAGGGATTGAGAGTATTCACATTTAGAGGGGAAGTAGAGCATGCGGTGATGACAGAGTGGTGGGAGCATCCAGTGGGAGTGTGTGGTGTGCAGCAGAGGAGCAGCTCTGAGTTTAGTTTGCCCTCGAGTCGCAGGGGGTGATACACCACAAGGCTTTTCTAAAACATTTATTGGATTCAAAAAGTCTCACCGGACCTTTTTAGCCGTGGAAGAATGTCAAACCACCGCATTCGAATGTCCTGGCACTGGAAAATGGTTCTGTTAATCAATTAAAACAAAGTCCTCCATGAGTCTTATTGCTGTTTTCGTTTGAGGACACTTTGTAGCAGAAAATATCCAAACCCTTTTTACATTAATTCCATTTCATGTTTGTGTTTTTGCTACACAGTTTGCCGTTTCTAGTTTCTTCTTATTTTAAAGCACATTTACCTCCTTTTTTCTCATTTTTGTCATAAATAACCAACTTTAAAAGAAATCTCCAGTAAGCACAAACATCAGAACAAACAGCATCATCCAGCTTTTCAGAAAAAAAAAAGCAACACATTTTGAAAGTGACCATTCATTACTGTAATGCATGGCCTTTTTTTTTTTTTTTTTCCTCAGTGACCACAAATATAAAACACTAAGATCAAAGACATTTCACCTTCATTGTTGAGGCACTCATCTCAGTGATTTAGTCAGCAGGTCTTACCCCCAACTTAACCTGTCTCTGCTGGTTTTATTGGATTCACTTTATTTCAGTCTCCATCCATTGTTTCTCCGTCTTTGTTCTGTAGAGGGTTTTTTTTTTCCTTTGTGATATAACCATGTTTAAAATGAGAGTGTCTCAGCCCAGCAAGACCTCAGGTGAACTTTACTGCACCAGTAAATGGAGGTTAAGTCTGCTGTTAAAATGCATGTCAATAAAGAATTTTAAGATTCTCTAACACACTTAAATGTATCACTGCAGGCACCAGCACATCTTTAAAGTAAGAGGTAATTTTTCTGTAACACTTTCTCTTGTGGTTTGGAAGCTCTGCAGAGACAGATGTGATGAGGCTGTCCTGTCCACTTCTCCAATGCTGGGGGAAAAAAAAAAGCTAAATAAGTTATTTTATGATCATCCTTATCAAAATCATCCAGCAAGAGATAAAATAAAATATATGTCATTTGTTGGATGAGGAGATAACTGCAGGGCCTTTCGACACATGCAATCTCTACATCTTCATACACATATATGGGAGTCATCCTACAAATCTCATGTGTGAAATTGAATTTGTCCCTACTTTTCCTCAAGACATGCAGCAACTGAAATAACTGACACAAAAAGCATACTATTTCACAGTGGGGGAACAAACGCTGCTGTGAGCTTGAAATTACACCATTAATCTAAATGTGCTGATAAACAAATATCAGTTCAGCCAGTGAAGTTGCTTTTTGCTACTTTCAGTGGAAATGATGTGTGTACCGCATGCCTGATTAAAACACAGCTCGGCTTCAGTTGTGAATCAGGTGTGTTTTTCAAATTTATTTCATATTTACAGAAAGATTGACAAAAGTTGTAAAAGAAAGGTTTCTTTCTATCATTCTGTGAAGAGAGAACATGTAGACAGCTATAGTTTATCCATATGCTCTGAATAAACAAACACTACCTCTCAGAAGTTTGGGCACATTTTCCCATTAAAGGTTGAACAGGAACTTTTTTATTAAAAGCCTGAAAATTCATGTAAAATAAATGTTAACGGGTTTGACAATGTCAACATGTTTACAAGCCAATACATGCTGCCATTGCGGGTTGCCAATACGATCTCTGTGTGGCAATGTTGAGCACAGTTAGGCTGGCACAGGGGGAAACAGTGGAGTCGGCAAGTCAAGCAGCTGCTTCAGAGCCCCGGAGATCTCAGAGGAAGAGTGACAGAAGAGCAAAAGCTTTTAACTGGTAGTATATACAGTATTTGTTCACTTTGTTCCCTCCATGACTGTAAACTGTGGGATTATTTTCCCCTGCACTGTTTCCCATGACAAAACATGAAAAGAATCACAACATATGAATATAAAATGATCTAAGCTGTAACCATGCATCTATCAACCTATCAATCTCTTGCATACAAAAGTTCCTTGAAGCCAAGAAAATACTTAAACAGGGCTCCCATGGAGGCAATGCAGTTATATTGAGCAGTAGAACTATAGTGCAATTGTACTGTGGTGCAAATCAGTTGCTAGATAAGAGTCCATCAGTCAGTTTGATTTACTTGGACATGGATTGTTTATTAATGGGTTATTGTGTTAAAACTCTGTCCCTGAGAACACAGTGAAAGAAGTAAAAACGCATGTTGTAATCACAGCAAAAGGTTTCAGCTCTATCTGCAACATTCTGCACGGTGGACCAACAAAGCTTTATCAGTCACATGTTGAAATATGACATGATGGAGTTGGTACAGTATACTAACCCCCACCTTAACTGAAACACAGAGTAAGTGTACAATTGTATGTGTGCAGCATATAATCTACTGTTAATATATTTTTCAAGAGAAACTATTGGGATACAATCACTACTTTTTTTTTTTTTTACTTTTTAACTTACTGCTTTTTAATGTTTTATTTGCTTGCACAGTGTCCTTGGGTGCTTTGAGAAGGTGTTTTTGAAATTACACACATTATTATTATTATTACTATTATTATTATTGGAATTTTTACACTGAAATAAGTTGTTTTTTTTTTGTTGTTTTTTTTAAAAAGATAGATATAGACAGCCTGATCGTGAAAGTGGACAATTGAAAATAAAACTTCATGTTTAATGAAAATGTTAATAACGTCATAGTTTGTGCTGACTTGGTCAGAAAATGTATTTTTATTGTAGCTATAATAAACAAGAGAAATGCATCCAAATCTAAAAGTTCAAGTGAAATATTTGTAACTTTATTAAACACATTAAAGTAAGTACAAATGAAATAGTGTGAAGTATAAGATGAAAAAAAAAACTAGAAGCTCCTGTTAGGAACTGGGGCAAAACATTAACTAATAATAATAATAATAATGATAATAATGATAATAGGTAATTGAATAAATATATAAATTAATAAACTCAACATAGAAATACATTCCTTTGGTGCACATCTAATCTGATTTACCTCTTCAGAGCTGCAGTTCACTGATTGCAAACTTTACCTCCAAATAGCCTAACAAGCACTAAAAACTGTATTGATCAGCAAAGCACTGATCATAAAGCTTGAGAAATAGCTGCACTTCCCATTAAACCAACCATAAACATGCAGTGTCCCCTAATCCACAGCATTACTAAGCCAGTTTGGGAACTTAATGACACAGCAGATTACTTCAGCTATATCAATCTATGTAAATCTGTGCTCTCAGGGAAGTTTCTCTCTTGAGGCACAGAGCATTTTCCAATCTTCCTTTTTGGCAGAGGCTGGCACACATTTATCAAGCTTACCATATTGCCCGCAGTATTTTAGTTTTAGTTCATCAAACTCCTAGCTTACTATACTCTACTTAGATAGACCTCTTATATATTGAAATAACACATAAGGTACAAACATTTAATGAAAACATTGTCAGTGTCTCTTTGTTTTCTAGGTGACATGGTTTTGTAAATCAAAAGCATTTAAACTCTTTTAATGTACAATACAAATCTGCCTCTGAATGCAGCAACATACTGTTGGCAGATTATGATACTGAGAGTGTAATTCATTGGCTTTGTAGTACAACTGATGATATTTCTTGCAGTGAATCATCTATCAAGTGAAAAGGGCAGGCCTCTGGACAAAAATGTGAGTAAAATTTCATACGTACTGCTTTAAGGTGAGTTTAATATGATCAGTATTCCATTCATGCTGCTGTACTGGTACGTGTACACTCTAACTTTGAGGAAAATCCAACTGATATCATCAGATTGCTGTTTTTCAGAACTCGACTTCAGTTTTGTGTTAGCAACATTTCAGGAAAACATGTTTTTGGAGGGTGAAAGCAGATAAGCCTACGATATATTAATATTCAATCGGGGGGAAGCAGCTTTGGGGAAGTGGTCTCGGCTTGGGATAAAAGGGGTGAGTGAAGGTGGGAGTGTTGAGGAGATAAGACAAAGCCAGATACAGTACAGCGGTGAATCTGTGGCGCCAGGGAACTTAAGGCTTCGGAGTGAGAATTAACACAAAATTAGCACATATTACCATAATCCTGCTCTGTATTTAGTGTTTTATCATTTCTGTCTGGATCGCTTTCTTTTCTCATTTAGACCTCTTATTACTCCAATCCAGTGTCACTGTAAGTCTTTGCTTCTGCAAGCTGTACAGGCCGATAACTGCTAGGCAGTGTTAGTGATTTAACAGGTAAAACACCACATGTAATAACTGTATATACTCCGGGTTTGTTAAGAGGAGAGGAAACCAATAAGTAATGGAAGGATTAGAGGAGGGGGAGAAAAACTATTGCTTTACTCTGAGCTGAGTCACAGCCACTTATTCAGTAACAGACAGTCCCAACAAAGTGATAAACACCTGAATACCTGAGAGCGAGACTGGATTCATGATGAGGGGAATGGGACTGTGTGTGGCCATGTGCATCCATGTGTTTACAAGAGCTGTAAACACCCAGAAACCTTAGTACAACTGAGCTTTTCAATACTGGTGTCAACATAAGCAATACGTTTGTAGCTGGAATATCCAGTGCTTCAGCTTTCAACACAATACCATGACATTTTAGACAGATTGTTTATAAAGAATTAATTTTAAATAGCTTTTTTCATGAGACAGTACCATGAAGTTCACAGAATAAAATCTTTTGACATAACTTTATTGGCCCATTCAGTCTTTAAATAGTACCCAATAAAAACTTTCAAAAGTTATTTTCACATCATGGCTGGTAGCACTTTTTCATTCTTAAACTGTTACAGAATGGGCATGACCGTCCGATGAGTGCTGTGGCATGGGGAACATAGTGCGAACGCTGAACAGCATTATGTGGAACCAAAGTTCAGAGTGGCAGTGTGTCAGCTGCTGCATTGGTCTCTGGATGGATGAAATCTCCGTTCACGGTCAGAAATGAACTGCGCTCCGGATGAATACAGGCATGTGTTCAGCTGTGTCTGGGACAGAAAACTTCAGATTTGTCACTCTGCTGTCAGGACTGATCCTCTAAGTGACAGCAAGGGCCTGCACCCCTCAGATTACAGCGCTCTGACAGCGATCTGAGGTTTTCAATTCCAGATGCTACTTTTAGAGTTCGTTTCCAACCGTGAACAAGGATTTCATGCACCTGGATACAGACGCTTCCACCTGGTCTCAACTCAAGCTTATGATGCCATTTAAGTGACTAACCTCAAAGGGCTAACATCCTTGCTCAAAAAACTACTGTACATTTAGACGCAAGAACTCTGACAACAAACATGGCCCTGTATTTGGTAAGATTTAACATTTTAGAGTTCATTTTAAAATGTTTTTATTTGTTTTTAAGTCCTCAAATAATGTGGTCCCACCTTCCCTCTCTGAGCTGCTTCACCCAGCTTCTGCTCAATCTCTCAGTTAAACTGATCAGCTGCTCCTAGTTGTGCTAAAACCTAAACAGAAGCTCAGATGGGACAGAGTGTTTTCTATTCCTGCTCCTAAAATGTGCAACAACCTGCCTTTAAAGGAATAGTACACCCACAGAATGATGTGCCTTTATTACACTCTAGTTTGGTACATCAGCCTGACCAACGCCATGTATGAGATACACGGCATGTCAGTCTGGGTTCTCTCCATTGGAGAAAGATTTCCAATGTGAGATGAGAGGCGGGACTACAGGAGGAAAGTGAACCGGAGAGAACCAATCAGAAAAACATGGAAGTGACACAAACGTCTTCTTCTAAGAGGAAAACATGGAGGAAAGCCTTCAGCAAATTGTTGCTGGTTTAAGGACATTTGCAGCTCAGTAAGACATCAGCAGTGTTGTATGGTAACTAAGTAAAAATACTTTGTTACTTTACTTAAGTAGTATTTTTTTATATTTGTACTTTACTTTACTACTTCTAATACTGATTACTTTTACTTTTACTTCACTACATTTTCCGAGAAAAATCAATACTTTTACTCCATTACATTTACCTGAGCATCTTAGTTACTCGTTACAAAATAACAAGGAACATAATCACCAATGTACAATCTTTGTTTTGTTGTAGTGGGACTAGTAGCCACTAGCAGCCTTGTGCAGCTGTCTCTGAAGCTAAACACGCTTTTTTAGCAGCATGCGAAAGGCTGTTTAGCACCGCTGGTCTGGTTTTCAGCCCAAGAAGAGCCAGACTGAGTTCTCGCCATTTTGAGAAACAACTTCTTTTGAGGTTGAACAAAACGTTTTTCTGGGTTCAGTAATGACTGGATGGACAGCTCAAGTGCTGTCCCACTGCAGTCATGTGAAAATTCAACCAGACAAGTTTTTTTTGTTTGTTTGCAGGTAGGCATGCATGCAGGTCTGTAAGGATGTGTTTGTGTGTATAGTATTTTTCTATATGGTTGGGTTTATGTAAGGAGGTATTGAAACTCCCTTACACTTTGCAAATTAAAACCTAAAAACTAAATTAAACAGAAATAAAGAAAATGTTAAACTCAAATTTCTGATTGCGTTTTATCAACAGTACTTTTTACTTTTGATACTTAAGTACAGTAAATACTAGCTACTTTTTTACTTTTACTCAAGTAATATTCTAGCAGGCGACTTTCACTTTTACTTGAGTCATTTTCCAGTAAGGCACTTTTACTTTTACTCAAGTATGGCTTTGGAGTACTTTATACAACACTGGACATCAGAAAGGGCATCGTTATATAGTCGCTCCTCTGTGGACGCCATTCTGACTGTTTATGGTTAGAGAAATGAGTCGTGTCGTAAAGTCCCACCTTCCGCGCTCTGATTGGTCCGAGTGGAAATCACTTCCCATCTCATACATGCTGTTAGTCAGGCTGGTGTACCAGGCTATTGTGACAGTGTGGGGTCCTGTCAATATGCCTCCGATTGATCATGCACCCTGACTACCTGGCCACAGAGATGTCCCTTTGGCTGAATGGTTTGCGCGTATGACTCTCACCTGATAGTCTGGGGATCAAATCCCACCAGGACCCTCTGTTGGGTACCTTGCTACACTACTCGCCTTCATGCTGAGCAAGACTCTGGAGCACTTTTTTAATATCTCAAACGCAGCCGGAGATCGGACGACTTTTCGTTATAGGCCGGCTGTCATATAATGGAGTTCACCAGCGTTCAACACAAAAAGGTCCATAAAAGTCCACAAAAACTTGGCAATATTCCTCCATACTGCTGGTCGAATGTAATCCGAGTGTCCTGAGTGGGTAGCATTCATAATTTACTCGAAACAACATCATTTAGTATATTTTCATGGCCTAAACAGTACTAAATCTTACTTCCGCAATGCGCGCACATGCGAGTTCATGACACTACAGAAGCCATGGCAGATGAGATCACACATTCTTTCTTTCTTTCTTTCTTTCTTTCTTTCTTTCTTTCTTTCTTTCTTTCTTTCTTTCTTTCTTTCTTTCTTTCTTTCTTTCTTTCTTTCTTTCTTTCTTTCTTTCTTTCTTTCTTTCTTTCTCTTTCTTTCTTTCTTTCTTTTAAATCAATAGCCAACCCCTCTTGTGTTTGTCCGGACTTGTGCTAAGAGCTCGTTCGCTCTTAGCACAATGTAAACAACAAATTTCTTCTTCTACTCTTGCATTATCATCACAGTAGGCACTGAACGCTGCGGCTTCCGTAGTGTCATGTCGCATCGACGTGCATTGCGAAAGAAAGATGTTCTACTGTTTAGGCTATAAAAATATACTAAATTATGTTGTTTTGAGTAAATTATGGACGCTACCTACTCAGGACGCTTGGATTACTTGGGACCAGCAGTATGGAAGAATATTGCCAAGTTTTTGGGGACTTTTATGGCCCCCTTTTTTTTTTTAAGCGCCGATGAACTCCACTATAAAAAAGTTTGGGGATAACGAAAAGCCTTCTGATCTCCGGCTGCATTTGAGATATTAAAAAAAAACTGCTTCAGTCTTGCTCAGCATGAGGGTGAGTAGAAAATGAAGGCACATCATTCTATGGGTGTACTATCCCTTTAAGTTTAGACAGGCTCCATCACCCACTTTCTAAACAGATCTTTAAAGTTACTTTGACTCATTGGCTTTCAACCCAGAATCAGATTGATTTGATCTATTTTATGGTTTTTATTGTAGAACTTCATCTTTTACTTCTGTTGTTTTATCATCTGTTTTATTGCTTATGCTTTTACTCTTTTACGACGTACAGCACTTTGTTTCAGCTGTGGTTGTGTGAAAGTGCTTTATGTAAAAAGATGATATGATATGATATGATATGATATGATATGATATGATATGATATGATATGATATGATATGATATGATATGATATGATATGATATGATATGATATGATTAAACAGTTTTCCATTTCAGATAGAACTTGCCAGTTTGGAATCATGTGATAGTCATGTGTGCGTGTGCATATTCACGTCTGTGTCTTCATGCATGCCCTGCTGACCGACGAGTGTAAACTAAGCAGGAAAAAAAGAGGCAAACAGAGATAATTGCAGCATAGCCTGGTTATAACATCAGAACACTGATTTATTTTCTTACAGCACTTAGTTGTTTATTATCATGAAATATTGGGGTGCTTGTTGAAACGTAACTTGTTCAGCAAATTTTCATGTATAAATGTGGTGAAAGTCTGGGTGATGCATAACCACTATAATATGAATTGTTCACTTCTGCAAAGGTGTGGATAAAAGACAGTCTGGTTGATGGAAGTGGTTCAATATCCATTTACTGTTGCAGCTCACTGGCTTCACTTTGGCACTGCAGCCCCACTTTTAACTTGAGCAACTTTTAGTAGAAAATAGTAGGCATAATTCAATATATATATATATATATATATATATATATATATATATATATATATATACATATATATGAAGAAAAAAACTGAAATCGGATACTTCTAAATATGAATAAATGACATTTGGTTTAAACATTCTCAGTAAAATCTGATCTTGTAGCAGCACTCACAGGTAAAGCAACATGCTTGCACATAAATCCTCATGTACACATGTGTCGGGGTCCTTTGCTCCTCCAACATAGAGAGAAGCCAATGTTGTGTGTGGGGGAAGGTAGAACGGAGGTGGTAACAACGTCATGCTCCCGCTGCCTGGCAACGCCTCTTCACTAGAGGACGAAAAGTGCCTCATTGTTTTTCTGCCACTCACAGCATCTGTCTCAAGGTCCCTGCTTCTAACGGAGAAGAGGACCTTTTTTTTTTTCCTGTGTGCATGTGAAACAAGCCAGCAAGTACAGAAGAAAACAAACATGGTGACCCCCCTCCCCCCGAGCAAAGAAGTATCCAAGGTCTCCATGGAAAGGTGCTTCTGTATTTGTTTCTTTGCTCACTTTTATCTCCAGTCTCACTTGAGATTTTTGAGATATTTTCGTCACAATGAGAAGGAATGAGAGAGAAAATGGAAAGGAAAAAGGAGATGGACAGATACAGTCAACAAAAGGATAGAAAACCAGTCAGAAAAGTCAATTTTCATCCAAATTTAAGTCTCTAGTCACGTATGGTACCTCACTCAAATTTTCTGCTTAGCTCTGGCTTGGCTGTAGATCATTGAAATGTCACCTATCACCAGAAGCGTATGCTCTAACACTAACCCTGACAACAGCATGTTATGTCTTTAGGCCAACCACCCTGCATATTTATCACACCCACACTCTAACCCCCAAACGTTTAAGTATCAGAGCGATGTTCTCATCCTGCGCATGCGCTGGAGAAAAAGTCTGACGCTGTATTCTCACTGCGATGAGCATCGTCATCGTGTCTGGTAAACAATCACAGACAGTATGATCGCGCATATGATTTCTTAATGCACACACTTACTCACCCCTCACAGGAAAGATGCACCGATATGTGCATGCACACACGGATACTCTGACAAAAGCAAAGCGGTGGAGGCGAGGCCAGAGACACTTTTGTACTTAAAGCCAATTGTGCCATCAGGATCACAGCAGATAAAATGAGGTCAGGAGAAAGAAAATGAAAATGCCATTCCATTTTTAAACCTTTAAAATAAGAACCAGAGCCTGGCTTTGATTGTCAGAGCCTGTAAATTGGAGAGATGGTGAGAATAAGCCTTATCTTCTCTTGGCACCCTGTCACTCTTTTGTGCTGGTGTTAGTTGGCCTTAGAAAGAAACCTTCTGGTAGCGACACTCAGCGTCAGACCCTTTTTTTTCACTGCTATTTAAAGAAACATCCTGACTCATTCAAGAACAGAGGAAAATACATGTGTGGCTTTGTTGCCACGTCTGAGTGTATAGTACAGTAACCACTGTATAACATGTTACACGCAGATGACTGTGTGTATAATAAACTTGTTTATTATACACACAAGTTTAGTATGTCAGATTTGTGAGGAAGCATGTATGCAGATTGGAGAAATAAAAATCAGAAACATTGCAAGCATGTACATCAATAATAAGTAATCAACTTGCTTCATATTGTGCTTTAAGTGTCACTAAACTGCAAGATTGCTTACTCTGTGAAGATATTTCCACTGCTACTCACTCTATTTGCTCCAGCATGTTCGATTATCTTTTTTATGCAAATAGTATTTTAAAATGCCCCCCCCCCCCCCCCCCCCCCCCCCCCCAAACTGTCCAAAAGACAGACCTTCATTCTTTGTTACAAACACAACCACAGGACCTGTAAATTTCTCCACCACATTGTTAGATAATTAAAGGTAAAAGTTTCTGTTCTTCCAGCCAGAGTTAATTGATTGGAGCTTTCCACCAGAGTAATTTAATTTGTGCTAAGGAAGATAATTACAAAACAGGAAAACAAGGACCAATCAGCCTAAAAGTGGTTAACAAATGTTATATTTGCCTTTCCTCTTCGGAATCTGATACTACTTTGTGTGAAAGTAGTCGTGTGGTGATTGTACGCTACATTTCATTAGGCTGTGTCACACAAAAACAGCAAGCTGTGAAAGCTTTTTAGATCTACAATATAATCAAAGTTCAGGAATAATTATGGATGTAATCTGTTTGTGGGCTAGGATTATTAAGAATTTGACTGCTTTTTGTAGATTTTCCCTCAAAAAGGAGGCATTTTTGCAAGAATTTCTGAAAAAAGAAAAGGGTTTCTAAGCACACTGTTGTGCCTGTTAAGATAAAGATCAAAGTTAAATGAAACTTTTGGCAGAAAACCAGAGGGCCATTAAAACCCCACTAAAGTTTGAGCTCCTATATCAAAGGAAACATTTATTTTAGGCTGGTTTACAAGCCTTATTTAGTTTTTGAGCAGAAGTGAGTCATTTATCATTTGGGCTAAAAACCTGGAGATGTTTATCCAATCACATTGGAGATTTGTCCTTTGTTATGGTATGACATTGCTTATTTTGTCTTATTACACAGAAAAAGGAGTTTGTGTCTAATACTTTGACTGACTATAGCTTTTGCAGGTTGTTTGTGTGAAAGCAGACATTGTAAACTTCAACAAACCACACAAAGAAATACAAGAAATATTTAAACTAGAAAAAGTGTATTGAACAAACACGGGGGAATTATTTAAGGTTCAATACTTTCATTATTTCTGCTTAATGCTTCATGCACAAGCACTTTAAGCATAAATATATTTGAGCAAAGACCACCTAACTCTCTAAATATACATTTTTTGTGAGTGTGTGTAGAGCAGACAATAAACCTGAGCTCAGACAAATGATGGATAATGCCCCCATCCCACAATGAAACATAAAAGCTTCTCACTGATTTATAGACGCAGTTAAAGGCAAAAGCAACTTTTTAGGCTGCCATCAGAAAGCAATGTTCTGAATAATGAGATACGCTGTTGGCTTTACGCACACGTTCTGCTACATCTAAATCAGATAAATTGAAAATGAAATAACAAAAGACAGTCTCAGAGTTTGCCCATACTAGTGCCTCAGGCCTCTGCAGCTACTAATCAAACGGTGTATTATTGTGTGGATCATTGGTGCTGTTAGAAGTTTTATATTGGGTGGACTCAGAAAATGAGCCTGTTATGATTATACAAAGTATCTCAATAACCAGTCATTTTATTAAACAGGAATTACAGTTTTTCTTGCATGTCACTGATTTATTGAAAAGTGGGTCCATGACAGAACTGGTTTGGGGACAAAAAAGATTTGTGAAATCAATAAAAAATGTCAACCATTACTGCTTTCCAATTCTCCTAATTTTCTGTTTTTCTCTGTGTCATTTGATGTTATCATTGATTTAATCTGCCATAAAAAACAAAGCATAGAAACTGGAAATGTCATTGTAAAATCTAGGATACAAAGTGGATTATACATTTATTAATCATGAGTAGTGGTGAGCATTTCCCTTCCTGGCAGATAGATACAAAGTTTTGACCTACAAACATGGCCCCTTTTTAAAATCACACTGGACTCACATAGTGTGGAGATGTTGAAATTTTGTTATGTAGTCTGAGCTCAGCAACAATAACAGCAGTGCTGTTGCTCCGGAGTTCACTAAAAGCATGAATGAAGTAGCAAGAGAGGCTGGATTTTGTCAATACATTAGGTGTTTTGCGCTGATATGAAGCTTTGCATTTTAGGGGACTTGAATGCTAGCAGAGTTAGCCTTTCCCTTGGTCAAGTGGGATATGTAGCTACATTTTCCCATGGTAGTTCACCTGCGCTGGCCAGAGTTAAACTTACAAAAAGATCACAGATGCGGTCACATACAAGACGTCACTTCACATGCTTGAGCATCACCTGAAGCAACAACATGTAAATGCTGCTGCACGTCTGAATGATGGATGAAGTCAAGCACAATGCACGGACACAGTAACTCTAAACCTATCCAACGTCACAGATACTGATATTATAAAGTTCTGTGTACTGCTTAAAAAGAAACTTCTGCGCTGATGCATCTGGTCCTGCATCTCTCTCATCATGCCCCTCAAGCACAGGATTGAACAAAGTACATCAAAAGTTGAAGATTTTGATACCATATGACAGAGGGAGGAGGTACTTTACAGTATTTCTCTGAAAACTTGCACTCAAAGAAATGATTCACTGAGTCAGCTCAATTAAATTGAAGGCAGTTTTGCCATCCAATAAATAAAGTATATGTAGAGTGACCTCAAATGTTATCCATTAATGCAGTGTAATATAATTGGGTTAGTCCAACACATTTTTATTCAATTGCTTTAAATGGAAATAATCACATTAATGTAAATGATTTGTTAGTTCAACACAAAATAATGAAATTCAGTGGAGTTAAATGACTTGCACTGCCTGACTACAATTGTTTTATGTTCGATTAATTTATTTTATACAAATTTACTGTGGATAGAACCTGATAAGATGCAATCAGATCAAATTATGAATGTAAAACCTGTCTAAATGACAAAGATCAAAGTTCCCTTTGTCAGCTTTGTTTCTTAGTTCAAAAATGGTTGAATCAGACAGCAGCTTATCATTCTATGTAGTTTTAGCATGCTATGTAATTCAATTGCTCTAAATGGAACACACTATTAAGGAAATAGTGCCCTTGCTTATTGATTGAATGATTATTATGTCCATCAAACTCGACTGCTGTTAGTCGCGCCCCCACTGTTCTCGCATGCGCGTGCTCGCAACTCGCCGTTAGCGTCTCACAGTGCAGACGAACTGAGACAAACATGACTGCTCGCTGCTCTTATCTATGCCGCTGTTTGCTCTTGAAAAAGAAAAAACAGATGTAGGTCAAGTCATGGAGGTGTTGGTGTTTGCTGTGAGGATGTTTTATGCCGCAGAACAAGTTGGAGGTGAGATAATTATCACTTTTAGGAAACGTGGTTCCTCTGCTGTTTATTGGGAAGCTAACAAGCTAGCCATTTGTCTGTTCTCGGTTATGTTAGCCGACAACTATCGGCACACGTGTTCCTGTCCTCTGGAGGCGTGGTTTCGGGGGCTGTATATTTTTTTCAAATTTAGCTTGCTCTGTTTTTCCAGGATCCCCTAACCTGCCTTTAACTTCTGGTGCAGAAAAGACAGTACTGCAATGCATGATGGGAAATATGTGAATAAGCCCATCAAACTCATTAAATTTGAGTTGAATTTTTGCTATGAAATTATTTTACTTTACGTCCATGAAAAATAAATATAGTTATTTAATATTTAATTGCTAAATTTTTACCGTACCGTCTTTTGCCACTTATCTGGGGTCGGGTCGCGGGGGCAGCTGCCTAAACAGGGAGGCCCAGACTTCCCTCTCCCCGGCCACAGCTGCCAGCTCATCCAGGGGGATCCCGAGGCGTTCTAAGGCCAGCTGGGAGACGTAGTCCCTCCAGCGTGTCCTGGATCTCCCCCGGGGTCTCGTCCCGGTGGGACGTGCCTGGAACACCTCACCAGGGAGGCGTCCAGGAGGCATCCTGACCAGATGCCAGAGCCTCTTAATCTGGCTCCTCTCAATGCGGAGGAGCAGCGGCTCTACTTTGAGTCCCTCCCGGATGACCAAGCTCCTCACCCTATCTCTAGGAGAGAGCCTTGCCATCTTACGTAAGAAACTCATTTCGGCCGCTTGTACCCGCGATTTCGTTCTTTCAGTTATGACCCACAGCTCATGGCCACAGGTAAGGATAGGAATGTAGATGGACCGGTAAATCGAGAGTTTCGCCTTCCGGCTCAGCTCCTTTAGCACTGGTGCAGAGACAAGTACAGCTGAAAAAACCTTGTGTTTATGAGACCCTAGTCATCCGAGATGAGGTGCTTGAGTTTGAGACTTGAGCTCAACTTCGTTTTACACTCTAAATACTTTAGATTGGTAATTTAAGACTTGTAGACAATTTCTTGTGTGTTGGAGAAGGGATGCATGTAAAAGATGCAGGATAGTAGCTCTCGAGAACTGCACTTGGGCACCCCTGGAGTGAACTATTATTGTATGGCTTGGCATTGTGCTTTTTTGGCTTTTGTTTGCTTCTTAAGATGACACAAGAGAGACAGGCCAGACAGAGAGAGAGGCAACCCCCCAAATGAAACAGTACAGCCTGAGCCTGGCTATGACTTATACATATCACATAGAGCTGAGGAGGAACATTTCACCTCCCAAAATAACATCACTTGAAGATCTTTTTGGAGAGTGTTTCACTGAAGGAATGCCTAGTACACCTTTCCTGGTGGAGGATGATGGTGAAATTGATTTGTATAAAAAAGGAGGCTCTCCTTACTGAGGAGTAAAAGTAAACAGCATGAGCCAGTCTGTCACATATTTGTTACTGGAATTCTGTTTAGTGGATATATCAGAGTACTGTACTCACCAGATCATGAACAATAAATCAAATAATTGATGCTAAAATGTTTGCTGAAATCTTTGACATTTGATGTTGCAAAGTTGTGGTTAAGTTGTAAAGGAGAAAGTATTCTTATTTGTGTCTCTCTGCTGTTGTTTTTGGTTGTACTAGCTGGATTAGCATCCACAGATTCACCATGACGTCTATGAGTGTTCAGCTTTACCTCATCAATACTTCTTTGTCAAATGTTGTTTTCTGGTCATACGATATTTTTTTTGTATTTTACTTCTAGGAACAATGATGGATAATGCACCACTTTCACTGTACTTTTCACCTGTTTCTTTGCTACTTAGCCAATCTGCTGCTTTTTCCTCTGCTGGTTGTCATCAGCCAGAGTTGGTCCTCCCAGCTCGAGTTATCTTCCAGCCAATCATTAATCACCCAGTGGTTGTATAATTTCAGTTCATCTTTAATGAGTTTGGACCCAGAGATGCAGCAGAGAGATGTCAGACAAGATAACAAATTTAAAATGAGCTGTGTTATCCATATTTAACTTTCAGTCAGATTTAGAGTTTAAACCGTTTGGTTATGATTGCATTTTCACTCAGGCTACAAATTGCAGAGTTTCCTAGTCCCTTTTTTGGCACAGGGCTTGAGTCAAATGACTTTCACCATTTTAAAGCTGAACATTGTTTGCAGCCCGGGACACCAACAACGCTTTCGTGCCACTTCATTTCCAACTGACAGCAAAGAAGAGTATGTGCACAGCACAACTTGTCACAGGTGGGGTGATGAGGGCCTTAGGTGACAATCCATCTTGGGAACCATCTCACTGGGGCGGGTGTTGAGTGCCTCAACAACTGATGGAAAGTCACTTCTCTTTCGCTTTAAGTGCTATACAAACACTATCCTCCACTGTGATTGAAAAGTAGTCCCAACTGTCTGCATTCAGGCAGCTGGGGGGAAAATTGAAAAAAAGCCTGGTACTTTCAAGAATGCAGTAAAATTGTAACTCTGTTCTTTCTGCTCTTTCTGGTGTGTTTTGTGACATTATATAACTCTAATATCCATAGCAATGAGCTAGTCAGCATTCCAATGATTTGCAATGTGATTCAAAGAGGAAGGTTACAGGCAATGGATTAAAGCTCAGCAGTTTGGGTGATATCTGAGCATTCATTGTAAACAAACAGCACATTTCATTTTTAGTTTATGCTAGTCACAAGGTCAAGATGACAGTGGTGTTTCCTGCATGTGCATTGGCACTGCAGATTACAACATACTACTACACATATACATGTACTGACATTTGATTTGTCAGCAAAAATTAGACCCACACTTTCAGTGTTTAAATCTGCTAAAGTGGAAATTAAACACAAAATTATGATCTAACCAGCCCTGCTCAACATTTAATTCTTGAAAATATCTGATAAGCATGTTTTTGGTGGCTGGATTTTTAGAAAATTTCTATTTTTGCTTTGTACAAGTAAAATGTACTCACAGAAAGTCAACAGAAAACAAAGAAAAAAGGGGAAAAACAGCTGCTATGTTTTTTCCCTATTTACAATACTATTGTTATTTGTAGTATTATACAAAGTATTTTGAACTTCAAATATTTACGTGAAAATGAAAATATATCAGTGTGCTAAAGTTTTTTTTTTTTTCCCCCAAATGACCCTCCACTCCACCAAAAGGATAATCACCTTTAGATTTTCCTGCATTAAAAAATACCCCAACTCTAAACTAAAAGGGTACAGCCACAATATATATATATTATATATATATATATATATATATATATATATATATATATATATATATATATATATATAAAACATTTTTTTCAATTTAATCTGTTTTAATGAGGTTCTTCTACCTCAGTGCAACACCCAGGGGTTTTCTAAAGATCATATGTTGCATAATCTGTTAAGTATATATATATATAGTGGTAAGATTTAAATATTTTAACAATTTTATGTCTAAATAATTCAGGAAAAAGTTACATTTCAACCAAGATTTTTATGCACATATTCAATCAGTGCATTAGGAAAATTAAAAATGAAAAGAGAATTGCCCTTTGATGAACTGTTGACCTGAACCCTGCCTTCCCTGTACTCTGCCTTTCACTGAGTAATAACAAGGATACTGCATGTCCCCCCCATGTGACCCTGTACTGGATGAAGTGGATATGGAAACTGCATGGGTGGGTGGATAAATGGAAATTATCTTCAAATATGTAAAAGAATTTTATGAAAACAGCATAGAAGTCAAATAAAATGATATTAAGTGTAATAGAAAAGTTTCTGTGACAACAAGACTTAGTGCTGCACACCAGACTGGAATTTCAGGAACAGATCTTACTTTCACTCATCAGGCTGTGCAAATGGAGCAGGTTGTTGGAGTATTTGTCCATTAGCAGGATCATAAACTACCAAACTGAAACTCATGACACTTGATAGAGCATTGGAACTGAGATAAAGGAAGAACACGTTAAACTCACTTTTGATAAATTTGCAAAATTGGTGAAGGATGTAATCATCAATTCTGTTTCTCTAGCTGTAACAAAACTGGATCAAGGAGGAAGGATTCAAATGCAAAACTCCTTACAAGAGACCTAAAATCAATGTCCCAATACAATACGTCAATATGAGGTCAAAGCAAGGTTAAAAACAAATAGGCAACATGCACCAGGGAAGCAAAATCATAAGCACATGAATCAAAAACTGAGAAGATAACACTGGACTGGACCCATGCTGACTACACTGCATGCCACATTATAACTTTAAACCATGTTCAGACTGACAACAGTACAAGATCCTCAATCTCGTCAATGAGGCTCCCGCACGAGAACAGCAGGAAACGTTACAGAGCACTTCATGTTAGCAAACTGAAAACGTACAAGTTTGGTTTTGTTTTTCATTATGTGAATGTAACAGTAGCTAGGAAGAGTGTGAGCTGGGCTGGCTGCCTCATGGAGCTTTAGCCTCCATACATGGGGCAGTCACTAAGCCAACTGAGCGAAACACTTCCCCAAAAATGAACTAATGGGGTATAAAAGGTCAACGAAGCCAACACAGGGTGGTAAATATGAGCCCCAACACACTGTATTGCACTACTTACTATTTTTCATACGTGTTGATTTTATTAAAGAGTCATTTGCATGTCGGCAAAAACCAAACCCTCTAATTGCGGTTCACCCCTCATCCACTAGAGACTAGGTCCAAAGGAGAGTCAATCCTCATAGATACTCACAGAAGAAATAACATGTTTACAGCCTTCTTTCAAAAAATTATTTTAGGTTTAATAGGTCAAGTTTACCCCCTTGACAAATGTGTGTGTGTGTGTGGGGGGGGGATTTTGAATAATGATAATGGACAGGTGGTCCCCCCACTGGAGGCAAGGGAGGTTAAATGTCTTGCCCAAGGACAGATGACTGGGGGATGGGGATTTGAACCACCAAACCTTCAATCATTGGTTGACCTGCTCTACCACCTAAGCCACTGCCACCCTAATTCATTCATATAGATGTTCTTTAATCTTGAAATTGCACATTATTAGGGCCATGTCCTTTTTCGATTAACAGGCGACAGATGGGCTGTCAGTGCTAGTGCTGGTGGCTAGTGGCTAGCTCCTTACCTGCTGCAAAGAAGGTCTCAATGAGTAGCAGAGTCACACAACTGCAGTCTTTAGCCAGCTAATAGCATGCCTTAGCTTAAACCCGCCTACGTCTATTCGTGCCTGTTAGCTCTGGGTTAACTCGATTAGCTCTTAGCTACAGGTAGTTCAGAGTTTGCTGGGTGTCAATAATTCACCCCCATGCTGACACCCCCTGTCTCAGCTCCACTTCTTTTTTTTGTATTTTCTCGGAGTGACTAGATGTGCAACACTGCCAAGATGGCGACAGTGAACCGACTATCAATTCAGCTCTTCAGAAACCCACAGGTGGCGGCGCGGAGGGTTGCTCCATTAATATTAACAGTTCTATGGTGGTTGCTTCCCTCTCAAACCTTCCTTTGTGGTTTAGGCACAAAAGACCTGAAGATAGCCATTCTTGCAGGCTGCCCCCTGCATTTTCATTGGATGCTATAGTTCAAACTGCCCAGTCATCTTCTGAGGCCATTTTTAAAAATGGCAGACCCGAAAAGGAAGTTCTCTCTACTCTGTTACATTGTTGTCTGTGCTGCAGCACATTGATCAGATGTTGAACGATATTTGGTGGGAGGTTGTGGACCAAGTAGGTTTGGGATACCCTGTACACTAGTGATGGTCAGATGACGCTTAATGAAGCATTAAAGCTTTCCAGCAAATTAGTTCCGAAAATAGTTCATTTCATGAGGCTTCATGTGCACAAGAAACCACCTGCTGGCCAAAGTGTATTACACAATATCCATTTTCATGAATCCTGTACATGGGATTCCAACATATATTTATTCACATACTGACAAAATATTAGTGGATCATACTGGTACTTGTAGTCTCCAGTATGGTAACTCAACAACCTGATCAAGGTTCATGGTTGTAGCATGGATGCTAGGCTCAAGGTTTGCCTAGCTTTAGTTTAGCTAGAGGCACAGGAAAGGAGCGTTAAACTGATTTTGACCTCCGTCTGTACCTCGGGCCACTGAGTACAGTCCATTAACTACCTAATAAATGTGTCATTTCACCTTGGTGTAAATGACTTAGAAAAATTCAAGGGAAAATAATGCTGTAGCCTCACAGTTTATATTATATTATAGTACAGGAGCTCAGCTCACAGCTGACTGCGGTCCACATGATGGCAGAGAAGAATTATTTTACAGCAACAGACAAAGACACTGCTATACCTGTAACGTGCAGCAAAGCAGTGAAGTACTGTGAAAACAACGCAAACCAGGATAAACATTTAAAATGAAAGAACCCAACAGAAAACTCTGAGCTCCAGAGAAGGAAGTGCCCCAAACCAGAGACAGAGGTCTTTGGCAGAGGTCTTTTTGTGACAAATTCAATATCTAAGCAGCTGATTTGTTGGGAATGAAAGTAAGATATAGTAATCTCCAGCATTAAGTAATTCTGCTCCTCAAAGTGAATTTAGTGATCCCTCAGGTTGGCTGACCAGATGCTTCTTACTGTCCCAAAGTCAAATTGAAAGGTAATTGATCTGTCTCAGCAGCTTAGAGGCTGTGGAATGATCTGCCTCTGCATGTCAGGCTACCACCTTCTTCAAGCTAGGGTTGGCGATGCTGGAAATACGGTTTGAGCAAGCGGCATTTAAAAAAAAAAAAGGAACACCACCTGAAACCACGCCTTCGGAGTGCAGGGACGTGTGCTGCAATGTTTTACGAGCAGGTTAACCAGTAACAGCCAAGTGGATAGCTTGCTAGTTTGCTAGTAAACTGACAAAACACGTTTCTAAAGGCCTTAACTCACTCATCTTCAACTCCTTCTGCAGTGTAAAAAGTCTGCAAACGTCGACGCCTCCAAGACCTGATCTGTTGTTTTGTTTTGTTAATTAAAATTACCCACCCCCCCTCTGTTTTTATTTATTTATTTATTTATTTATCTATTTCCAGAAATCGCACCCTAGATGAGGCATATCCTAGATATGACAAACGATCAGAAAAATAGGCTACAACATTTAGTCAGGGATGATTCCCGGCAAAGCCTCACCTCGGGCATGGGGACAGCAGAGACCATTAACTGTGTCTGTTATTCCTTCCAGGCTTTCGATTTGTCTGTCCCTGCCACTCACACTGCTAATTGATGAAAATAAAATGTGTTTTTTAACTAAACTTCACAATTTCATGTGCTCCTTAATCCAGAGTAAGTATTTAGTGGAGTAGGCCTTTATGAGTAAATCTATTCGGAAATTTACTAACGTTTCATGAATGAGACCCAATGACTCTTTAGTATGAGTCAGGAGTGTTGGAACCGGAAGGGAAAGAAAACCTGCAGGATTGTGGCCCTTGAGGACCGGAGCTGGACACCCCTGCATTAAGGCATCGATTGGTTTCTTCCTGGCTGCTTCATACTCCACGAGAAGCGATAACTTTCTTCTTGTTCTCGGGGCCACAAGAACAAAATTATGTCATTTTGTTCTCGCAGACGTGTTTGAGGACCGCTTGTGGCTTGTTCTCGACCCCTCAGCTGAGAAGAACTTTCTTTAGAAGTATTGTGTGATTGGTCGGATGTTTGAGGCGGGCGGGGTTAATATAGACACCAACGTTGCAACGTTGAACAGATAGTTTTAATACACAGCTGATCGAGGTGGTTAGAGTACGAAAATGTAAACTACACAGTTGTAGAACTTCTTGTGGAATATGAAATGCCTTGACGAAAATTCTTCTTATTCTTGCAGCTTCACGGACAAGAACAAAGTTCTTGCTTCTCGAGGAGTATGTAACAAGCTTATATGGTGGGAATGACCAATTCCTGCCTTTTGGCACGGATGGCAGGGTCAGAGTTTTAATAGATCTGCAGCTCTCACAGAGGTCTGACTCTTTTCCTTCCTTTTTATGAATATATGATGTATTGACTACTGTCAGGATGACTATCAGGACCATTTCACCCAGTATAACAAAAAACGTTTCTGAACAGGATTACCAACTTTGGCTTAAAGGAGCCCTATCATGAAAAATGGACTTTTAAGAGCTTTTCAGCATGTTACTGTGTTATTTCCTCATAAACTTCATTTAAGTAGCTTTTTTCTTCATTTGTGCATATTTGAGTAATATATATGAATATTCGGGCCTATTCAGCTAACAGACGTTTGCTCCAGAGTTCAGGAATATATATTAATATATATATATATATTTTTTTAGCTATTGAGGATGGCAAGTTGGGAAAAATGTGGTTGTGATCAGCGTGGAAGTTTATTTGTTGTACTGGACGAATCAACTTGCCAGAAGTGGTTGGATTATAACTTCAGGAGCAGAAAAAAAAATTCAACTTTGTGTGTTAACTTCACTCCTGACAACTTCATGAATCTCAGGCAGTAAAGTGTTTTTTTCTCTGGGATTACTTCAGAAACCTGACGCAGTTCCTACTATAAAAACGCGCATGGACAGACAACAACACTGGTGAGGGAAACACATCTCTCAGCTCAATGCTAACTGTTAGCCTATGATTTGATCGCTAATTCACTTACTTGTCAGGGGTCTCTGTGGTGCTGCGTGTATTTTAAACTCCATATCAGACTGGGTCGAGCGCATACAGCTCCATAACGGGCTGGTCCATTTTATCCCGTCGATCGGAGTCCGATTATCCATCAATGTTTACAAATAACATCCATGTGAGCTGCCGGTGCTACAAACAATTCTGTGACCCTTCAGAATCAGTGTCTCTTCCGGGGCGATGTCATGAAATGGGCGTAAAACATGTTGCAATTGGTCGAGAGCTCCGTGGTTCAGTACAGTCAGCCATCTTACTTCCGTGTTGGAAATTAGACGCATAGAAAAACTATTTAACACCAAATGAGTTTCTATAGTAGCGATGGGAAAATGTTTAGCTTATAAATGTCTGTATTTGACTTTTGGAACATTTGAAAAGCATGATGCATCTCCTTTAAACCGTGTTTAAATCAGGTTTACTGTAAAAGCTCATTTTATTCCTTGGCGTTTCAAACTATGTGAGATTCTTCGCTTATTTCTTATGCACGCTTTGTTATGCATTGATTTTATTTTGCTTTTAATTGTGTTTTTCTTGTTAATGTGGACTACTGTAGTGCCCGACTGAGTGATTATAGCCCTTTGCAAAAATGACCTCTCCGACCACCACCAAACAGTCATATACATTTATATACCAATGATACCGACGCTGAGGGAAAGGAGGGTGAAGTGTCTCTCCAAGGGACACAATGACAGATGAGTGGTGGAATGCAGAGGTGGACAATCCAGGTACCAAAACAAAGTAATATACCTGTACATTTAGTACAGTTTTAACTAACAAGCTCATTTACCTGGCAGAGGAGCTGCTAATTAAATTAAGCTGCTTTAGTGATTTGTTGGAACAATTGCTGCACAAAATTTTTACTTTCTGGACCAGGGATGGTCCAGAAATGCGCATGGACAGACAACGCGTCTGTTATTCGTTCGAATCCCACACAGGTGGGATTCGAACGAACAACCTTCTGGTCAATGGACAACCTGATGTGTCTGATGGCACGGTGAGGAAACTGTCCTGCTGAGGAAACTGAACAAAAGCTGTTAAATGTTGTCAAGAACACCCTTACCTTTTTATTTGCAGCATAGAATATTGCTTGAAAGTGTGGTTATTCAGTTCAACAGACTGAATAACCACTGAAATCTGAAATAGTACCATCTGAAGTTACTGGTAGAATGGTGTGCTATATTTTCATGCACTGTGTGCCCTGAGAAGCTGCTCTGAACATCACTTTTAAATTATTAAACTGATCATAAAAAATCATAACCCACTCCCTGGAACCCAGGGTGAATGGGGCATTCCTTGTTTGTGGCAAAGCTCCGTGTATGAAAACATATTTCCTCTATCAATCAAACCTATCCACCAATTTTCCATCCTCCAAATCCTTTTTAACTAATAACAAAGCCAATTCCCCTGCGCCCACATCCATCTGTGCGTGTCATTTATTTTGCTAATATTTGATTAAATGCTGCAGCTGATGATGTCACAACTGCACAGATGTCAATCATAAAAGTGCATCGGAGAGGGATTGGCTGGAATATTAAACACCTAGTCATGTAGGAGGCTAATGTGGGTTGGAGTGTTCAGGGTTTAGCCAGCTAGTTGGCGGCTTCAAATGGCCCCATTTACAAATCCTGCTGCAGAATCTCTTTCCTCGGCACATTTCCATCCATATGACTCCCAATCCGTTTATATCTTTGGAAAACACTGACTATGATTAAACTGAACTTTTGGCTCAGAGTTTTTCTTTGCCAGTTGACTCTGTTTATCGTCATCTCATTCTTAAGTAACTCAGGAAATTTAAAAAATGGATTTTATATAATGTCATTTTAGTCATAAAATTGATATTTCACACCATCTTTTTTTTAAAATCACAGGGACAGTTTGTGCGTTTTTGTTTATCCACCTACATTTTCTTTTTTTCCAGAGTAACCTGACACGCAGTGAGCAGAACATGGCATTTTCTCTAGACTGTGAAAGACAGAGGGCAGGTTAAAGTGCACAATTAAAGTAGGTCTTATAGGAAAAAAGTACAACATTTTGGAATGAAGATGAACTGCTTTAAATGTCAAAGAGGGATAGAGAGAGGCAGAGTGCCCACTCACTGACTGAGAAAAAAAAAATCATCAATTCCCTCCATCCAATTAAGAGCGACTTTAAATCCATCAGCACACATGAATAAGTCAAAGTAACCCTGAACACTTAATTGTTCCATTTACCCCCCCCCCCCCCCCAAAAAAAAGAAAAAAAAAAATCCAATTATGAAAAACATATATTCACACACATTGATATGTACAGCTGTCACATATTCAGCTATTCTGCCTGAGAGTCGGTGCACTGTGATCTCAGCCTCTCCAAGCCGTAAATGGAAAACACTTATAATAACAGCAGTCATATTCTACCCATGCTTCCTCTGTGACATTTACTAGAGATCCAATTTTATGGTGTTTATCTTGCCAAATGACACGCCACGAGTCAGCATATTTGCGCTTTGAATTAATTGTATTTCAGATTCCATTTGAAATCTAAACATTTCATTTAGATAAGAAATCCTGAGGCAATTGATCATAAAACATCAGAGCAATTATTACATATTTCTGTTTGCTTATCAGAATGACTTTCAACACTACAGTACAATGTAGTTTGACATTTAAAACATATATGTTTTATGACTGTGTCTGTTAACTCACATAGTATAAATCCACAGTTCCTCAGAAGTCAAGGCTGACTATTGTAATCCTTTAAATGTTCACATGGTTGCCCCCTGATAGTTTAGGAAGCACATGTGGGCATATGCACGACTTCCTTCATGCTTTCTGTCTCAGGAATGGGGTCTAAATTACTTCTCTGCATAGAAATGTGATGCAATTAGTCTGCTGGAGTGCCCGACCCCTCATGGGAGTAAACCAGGACAAGCTCATTTTGTCCGCCGGCCTGCTTGGTTAAATATTGATGTCCGCTGAGCTTTCTCACACTATCGTTTTGACTGAAAGTAATGTTGCCATTGTCAGGTTAAACATTCCATCTAGAGCTTTGTAAACAGTCTACCCCTGGTGTGCCAGCTATAACCTGTGAGTGGTGTCAGTCTAATCACATATTGCTGCCCTTTTGTTCTCTATAATACAGAACCAGCTGTTAGAGCCTGTGGTTTGATTGATGAGGGTTTTATGTACTTGTCAATCACAGAAGCTGTAGGTTGCACAAGTCAGAACTGAGCTATCTTGTTTACTGTGTTCAGTTTTGTCAGCTTTTAACCTGTGTCTGCAAGGATATATTTCAGATAACCTAGCTCTGCTCAGTCCCCCGGGTACAAAACTGAGATTAAAATCTACCATTTGCTGTGATTGATTAAACCCCTGGTCCAAGGAAACCTTGAAAAGTGATACCCATCTGGTAAACTAACTGGGGAATCTTCTGTATTCAGTGTTGGTTAGAGAATGAAAAATAGAGGCCAGTACAGTGTACACCATGTTCATCCCCTCATTTCCTCCCCCTTTTTGAATATGTTATAAAACATCTTTCTTCTTCATCTCTCTGAGTCAATCCCTCAAGAAGTTGCTTGATAATTTCCGGTAAGCGTTTCTTTAAAAAGAAAGAAAACAAGAAAACCCAGCTTCCCAATAGCCTGGCCTTTTCTGTAAATCTTCAGGAGAGAATAAAGCTCGCTCACTTTGAATGATGAGGTCATTAGCCGAGATAATAGGACTTTTCTGTAACGATCTAAAAAAACTGGGATAACACATCACATTTCAAAACGCTGATCTGCTCCACCATAAGTCTGAAACCTCATTTTCCTGGTCAGATCTCCGCCATCGTGATTGTCATTTTTGTAAAAGGACTATATTTAACACAACCATCACAGCATCCATCTGAATTTCTGCAGCCGGTGACAGGATGAATAATCACAGCTCTCTGATGAAACATCTGACACTCAAATTATTTCTGCGTTGGGATAATGGCAAGGTGGGTCATGCATACTGCAAGCTGTAATGTGTCAATGGAGATGGTGCTTCTAGTCTTGTGTGTGTGGTGGCATTGGGAAAAGGTGCAGAGTGAACACTTCAGCAGTTCTTTAGTGTGCTAATGTGAAAGGTGTGATGGTAGAGATCATCATAAAATGAGACAGATATGAAAGCAACAAGGTCACTCTCTGAGGGAAACACAACTTACCTGAATAAGTAAACAGCTGGGAGAGCTGTTCAGTCGTACATGAAGGTGTGCGTTGACAGGCTGCATGTCTTTATAATATGTGCTGTCGGTGTGCGCACAAATCTCTTTTTGCTTGCGGCTCATAAGTTATAAATGGTTCTGTCCACAGATATCCAAATGGAGGGCTTTTCCTTCAGGTTTGAGCGTCAGAGCTGCGCGGTTTCAACCACTTTATTAAAAGATTTGTTTTGTCATGTTTTTTTTGTTTTTTTTTTTTGCTGTGCAGATAGTTTCTTTTTACTGACATATCAATTAAAATGAAGGTTCAAGGACTTGTGTTTGTGAAACTCACAGAACTGCTACTGCTTGTTGCCTGGCAACTTCACTGTGACAAAGAGAAAATATTCCTTTCTCATACCGGAGATTGAGACTAGTCATCCTGATTGTCTTAAATTGGCACGTTCTGCTGTGGAGTTTTTGCTCTTTGTTAACAATTTCCTCCTTTTTTTTCTCCTTTTCCCCAGAACACTTATTTTAGTTTTGCTGCCCATCTTCATACAGTTAAAGAAAAACTTCACCTGGGGTATATTTGTTCTCTGTCCATTGCATTATATTACTTTGCTGCTTTGTATTTCTAGTAGTGTTTCTCAAATGGGGGTACATAAACCTCTTGGGGTACCTGGAGACACTTAAGGGGGTAAGAAAATAAAATAAGAGGGATATCTTTTTTTGTCTTTTATATATAGATTTGACTACAGTTTGTGTTATGAGGGGGAGTCAGTTCAGGTGGTCAGGATTACTACACATGTACTCATATGTATATTTAGAATAATTTTAGCTTCACCAATTATAATGTGACATAGTATGTATCTTTTGGTTCCAGGTAACTCCTGTGATGAAATATGTATATTTTCTACTCTCAAAGTTGTCATAATTGTGTAAATAATTAAAACAAATAATGTAAATAAATTTGAAAAAGTATACATGAAAGTAGAAAAAAATCTAGATACAAATAGAAAATAAATATTTTATAATAAATTAACATATTTTAATATATAATGTTAAAATGTGTTCAAAAATATGTACATCAAAAATGTTTTAAATTATACAAATTTCTATATATTTAATATCATCTATCCATCAATCTACACTGTGGGCACAATTATGAGGCAAGTTGCATTTTAGAGGATTTTTTTTTTACTGTAACAACAACAATGCTCTTGGTTCATCCAAAATTTTTATAGACTTGAGACCTGAATATTCAAGAAAGTGAAAGGAGGATTTGGCTTTTAAACAAGAATATCCATGTGTGCAGAATTATAAGGCAATTGTTGATGTGCTGAGTTACCAGAAGGTCTCCGAAGGTTTTAGATTGGTGCTTGGTGAACTTGATTAATCTTGCTTTTTGGACTTAATAGCTTGTTCTGTCAACTTACTGTAGCCTCCCATGTTTTTTCTGCTGGCAAAACTTTCCAGACCTTTAAATGGAAGGCTAAACTTTCCATTTAAAGGTCCATTCCCTGTATCCATTTCTTCAATGCGAATATTATTTTTGCGTGAGTTCTTGAAACCTATATTTAGGACAAAGACTGCCATACGTTAATTGTGTGCTGTTAAAAGAATGATTGCCCTTTTAAGGAATTTGTACTCTAATGTAGCTCTAATATATATGTATATATATATGTGTATATATATGTATGTGTGTGTATATATATATATATATATATATATATATATATATATATGTACACATACATTTATAAATATATGCAGAGAGAGGGAGAAATGACAAATATACTGAACAAAATATAAATGCCGCCTGTCAAATATAAGAGTTTTATTAATGAGTTTAGCAATATATAGAGAATTTCATATTTATTTTTACTAATTACTAATCCTCAGATCGCGTTGATAACATTGTGTTATGACCATTTGTAATGTGTTAACATTCCTTTGAACATGATAGGGGTCAGGTTAAGTAATTTGATTGTTCAATATCTTGTGTGTCCGCCAGCTGTGTCTCTGGTTACGGACAGTCTGAGGTGTGATACATGTGTTGTGCAAACCGATGGTCTTATTAGCTGTGTGCTGCTGGTCTTAGCCGATCCTACAGATGGACGAGCCGGATGTGGCGATCTTGTGCTGGAGTGGTCACATGTGGCCTATGAGGATAACGGCGATTTGCAGCAGTGTCAGTATGTTGGAAATGTACTCTCAAACGGCCTATGGTCTGATAATGGACATTGAGCTGCACAGCTACAGCTCTGGTGGACATCCCTGCATCCAACATGCCAATGGTTCGTTCCCGCACAACTTGCGACAACTGAGGCATTATGACTTGTGACAAAATTTGATATTTTGGGATGGCCTTTTGCTGTCACCAGTCAAAGGATTGTCCTGCTGTTGCTCATTTTGTCTGATCACCCACTGGACATGCCCCACCCATGCACTGAGTAAAACTCAGTGCGTTAATGCTCACTGACAGCGAGTTGGATTAACTCCACATAGCAACAATATTTTACACGGGGTGTTTATATTTTTGTTTAGTGCATACAAATAAGATGGATGAAATACAATTTAAATTTGTACAGTAACTGAGGCACATTATTGTTGAAATTGTCTAAAGAAATTTCAGATTGTTTTCTTAAAGGGGGGGCCAATTAGACATCATCTTGATCATATTTACTGCATTAAAACAAAGGGAAAATTTGGAGTATTTATTATTTATTATGCAGTTATTTTACTGGTTCGTCCCACTCAAGTTCAAAATGAACTTTTTGTGGCCCCTGAACTAAAATGTGTACTAACAGTCAGGCCAGCTTGGCCATATTTCACATACAGTACTAATCGGTTACCTATAATCAGTCCATTCCCTGAAACAAAGGAAACACTAAACAGAGCTACAATCTTCACTTTTTTCTTTTTTTTACTGAAGTCCTGATATTCTGAGGTGTAAACGAAAGGAATGTTTTTATGCCAAGCGCCGCCTCATCCTCTTGTAGATGAGAGGGGAGACTTTCCACTGCCAATTACTGTGAGTTGCCAGGAGGTCAAGCATAGCGACCGGGATCTTCCAGCTCGGCCATATCATATTACCTCTGGGAATATTTGTAGCTTTTGCAGAAAGGAAACAAGAAATATGGTCTGAATTATTCCACTACAGCTTTGTTCACAATGGACAATTACTCCTAATGATCTCAGATGAATAGTCTTTAAGAAATAACATGTCGAATTGTTTACATACTTTGTTTAAAACCCCCATAGATTTCTCATTTAAATGTGATGATGGTGAGGAGGAAAATGCTGATATCCAATGATATGGTGAGTATTATAAAGCCCAACTGTACTATCTTATTATTATTAATATTAAAATTATTTTGAAATATTCTAAATAGTAAATAAGGGTTTGTATATCCTGCTTTAATAATACAAATTCATATGTTTGTGAAAATTTTCACTTTCAATATTTAAAATGTGCAGCAGCTTAATTTTGTTAAAAGAACAGATTGATTTTCACTGAGCTCATTAATAAAAATTATATTTTCATCCTTTTGTTGCTTTTAGTGGTTTAATATTGACGAAAATTATTTTGTTAAATCAGCACAAATCAAATTAAAGTTATTGTGGCAGAATTTGTGATATTGGTCAACATTTAATAATAGTATAATATTGAATTTATACAATATTCTGACTGATGATGATGACAATATTCTGTTTCAAAGTAAATCCTTTGTGATTACTGTCTATTGCAGGGGGTAAAATAAACAATATTAACAACTCACAAAGTGTAATAATAGCACAGTATGTTTATTTAAAGGCATTTTTTTCTACTTAAGGCAATAAATCTGTTCTGGGTTGTGATCATTCCGGGGATCGTATGGCAGCCCTCTTATAACCTTTTGATTTATGAGAAATATAAGTAATTATTAGGGTATTTATGGTGATTGCTCAGCAGTCTTGTCAATCACCCTGCCAAGAATGACCTTCTCAGAGATATTCTCATTTAGAGTGCCTTGTAGTGTGTCCAACATAAGAATCAATTATGGTATGTAGACCAAAATTACAAGCTTCCAGCATCAGTCATTTTAAGGGGTAGATGCCAGTTTCACAGCCCAAATGAGAAGAAGGGGACAAGGTGAGGTGACCAAAAGTATCTTCCAAAAGAGTTTTACAGTTCTTGCACTGAAATGCAGAAAAACACACCCCTGTGAGTAACTCTGGGTTAGTTAGCAGGGGTGTATTAGTATAATAGGTGATCATTTGGTTTCTCCTCTGATTTTCAGTGTACAACCAATAAGAAGACGTGACTCTCCTGATAAGTTCAACAAAGCACTGGTGACCAGAAGGGAAAAGAATATGAGTGATGGATTGTCAGGGCCTGTGAAAATGGGAACCAAGAGCTCTGCTGTGGCAAAAGTAGTGAAAAATTTCCTTTAATACCAGCTGTACAGACCTGGTCAGAATAATTAATTCTGAGTTATAAGGATTAAATGATGCATTACATTTTAATGCAATTGAGCTAGTTTTTTTTTTTTTTTTTTTTTTTTTTTACAGTACATTAAGTTATTAAAAAATAGATTAAGTTATTGAAAAAAAAAACACATAGCCAATGCAAAAAAAAAAAAAAAACTATAACAAATAATCAAATACAGAATGAAACTTAGATGGAGAATAACCTCAGAAGATAAAAGAAAATGCTACATATCTGATTTAAGCAAAATATGCTTATTAACCCTACTAAAAAATAAAAATACATAGTAACTAAAAGCTGTGCAGTAATTGATTCAATAAATACCTGCAGAACAAGCGAGACAGCAGTAAACTACTAACATTAAATAACAGCCGGCCTGACCAGCAGGCAAGGTGCACATTTATAGCAAGTGTTGAATCACTCCTACAGTTTGATTAGAGCACAGGACCAGAGTCCATTCAATCAAGCAGCACAGATGGCATGGGGAGCGAGTGTAGGCACCGAACTTGGACGACGGCTCGCTTATAGTTTCCATACAGAAGTCCAAATAAATGAATAAATAAACACTTTCACATGGTTTGATAGGACAATAGTGATACTATAAATAGAAACTAATCAAGAAAAGGCTGTGAAGGTGCAGCTTTAGGCTGGCCTTGCTTGTTTCTGTTCATACCATACGTTGCTCTCTGAACCAAGTTTTGCCTAATAAGGAGCATTCAGGAACTTGAGGCTATACACTACCAGTAAAAGCTGTGGACATGTTCCCATTAGATTTAATGGGAATGTTTCAAACTTTTGACTGGTAGTGTATATTTACAAAAGAGAAAAAAAAAAGTCGTTACAGTTTTCTACAGCCTTAAAACGGAAACCAAACCAGAACTCCCTGGGACTGCAGTGGAACCAACAGGCAGGGCAAGCCCAAGCCAGTTTTATTTAGGAGGTCCCCTTAGACCACCTCAGGACCACCAATGCTTAACTGTTACAAGTGTTTGACCCATTTATGTGCATTCTTTGTAGTTGGCTTACATACTGGTGTCACTTTGGCTGTAGTTTTTAACCTTAATGGTATCATATTCTTACAAATGGCTGAGTATTCATCAAGGGGCAAACTCTGCTGGAAAAATCTGAAGCCCGGAAGTGAAATTTAATAATTGTAGTTCTTTCTTCATCCACTAGCAGTTGGCTCCAAAACAGAGTAAATCCCCATAGACTCCCATGTTAAAAAGGCCAACTTCACAGCAGAAATAAACACGTTCCACAAAAATTATTTTAGGTTTAATAGGTCAATTCAGTTTCCATTCAATTCAATTCAATTTTTTTTCTTATATATCACAATTAAAAACAACTGTTGACCAATGTGCTTCACAACATAATAAAAAAATCAAACATCAAAGCAATATACAAAAACACATAAAAGCAATAAAGCAATAAAACACATTCATAAGGGCAGTTCTGTTTGCACCATTCTAAATGTCCAAACAAGATCAGACTAGTCTCTGAATTTATTTAAAAGCCAATGAAAAAAGATAAGTCTTGAGCCTGGACTTAAACTGGTCTAGGGATGAGGAAGTCTTCACTCCTATTGGGAGGCTGTTCCAGGTCAAGTTTACCTTCAAGTCAGCTGTGAGGGGGGGGGGGGGGGATTTTTTTATAACGAGTGAGTAATGTGCTTCGTTCTGCACTGGATTTTTGACCGTTTTTTAGGGTAACATTCGGGTACTTTCAGAGCATTGAATTTTAATTGAAACTGTACTTGCAATCAAAAGTAGTGTACCGCATAGTGAAAATGTGCGGATTGAGACCTGTGACATGTTGAGCCGCCGAGCTGACACAGATAAAATATGCTCTAATGTAGGTGGCAAACAGCTGTGGCAGCGACTGTGACCAATCAGCCAACTTCAAAGGGGCTGCAAACGTTCTGAACATGGTAGCATGTTTTATAAACCATCTAAAAGATGCAACTATGTGTATTTACTATTCTGAAAGCAGTAGCAGCTGGTCTGAAGCCGCTCTGACAGTGGACGCAAAAACACGACCACACGGCTAACAAATGTTGCATTCAAGGTCCATAGAATGGTAGGAATTTCTTCAATTGAAGTAGAAATACCTTAAAGGTTGAATATGGAATACGGACAGAACAGCGACATCACGTGTGTCTAGGTTGTAGTTGCAATGGCAGAAAAACAACTTCAGCTGCTGGGATGCCAGGCTCACTGCCGATACGCAAGTGACCAACAGTCTGCAGCATGTCCAACAAGTAACACAGAGTTTATAACTGACAGCTAACGTTAGCCATGTTAGCAAACAAGCTAGCTTACCGATCCAGGAGAAAAGTCGCCATTTCCGTGTTTTACTCCGTGGAAAACGTTTATGTGGGTCCATTTAGTGAAGTCTTCACCTAAATTTACTCCAGGTTTTGCTCTTCTCAGGTCACTCCTCCTCAGAAACAGATAACAATATCTCCAGGGCTCTGAAGCAGCTGCTTCACTCGTTGTCTCTACGGTTTTTCCCTGTACAAGCCTGACTATGACCGAAATATTGTTTCCACACACAGATCGTATTTGGCAACCTGCAATGGCGGCGTGTATTGGCTTATAGACGTAAATAAAATGCCATTATCGAACCCGTAAAAATTTATTTAATAATTATTTTTAGGCTAAATATAATTTTTCTGGGAAATGTTGTACTTTTCATTCTGTACCCCCCCAAATGACCTGTGGAGGTATTATTTTTGAAAAAATATAGCTTTTAATAAAAATGTTCCATATTCAACCTTTAAGTCTTTTGACTTTTCTTATTTTTATTTATTCATTTTGGCAGAACTAAAGGCTGGGCCACATGGAAGTTGGTCCTGGGTCCTGGGCGCCATTTGAATAGCCTTGGTCTATGTCGTCAGGTGGTATCCAACAATCATTTGGTGTTTCGACTCTGAACCGCAACACCCTCAACATTGGTGGGTCGGCAGTGGTGGCCAAATCACTGCCCATCAACTCCTCCTGGCTTCCAGCTTGGCTCCTTTTCCCTGTTTCATAACAGCAAGAATCTTTCTCTGCTGCCTCCCCCATCCTGCGAGCTGGTGTATTACCAGTTTTATTTAAACTATTCAATGATATATTCATGTTTTTATTGATTGCTTTAAAAAAATAAAAAAACATCAAGATATTTAAAGCACGCTTTGGTCCATCCAACAGCATGAAAGAGTGACTAAAATAAAGAAAATGTTTAAACCTACCATCCATTTTCTATACCTGCTAATTCCAGTGAGGGTCTGCGGCCATACCAGCAGCTGCTAGGCAGAGTACACCCTGGAAGAGTCAACACAGAGACACAAACAACCACTCATGCTCACATGCACTCCTAGTGAGAATATAAAACGCCAGTTAACCTAATATAAATGTCTTCAGACTGTGAGAGGAAGCCATAAGAGACAAACCCACACAGCCCAATTACTGAAACGGTTTCAATGGTTTGAATTTACCACTAATGAACCAGAGACAGGGCACACCATGGTCAGCGTGCCTGTCCATCACAGGATTTACACTGGGATAGTCTGTGGGAGGAAATCAAAACATGCAGAGAAAACCAACACATGCATAAAGGAAACAAGAAAGCTCCAGTTCGGTAACCTGAAACAACTTGTTAAAATACTCAGACAAGACTAAATTGATTTCCTTGCTTTTATTATTGCACATATTCTGAATTACTTGAAATTCAAGACTGTCTGTAATTCTGGCCTGGATTGTAATATGCTGGTTCTTTGATGTGATTCTGTGTGATGCCCTGAGGGCATGTTCAAACCAGTCGTCTCTGCAGCGGCTCAGTCACACCATGCAGCATTTATTTCCTTTTTAGTTCAGTTTATTTTGACAGGTGAGAACAATGCCATTTAAACCTTCTGGCACAAAATAACTATCCACCTGCCTGAAAATCTGGCACTTCATTCCAGCAAATGGGGGGAAAACTGAATCTAGGAAGGACTGGTTCTTTTATTTAGTGATTAAGGAAAAGCATATGTCTATAACCTTTTCATTCGATGTAAAGAAATAACACTTTTTGGACAGCAAAGCAACATGACTTAACTTGTTGTTGAATCATGTTGAATTTCAGTGAGGATTGTTCTTGTTCCCTTGTTTAACCATTAATGAATAGTGGGGTGAATCAGTTTAACAAGCTTAGTAACAGGTCTGCAGACTCAGTTCATCAGGCAAATTCATCTTGTCATGGCTACTGGTCATCGTGGACTGTATGATAGATGATGTGACAAGGACACAACAGGACTTACATCCTACCATTAATCACCAGGCTGGTATTTACACACCAGCACAGCTGATAACAAAGACAGAGGAGAGGTTGGGCGACTTGCATAACAAGTCATTTCAGAAGACAATTCTGCATCTAAATGTGGCTTTCATGTGTATGTGGATGAATGTTAATTTGTAATGATTGAATATTGCACGGAATGGAGAGGCACACCTGTTCTATTCTGTTTAGAACATACGTACAACCATGCATATGCACACACAGTCACACTCATGCACACACACACACCATCTGGCTCTGACACTTGTTAAATCCCATTAACAGACCACAGGGCCACAAGGAAATAAAAATGAAAACAACCAGAAAATGTTACTATTTTCTCTATAAAAAGCATCAACATTAACCAGTATTCCTCAGGGCTGTCAAAGTTGTCACTTCACTGCAAACACATTCCAAAATTAATAAGGTGTCTTTGTGACACAGATGGCTTTTAAATTACCGGACATCTGTTATGCTTTATTGTGTTTTTAGGTTCAGGCATTAACAACTATGGTTCTTCTCCATCTACCCAGAGTTGCTGAGCAATTACTTTGATACAAAAATGACAGCTGTCATCGACAACTTTTTATTCATCCAAATATTCCAGGTGACCCTGAGGCCAAATTTATCAAAACAACATTGAGTAAATGCCAGTTTGTATGTGTGTGTATGCAAGGCCTGAGTGACCAACATTGACATGTGATCTACGTACAGGGATAAACTCTATGGGTGTTGAGAATAACAATTATTCAATACCAACAGAGAGACGCCTGATTACCAAATCTATTCTGTAGCCTAACAGTCACCAGCAGCAAAGACCAAGCATTAAAAAATATCTTCAGACGTAGGAATAGCAAAAGTGATCTGCAAGTGGTAGGGGACCCCTACAGGGCCATGATTTTGAGTGAGAAAGATTGCATGTAGAACAATTTTTAGAAAGCAGCTGAATGAGGAGGAAAGTTAAACTAAAGAAAGTGATATGTTGAAGGAAAAACAAAAATGTGGTGGTGGTTGGACCGTGTAAAGAATGAAAGGTGGTTACAAGACAGAACAGAGATAGAGGAGAATGTTTACAATGAAAGAGGAGGTGAAAGCTGAAGAGATCTAGCATGAAAGTAACGTGGACTCATGCAGACCAAATACACAAATACAAACACCGGGCTGAGGGACCTGAGAACATTCAGAGGCAAAGATTCGGACTGAGGGGCCGTTCACACAAGGACCATTTTGGGTAAAAATGTCAAAATATTTCATCGGAAGTGCCTTTCGTTCACAAGGCAACTGCGTTATTCTGGGTTGAAGACGCAAAAATCTGAAGACTTATTCCAAAGTGGAATTCCTGACGACGCGACGCTGTTGCATTTTATCTGCACGGTCCAAAACACAAAAATGATGGTTGACCTGCTCAAGCCATGCTCACGTCGCATGCACGTTAACGTCACACACAAACAGGAAAAATGACAATGTCGGACTACTACAGTAGGCCGTCTCATTTCAGAAACAAACGGCTTCGAAGTGCGTGGACTACGTGTAGTGTGCAGGTAGTGTTTATTTACAGTCTTTGGTGCAGACCGCGAAATGGGACATACCTAACGTGAACCCGGCGGATCTAAGGTAGATTTTACGCATGCACGCAGACATGGTGGAGTTCTATCACAGCACCACCTAACGGCCTGGCGTGCAATCCAATCGAATTCCACACACTCTTGCATCCTCGCATGCAAACCAGCTCCCTGCCCCCCTTCCCTCTACACTCATCCTGTGACATAAAGGCCATCAAAGCCTGAAGAAACACCTGATTACGATACAACAGTGTGCATTTATTATGTCGCCTATTGGAATTCTGTTTATTTATGTTCACTGACGAATTCACACGTATATGACATGAATAAAGTTACTGCCAGCCACCGCAACACCTCACACATCCTGTTAATCCCCCGTTGTTAATAGCATCCTTAGCAACCACCGTAGCAACAATCACAAAACCTGAAAGAATGTACGTCAACACGAAAAAGAACAATGGATCGTTTACATGAAATGAATGGATATTATAAAAACAAAGTGTATATTTGACGCTAGAAAAGTCATCAGAACAAAGCTGAAACCACAATATATCTTAAAAAAGAAGATTAATTTCTACTGAAGATTTAAGGGCATATGAATTTCTATTCATATGAGTAAAAGCACAGATTGAGCTGAGAGAAATATTTAATTTCCATTATTTCCATCACTGTTTGCTTCCCTACCTCTGCTATTATTTAATGACATCAGATGTTTACATTGAGGATTTAACCTTTAATATCTAACCAAATATATTTAGGAGCTTGGACCAACAAACACCACCACTTTTTCTTGGAAAAAGTCTTG